>CM037015.1:23336472-23943635 GCA_020875875.1 Dioscorea alata | reverse complement strand
AATTATGGCTACCAACCACATATTTCCTCAGTAATGATCCTAAATTGTAACAGAGATTGTCTTCCAATTACATACCTGGGAGTGCCCATATTTGGAAAACGACCAAGACATCATGATTGGGCAAAGCTCATTGGAATAGTCCTATCTAGACTAACACCCTGGAAATCAATCTACTTATCTTTAGGGGGTCGTCTAACCCTTATCAACTCAGTCTTATCCACAATCCCAGTTTACTGGATGTAGGTATTTAAACTACCAGCCTGGTTTATACATGACATTGATAATGTTAGAAGAGATTTTCTGTTGAAAAGACTAGATCTAGGTTCCAATGGAATCAGATTGGTCGCCTAGAAAAGGATATGCCGACCCCATAACATGGGAGAATGGGGAATCCTTAACCACCGAGAGTTCAACAAAGCTTTACTTGGAAAATGGTGGTGGGAGATCACATTGAACCCAAATAGTTTTTTTGGAGCAACATTATCAATGCCAACTATTCTATTAGAAAACCACCTGGAATTTTATTTCAGCACCCACCGAAAAATAAATCTTTCTTTTGGGTGGGGATTAACACCATCTTACCGTCATTTCAAGCATGTACCTCCAAATCAATTAGAAATGGTGCTAGCACATCCTTTTGGTTTGATAGATGGCATAAAGGATAATCTCCTAAAGACATCTGGCCATCACTGTTTATGGATTGTAATTTCCCCTAGATATCTTTAAGAAATTCACTCAATTACTCAACTCTCCAGGAAACCTTTTTTGAACAACTACAATAGACAATCTTACCACAATCTTGAATGCAATTCCAGACTGTTCTAATGACCAGGAGGACTTCAATACTTGGCCATTAGAAAAAAATTGAACCTTCTCTGTTAAGTCCTTCTACAAATTCTTAATAGATGGAGGAATCCGCAGTCAGCTTTACCCTCAGTTCTGGAAAACTAAATCCCAAGCAAAATCACTTTATTTTGTTGGCTTGTCTGGGAAAACAAAATTCTTACTCTCGAAAACCTATTTAAAAAAGATTGTAATCTAAACGCAACAGACACTTGCTTTCTCTGTCACAAAGGTTCTGAAACGATGGAACATCTTTTTCTTAGCTGTGAATTCTTGGAGTGAATTTGGTCCCTTTTCATACAAATATTTGCTCTAGACTTTTCTCCATCCTCAGTCTCCAATATTTGGACCTCCTGGACCCCATTTCTAAATTCTACCCATCGGAACCTGTGGGATCTCAGCTCCCGAACAATTATTTGGAATATTTGGATGGAATGAAATAATCACATATTTTTCATTTAAACTTTCTACCACTTCATTATGTATTCTCTAAGACTGCTAATTATATGCTTCTCTCTTGGCTTTTTGCAGATTCGGAGTCTTATCAACAGGCTAACCTTAAAGCCTCCCAGAGGATCAAGCGCTCCCTCAGCTTCATGAGCGCAAGACTTGCTGATTATAACAACAATACAGCGCATACCTTAGATCGGGGGTAGTCTTATCTTTTTTACAGCTTGGGCAGGCCTGTGTCACCAGTAGGTAGCCTTAAACGGCCCTGCTTCTATCCTCTCCGTGTTGTTTTTCATTTTCTAAACTTTGTATTCCTCACCCCTTGTGAGATTTTTAGTTTGTTTACTTTCTTTTATGTGGTTGTTTTCTTTTTTGTGTTTGTCCTGTTTTATTAAGCTTTTTATTCAATAAAATTGTGGTTTATCCACTTTATTCAAAAAAATATTAATTAAATCAAATAAATTTTTATAATTAATACTAAAAATGTAAGCGATGTCATCTATTCACATGGTTTCCACTCTAAGGGACTGAAAGATCACAACATTCAAGGTTCAAACGATTAGAAAGTTTCCAGTTTTGGAGGTAATAACTGCATCTTGGATTCCTCCAAAAATTTCAGTTCATGATGGTTTAATTGCTGCTTTGATGTATTTCATGATGTTGTGATTGTTTGGACTTCATTTGATGGTACTAGATTACATATTGTTGTTGTGATTCTGAGGTTTTTTTTTTTTTTTTTGTGGTTATTGTGTTCAAGTGGAAAGAATTTATGATATTTTCCTTGTTATCTTCTTTAAGCACAAAAAGGAATTAAAAGTTGTGTTATTTTTTGAGATAATTAGGTTTTGTTCCTGATTCTCATATGAAATGCACATAATTTTAGTTTACTTTCACTGATATGGCTTGATTGTGAGTTTGGAATGGTACAGAGAGAGATGAAAGTAAGATTGATTTCAGATTTATTGATTTAAAAACTTTATGCCTTTCTGAGTTTATCAAGTTTAGAATCTTCTGAGACTGCAAGATTTATCATGTCCATCCCTAATTTGAATTCTTCAAGATTTCTTAAGCAAAGTTGTTTTCACAGTTCATTCCAGTGCATGCAAAGGTGAAAAATTGAAGAGGATACTATGTATGGCGAAAGGTGGTTTTCTTTTTTTTTTTTCTTTTTCTTCTAATCTATTTATCGACCATAGACTAGAGAGATTTTGATCAGCTTGCTCTTCTGATTGTTTATTATATTTACTCTTCAAACTATTTTATTGTTGTAAGTTGAGACATCATGAATAAAAGGCAAGAGGGTACAAGAGAAAGTTTCGCAAAATTTTTAGATTATGTTTCATTTCAATTAGTTTGAAGTATCAAGAAGTATTTCTGAACTACAAGTTGAGTTCGAGGATTGGGGTTAATTTTTTAGGAAGTCACCAAATTTTGACTTATTATCACTTCGGTCATCCAACTTCAAAATGTATCAAAGTGGTCACTCAAATTCTAATTCATATCACTGGGCAGTCACCCCGTGGTTTTCCAGCCCAAATTATTCTAAGTCGCTGCCGAAAAAACTGCGGTACCACAATCACCCGTAGCTTTTCAGCCCATATTAGTCTACTTGGCCACCGAATCTCAATTTTTTCGGTTGCAACGTAGACTAATTTGGGCTGAAAAGCCACTGGTGACTGCCCGGTGATATGAATTAGAATTTGAATGACCACTTTGATACGTTTTGAAGTTGGATGACCGAAGTGATAATAAGTCAAAGTTTGGTGACTTTTTGAAAAATTAACCCTCAACGATTGTATATCAAATCCTTTTGTTTTGGCCGACTTGGTGTTGTCTTCCAGTTTTACTTGAAATTGCCGGTGGAGATGGAAAATTTCCTGTTGGCATTTGGTTTATTTGGTATTTGTCCGATCAGTCTCAACAAAACTATATATATATAACATATATAATTAGGGACCAGATAAGTTCATAAATATCAAACCACTTGATATGCAAAAAATCTTGTTTGTTTTTCCTTAATAAATGTGATATATAAAGAGTCTTTGCATATTTTTCCATTGGATGCTGCCAAATTAATCTCACTTGTACAAGTTATGCTTTGAGTACTAGGAAGTTATTGGTATTAATGTTCAAGAAGTCGATTAATTTGCCAAGTTAGGAAGCTTTAGATATCTACTTATCTCTTAGTGCATCCATTTCATTTGCACCATGCAATTGAAACAGGTTGCATTGTAAACTTTGTTCGAAAAATTAAAAGGTGAATGGAAATTGAAAGGTTGGTTTATGTTGTCAAGAATAAAAGTTGAAAAGACTTTGGTTCTTAAGAATTCCAATTAATTTTGGAATTTGAAGAGTTCTTCAACTTAATAGAATTTAAAAAGTTTCAAACCTTTTGAATTCTAAAATTAAATTAGAATCTGAGAAGTTTTATAACTATTGAAACTCCAAAATTTAATTTTGAAATTTCAATGGTTAGTCTCCAAAGGCTTCTTTTCACAACTTTGAAAAACACTACATTTCCTTCTTTTTCCCCTACTCTCTCATATAAAGTCTAATTTTTAGGATCAGTATGAATGTGAAGACTGTTGTATCCTTGGAAGCAGACGCTAGTTCAAACTTACACAGGCCTTGGTTTTGTCTCTCCTCGTCTTTGGGATTCGATTGTATTCAATAAACTTGTCAAATCAATTGGAGTTGATGATGAAATTATCGAAATACCTTGTTTCTTCATTCCGATTCATGCTTCTCATAATATTACTTGAATCTTTACTGATCATATGATATGACAGAGTTCGACAGTTTGATATTTTTATCAACAGAAGGCTCAATGATGATTTACCCAACAATTTATATTTAACTATCCAGCAATTTTTTGAACATTTTATGGTTCATATAAAATTTGTATTTCAGTGCCATAGTGATATAACTGAAACACATGTGAAGAGAACCATGCTGCAACAATTGGTTCTGCATTGCTGATACTATTTTCCAGTATGAGATATGTTTTTATCACCATTAGTTAGTTTTCTTTAGTTATGTTCAAGCGAAGCTCTAGACCTGTCTTTGAGAAGTCAGAGTGTTTGCTTGAACCTAGAAAGTGAAACCGGCTTGCTGTATACTGAACTTATGAGATAAACAGATTGGTGTCGATGATGAAATAGCTTCAGATTTCTTATATTTGGTTCATCTTTTTCATAATAATACTTAAAAGTGTTGCCCGTCATATGGAACAGCAAAGTTCATCCTTAATATTTTCATCAACTGATGAATCAATAACATTATATCCTGCTATGTACACACAGTTATCCTGTTATGTAATTATCTTTTTAATCTCTTTTAAGCATTCTGTTTTGCTATTTCTGTCTTATGAAATCAGTTGAATCTTATATATAATCAAGAAAAGACCACCGATCATTTGTGTGTGTGTGTGTATATACTCCACTTTCATCAATAAACATATATATAGTTTACTAATTATGATTTGAATGATACATCAAAGACCAGATTGTATTCAATTTTCTTTTGTGACTACTTAGAATGGTTACTGCATCAATTAAAAACTTGGCATGAGATTTGTTCTCACTCTATATATTTCTAATGTAGTTGTAAACTAAGTTATATATATTTGTTCATTCAGTGCTGAAATTACTGGGAGAATGCCTTCATGTTGCTTGTTGATCGAAAATCATCACATCAGAAAAACAGGTACCTAAATTTTTATCATACATCTGTTACTAATTGAACTGAATAAATGTCTCTGCATAAATTCTTCTGACCATTTAGATGGATCATGTGAAATTGGTAGATGTACATTAGAAACAATTGTGACATCAACTTAGTAACTGCTTCAATGGTTGATTCATCATCTGAGGATTGGTGATCACCATACTTCAGAAATCAAATGATAAAAATTTATAATAGTATTAATGAATCTTACCCAGAAGTAATAAAAATCCACTGCATGGTTAACTTATACAGGAAACATTTTTATAAAGTTACTTAGATTACTCTTAAGGTTTTAGGACCAAGGATTAATGTGTTGCTATACTGAAATTCTTATGATAGTTGATATAAAACGACGTCTTTTTCTCCCTTTATTTGCAATGCATTCCCTCAACAAATATCAATGTAGAGAGGAAGTTCTGCACCACATGAAACTCTTCAAAGAAAACTAAAGGAAGGTGCATTTTGGGCCATCATTGTTCTAATCTATGCAAACCAAACACATGTAGTTATCTGTAATTCATATTTATTAAATTAACTAATGCACATCAATTAGGATCTCTTACAGTTTTATGCTATCATGAATATGAAATTTAGAATTATAAATAACAAATTAATTATAAACACACGCTATATAACTTTACCCAATATTGAATCATTGGTGGCCTCATCATGGTGGACATTTAGAGAACCGTCCCTTTTCTTTTGGGATGAAATCCAACCCTTTTTTATCCTAACATTGTGATTGTGACTGGTTGCAAGTTGCAACTTTACACCAGTTGAAAAACAAGACATAGAAGCAAATCATAATTATAAATTAAAGTGCATTATGATTTCCCATTTGTTTTTACTAGTAGAACACAATCATGATATTGTCCTTACCTATACTATCAAAACAGAGTGGAAAAAAAAAAATAAAGCTTTAACATGATGCCTGTTGCCTAACATCCACTACAAAATCAAAATTGGGATACACTTTTGTTTCATCCATCCAAAGAGTTCAACAGTACTTCCTATTTCTCTTCACACTCCCTGCCTGCCATTTACAAGTCAGATCAATTGATATTACAATGACTTGGTTATAGTGGAGATCAGAGCTGGCCAACTTTGGTCACTGTTCTATAGCAACCTGTTCACAAACCATTAATTTGTTATTAATTAGTGCCTAGAGTCAATTAAAACAAATCTTATATTCAAGTCTATATATATATATTGAACTCTGCACAGTTAAATACTAGCTATGTGTTTACTTGATTTTGTGATGTTTTCTGAAGAAATTAAGAATACTTAGAAGAGAATAAAACCTCATTAAAGACTAGGGAAAAATCAAGAGTCAAGAAAAGAAAGAAATAAATGACTAGGGGACCATACAATGGAGACCAAATGGCTCAACTGGAGTCATAGTCTTTGTCACTTTTCCTGTGCAAGATGCACTCAACCGCTACACATATCCTTTTGAAAAAGTTGAGATTTCTCTTCACTCTTTTAGGAGGGGAGGGGGTCCTATTTTTAGGGAAGGGGAAGGGGAATAAGTACTTAGTTCAATGCATGAACACATGTTACTGATCATACATTCATTTGATGATAGAGAGGACTTTGTGGGCACAGTGAGATTGAAAACCAAAACAAGTGATGAAGCATGAAACTTATTCAGATCTGAAGGACTGTGTGGGGAGCCACAACCAGTCTGGTTTTGGTACCCTTTTGTCCTTCATTGCACCTTCAAAGAGGTGACTTATGATGAGCCTGAGGGGCTAAACAAGTACACATTGTCTGGAAAAATAAAGATCATTAGCATTAGATGAATGACTAAACAATTCAAACCTCAAACCCAAATCAATTGTGAGGTTGAACTTAAGACAAAATATAATATATATATATTCATGTGGAATTAATTATCCTTGAATCTAAAAGTGGTTTTAATTAATTAAGTGTTAAGCGTCAGAAGCTTGATGATGGTGTGGATGACAGTAGCTAGCATTGTCTTCTTCTTGTGTTTCATTTGAGGAAAAAAGATTTGTTTTTTTCTTTAAAGAAATAATGGAATGGCTAAACATCATTTGTTTTCTTGCTGTAATGATTTAAATCATTTAATTAAAGAAGAATCAAGAGAATTCATTTTCTTTGACTGTTATTAATTTTGAACTCTTTTCTTTTTCTTGCATGTATAATTACTTAACCTCATTTTATTTTCTAGTGAAAACCGAAGAGCCCGAGAAGCTTGACGACGGAGTGGATGACAATTACAGCAGTCTTCGTTCTATCTATCATTGTCATTTTATTGCATTTTATGTATTTTTGTAATGCATGAGTGATTTATCCAAAGTACAATTAAGTTTATTAGAAAACTAACCAAAAAAAAAAGTACAATAATTAAGCAGTTTGTAAACATATGAAAGTCATTAATTAATCTCCTTTGAATGGAATGGAATCAGGAAGGAGAACTTTTGTGGGTAGGCAAAGAGACAGTACACTGATGTTTCTCATGTGAGCATAAGCTGAACCATTGTTTAGTGTACTTCAATGTACCAAAAAATATGAAAACATTATATATATAACCTTATGTGCAGAAGAGATTCAAAAAATCATGGATGTAGCAGCATGCCATCTTTTTAATTTTTAAATTTAATAATGATCCAATAAAAATTAAAAAACAAAATCATATATATATATATATCTCAAACAACAATCACTTATAATATCATGCCAATATATATACTGGACTAAACTTATTAAAAGGTTAAAATATTGGTCATATATCTAATGTTTTTCTCTTTATTAACTTAAAAAAAAATGTATGTTGGATTGAATCTATTTAAATATATATACACCGACTTGAATAATTTGACACCAAGTTAGATAAGATACACAGTAGAGAATGGTTATAGCCATGGTCCCATGAACCAAACTAAATGATGTTCCCTTCAGTACTCACTCTTCAAGCCTGTTGCATGTGGAGCTTCACTTGCTGTCCATAATACAGTCTCAATGCATTGATGGTTGGTAACTTGTGACCATATATCTCTACCTGTAAATTTTTCTCTTTTACTGTTACCATATATTCTAAAACAGTGGTCCAACACTATATATAATATATTTATACATGCACACATGTAAATTAATGTGTGCTTGTTTGTGGTCCTTATTGCTAGAATTTATGAAGATGCAAAGATGGACAAATTAGATTGAGAGAAGAGAACACCCCAACTAATCTTTTGTAATTTTGTACCTTATCTCCTTTTCACCATACATTCCAAAAGTTCAAACATCATTGTGATCAATTAAGGGGATCAAAATGATCTTCTCTTTATTGACCATTAATTTAATATTATATATATGTATGTGAGGTGAGTTCCATAGGATTTGACATGATGTTAGACTAGACCAAGTTGATGAGTATATCTTGTCATAGTTATGAATAAGTGATGATAATTTAAAGACATATCTCAACCACCCATCTTATCAATACTCCAACTTTCTTTTTCTAACTCTATTGCTATCTTTCTCACACACTAATGAGAATGATATGTACCTTTTTTTGTTTTCAAATAATTGAACGATTTAAGTAAAAATCAGCAATATCTAATTAGATCTCCATATATATCTCTGTCAATATATAACACTTGATTGGAACTATAGAGAGAGATGCTTTACTTATCAAAGCATCCAATCCAATAACAGTGTTTAATTGCCAATGCATGCTTATATAAATAGATATGCCTCATGAATCAAAGTTATTCAAAATACAACAAAAGAAAAAGAGAAGAAAATAATATACTGTATCAATCTCTATAAGCTTATATAAAAGAATGCAAATGTTTAGCCAATATATATATTTTTTAAACAAAATATTTTATCTAATAATAATGGTTAACTATTTTTAATTATGAATACTAAAGTATATATAAATTAACATGAGAAAAATTAAAGGGAATATTAAAAAAGCAGACACTAATAAGTAAGTATAAAGACAAAGCCAAATAAGGTATCTTTCAAAGACTGTTGGAGCATGATAGGATGATGATCATATCATTTGTGGTATAGTGAAGATAATCGTGTTAATGTTTTGTCCATTCAATGCTTTTACTTTAGGGGGGGTATCCTTGCAGTCCTACATGTTGATGTGATATCCCTACATGTAATGTGTGTGTCTTTCATCTCCAAAAGGTGATGGTGGCCCAAACTCATGAATCAACTACTAGTTCTCATTACAACCAAAGAATGAGTCTCATGTCATGTTCACGAGTACTTGATAGGTGCATGTCCTTGACAGTGATTGATACTTTTAACTTTGTATTTTAACTACTATTAATTTCTTGGAACTTATATATATATCCTAGTTTAAATTAATAAATATTAATGTGTATATACATGTCTACATTCACACACATTACCGTCATTGTTATAAAAATTTATTATTTAATATACACGTGTGATAACATTTTTTTTTTTTTGTGACAAAGTGAACAAACAACAAACTCTGATCAACTATATTGAAAAAAAATCAAATTCTCAACTTTTCGCTTAAAAAGGATAAAAAATAGTAACTTAGAGGTGGTCATGGTGATAACATTTAAGACATGTTCATAACTGTTATAATTTATACAAACACTAAATTGTCATTCAAACAACCATTATATATATGTTTGTGTATATGTATGTATATGAAATGGATTCATGATGCATGAAACGTGGCAATGTGAAGGTAAGCGTGTCTAGTTGAAGGCCAAGCAGTAGTAATGGACCTGCATGGCCACCTTGTTGTTCTCCATTTAATGGAGCATAGACTCCCACCCAAAGCCAAAGAGCATAAAAGCACTAGTGGCCCCAATGCATGAAAGCATACACTTGCTTCCTTTTCAGCTAGTTAGTTCCATTAGGGTTCCCATCAGGAGTGGCAAAAAAGTTTTTAATGCTAAGCTGAACTGCATGACTTTGCATTATACCCTATAAATGCTTTTATGAGCATGTTCCTTTTTTTGTTTGTGTTTGTGTTTGTGTTTGTGTTTTAGGACCTTTGTATATATATATATTTCTTCTTCTTTGGTTGGTGGAAAGCTAAATTCTATGTCATCTAGCTTTGGAAACTCTTTGTGCACATCAATGACCCTACCCTACCTTCAAAAAAAAAAAAAAAATATATATATATATATATATATATATATATATATATATATATATATATATATATATATATATATATATATATATATATATATATATATATATATATATAGATCATTGTAAATGCATGTGTAAGAGTTATTCGGTGTGTTAGTTAAATGGAATTAATATAAGATAGAGAAGTGTCCCATTTGAGTTGGTATTAGGTTGAAAGAGAGAAAGGGAGAGAATGAGAGATGGAGAGAGTGGCTTTAAATTTGGGACCACTAAGTAGATAAAAGTGATGATGCCAAAGGTGGTTTAAGAAGGGAAACAGCATGGCCTACCAAATGCATGGACTTTAACTTAGACACTTGAGTGTGTATGGGACCTACTTACAAAAGTCACCTACAAATGAACCACCACAAGATCATTTCAAGAATATCTCACGCATCCTTCTAAGTTTCCAACATAACTATATCTCATTTCCCTTAACCATTTTTCTCTCTCTTTATATATATATATATATACACACACACACACACACAACATATATATTCTATTTTAATCAAGGTTAAACTAACCCCTTACATGGACTTCAGTTGAAGCGGCTAACTCTTTAATTGAATTAGTGGCATTAAATAAAGATGATTTCTCTCTAATAATTATTTTTTAAATGTTACCACAACTCTACCCATATTGTTAATCGATGTTTATTTAGGACAGTCTTTTTCCGTAGCTGATGGATTATGTGGCATATTTTCAATGCCATCTTTTGTTATAATAGTCTGTCTTTTGTTTAAACCAACCCCTACATGGAATTCAGTTGAAGCTAGCGGCTAACTCTTTAATTGAACTAATGACATTAAAGAAAGATGATTCCTCTCTGATAATTATCTATTACCATAGTTCTACCAAAATTATTAATCGATGATGTTTATTCAGAACAGTCTTTCTCTATAGTTGATGGATTATGTGGCATATTTTTAGTACCATCTTTTGTTGTAATAGTCTATCTTTTATTTATTTTTTTCATGTTTATCTTTTATTTTTAATGAACCAGTGATTTATCTATTTTTTGTAGAAAAAACACTAACTACACTGAATTTTAACAAAGTATTACATGTTACCTAAATATATGTAGGAGCTAAAGAAAAAAAAATCTAGAAACATGTGTTATCGGCAACTTGAACCAAAAGCTAAATGAATAAATATTTGTACTCAATATGGTGAGGCTTTTAAATATGTCTTTATCATGTCTGCTTGAACAATAAAAGAAGAGGGGGCCATATTTACTTGGAGTTGATATTATTTAACCTCAACCTACTATATATGTTTATATATTTTATTTTGTGGTAAAATATATATGATATATATATTATTACATCCCAAGGTGATACTTGAGGGCAAGTATTAATGGAATGTCCATTCCTTGTCATAAAACTTTTCTCTGGTTCAGACAGTGTACTTCTATTCAATATCCAAAAACTACATCTCATCAACCTTTTTATTCTACTTTTTTTATATTTTTACTCCAAATTATCTTGTTTCAAAAATATAGAAGTGCTATCATTCTTTTTTAATACTTTGCTCTTATTTTAAAAAGATAATTAAACTATTATATATTGTATAAATTATTCATTTCAGAATAAACAACCATAAAACCATATTTTAGGCTACTAAGCCTATAACCTCTCTTCAAGTTCAAACTCTGATGATTAACTCTTAGCTCATATATATAAATGCTTCTGTAGAACTATAAGACTGCCTGATATTCACACTATTCTACACACACATACATGCAGATCTATATATATATACTCCATAATACAATGGTAAGTGGGGGGCAAAGTGTATATAAATGCCAATCAGAACATTGAATAACAAGACACCAAAAGAAGAAGGCCACTTGTTTCATGTACACCAAACACTAGTGTAAATCAATCAACACATGCACCAATAGTTCCAATCTCCTTGTCACTCCTTTATGAGGCATGCCTCCCTTCTCAATCTCTCACCATCAATCAAAACAACAAGCATGGTAAATATAATTTAAAACTATTAAATATATACATTCATAGTGACAATATATATATATATGAAAGAATTAAGAAACAAGAACAACAGTGTTTGTGGGATAACATGTACAGTAGGCAAGCAAAGATAACTGTGCAAGTGATTTGGAAACATAAAGGAGTGTGCATGTGATTGAGTAACAATTGACTCCAGTTCATATGAAATATATATATACTTCAAACAAAAATTCTTATATATATATATATACTTCAAACAAAAGTTGTTATCCCATTCTGACCTTCTTTCAGTCCAGTGTGGCATGGTCCTAAGCTCTCTAACCAATGCATATATATTCCATCTTCCTTTTTAAATAATATATCATGCCTCCTTAACACAAACAACAACCAGCATCACTTAATGACAACTCATTTAACATATTATAAAGTCATTCCTCTCCATGGATTTAGTGTACATTAACACTTGATGATCTTTAGTTAAGTGATAATTAATTATGTGCATGCTTGTTCAGAGGTAACTGAAAACAGACATTTCTATAACTTATTTTATGTATTTCTTTAAATAAAACTTTGGAAAACTCACTTGTGACCATATACTGATATACATATGATGTAAGCTAGCATTATTTAGTAAATAATTTAGTTTACTAATCATTAATTGATAAGATATTATACTGTATTGAACTGTTTTATATAATGATTTATAAATGATATATAAGCTTACTAAAGAACAAGAGTAAAATATTATAATATTCGATAATAAGAAATGACAAATTAATATGTTAATATTGTTGCCGTGACCCAATCATTCATCTTCCCAAGTGGTATGGTACAACCTAATTAAAATTATTGATAAAGATCAGTCATGTCATAGCCATGAGACATATATATATATGTGTGTGTGTGTTTATATGGAATTATTGATTGGTTTGATATGATAGATATCAATCATGTCATTGAAACTAATAAGGTTTGTTTTAATTTAGTGTGTTAATTATTTTGAAGGTTTTGGTGACTCCCAATGAAAGGTACATGTGTGAGTGTCACACAAAAGATGGTGCAACCGGATCACATCAAAGCACGCATACACACATTCCTTATCGAAGTTATGATGATGAGCAAGAAGAACAATGTGTGTGTGTGTGGTCCAACAACATCAGCCACATATATAAATATATATAACACTTGACATTGTCCAAATGGTAGTAAAAGAGGCAAGCCCCCTATCATATGGGCAACTAAAAAAAAATGATATATATATGGAATAAATATAAATTAGTTGTTTTCGTTCAATTATGATAGAATTGTTTAGGCTAAAATCATCATTGTCAAGTCATCGATCAATGAGGGTTAATCTAAATGGTTGTTGTTTAAGCAAATATGTATAGAACTGTGACATTTAAACAAACTTGTGTGTCAATGATATTTAAAAAAATAATATAAATACTATCAATATGTATAAAATATGAAAATTAATTAAAAAATATAAATATATTTTTTTACATATTTATTTGAATAACTCTTTTAAAAAAATATCAAAATAAAACCATTTTTAAAAGATCTGCCAATAAATCCAAATTTATAAACTTGTCATTACTTTGTTTGTTTCTTTGAGTGTCATGAAAACATCCTTTTCTTTCATATTGAAAAAATAATTTTATTTATTTACCTTAACCTTTAAAATATTCTGACAAAAGATAATTTTTTCTTTACTTAAAAGACATATTTAAAGAATATACTCTCTATAATAATAATGTTAACAAAAAAAAAAATGAAAATTTATGAAAAGATAAAGAGTACTAGTAAGGAGTGGGCCAATGGAAAAACACACTCACTCCAAGCTCCAAGAAAACATTGATAACACAAACATGTGAAAAGAAAGAGATCCCTAGTCCCACTCATACACCCATAAATGATAATAATTTGAAAAATCACTCACACAAATGTTTGTATATATATACCCTTAAAAAATCATATTTACAAGTGCATAAAAACATACTCCACCCGGACAAACAACTCATATTTAATGGTATTAAACAAATAAATAGAAAAAATATAAAAAAATAACTATGAATTTGTATATAAACTCCTAAACATTTTTAAAACTTGTGTAAATGAAAAGAGTTATCAATATTATTTGGAACAATTTTTATAGTAATTAACTGTATTGGGTTTATATTCCTTAACAAATCAACCGGAAAAGATATATGTATAAATATTAATATTTTATAAAGATATAGCATAGATATTCTTTTTTTATAGGGCACACACATAGTTATAAGGTTTATATATGCAAAAAAAAAAAAAAGGCCTTCCATTTTAATTTATTAGGGTTTGTAACGTAGTAGTGTCACATAAGGAGGTTGGAGATGCTCCCTCTTTTGTGGTCCTAAGTTCATAAGATCTCCTATCCGACAACACTATCATCCCCCTTCTTTGCCTTGAGAACACCACCAACCCTTTTTAAGGGCCATGCCCTTCCTTTCTCTTCATTTCTTTTCTCCTCTTTTTTCTTTTTATCTATTTATTTAATTATGTGCATCTTTGTGGTCTTTTTTTTAATTGTTTAATTATATGGTTGTGTTTATGTCCTTATAGACTTAAATTATTGAATCATAATTATTTGATCTGTTACATGTGATGATAAAATATAAAAGTATCAATAGTACACACATATATATATCTCGGATAATTATGGAATTTTTTTTCTTGAATTTTTGGTTGCGTGAGCATATTTAGTTGTAGGGTTTTCTTGATTTATTCATTATTATTATTATTATTTTTTATTTCCCCACATACAATTTTTTGATTTCTCATTTTGTGATTGTGTTTTTCTTTTAAATGACAAGCTTTGTTAAGGGACAAGCGGGTACAACAATATATCAATTATGGTGGCTTAACAATCTCTTGAGGTACACCATAAATGATTTGAAAACTCTCTTAACATGCAACCCTAAAAGATAGAGATACATCATCTCCCACATGAAACCAACCCAGATCTAATAAATAACACTTGGGTCTGAAGCGGAGTATAAACAATATTATTACAGTACCACAACAATACTTCAATGCAAAGATTCGATCATATACCTTACCAATGCACTACTTGATAAGATACTATTAGGCTAACTAGTGATTGTGATTGTGAAAATTACATCGTATTAAACATTATTAATTTATTATAATTGATTAAATTTGATAAATGTTTAGATTTTTTAAATTTTTATGTTGTGCCAACAATACGGGTTCCCATCTCATTCTCAAGGATTATTTTATTTCTTTCCCCCTTAAAAAAATTGATTAAAATTAAATTATAGGAGAAGATAACTCAAATTCTAATCCAATTAAATTGAATTTTATTAAAACCCATAATTCTAAATCTAAAGTGTCTGTATAATTCATCACATAATTATAGAATTAGGCTTTTAGAGTTTAAATCAGCTTTAAAAGTATTTAAACTCATACAATATCATTAACAACTAGAAATACAAATAATAAATAAATAAATCATTTTAAACATGGGATATCAACAATTTTAGACATCAAGTATAAATATATACAAATGAAAGTACATATTTTTAAGATTGAAAGACAATTTTTTGTACAATAAATTTATGAAAGATTTTGAGACAACGCGGAATAAATGTCCAATAATGATTCATATCAAGATCTAAATTGATTGGCTCAACTTGATAAATAACAATAAAAACTCCTTCATGAACCTAATAAAAAATAAAATAAAATAAAACAAAGGCTAAACCCTAAACCCTAAAGAAAACTTTTTTTTTTTTTTTTGTGTGTTTTGATTCTTCCTATGTTTGTTTTATAGGTGCTAGGGTTTCTGGTAGTTGTCTATGTGAGAGGTCCCATGTCTTAATCATTAAATTACTATTTTAGCCCAGACCCTTGCAAGCACTCAGATACCAAAAACCCTAGAAATGAGTACTGGAAACTGAAAACAAACAAACAAACAAGTCACATACCATTATATTATATCAATCTATATCTTCTCACTGCTCTCATAAAGGGAAAGAGAAACCAAAGCCCTTTTTCTTCACCACATGAAAGAGAGGTAAAAATGTCAAGCATTGAAGAGAAAGAGAGAGTGAGAGGGAATTATATGTTGGTCATTACCTAAAAATGACAACTATGTCCTTTTTTGGTTTTTTTCACTGTTAACTTAGATATATATATTGTTATAAAAGTATATAATGCAAAATTATTCAACACAAGTCCATGTCAATCAACAGCTCTCTCTTCATCCATCTGAATCAAGAATCTTTTTTCAAGTACAAATAAATCAACTTGTGGGGCTTCCTTACCATTACCCAAACTACCACTAAAATTATGTATATATATATATAAATGAAGCCTTACTCATCCAAGTTATTTTTTATTTTTATTTTTTATTAAATATGGATAAACTATCTGTCAGGGAGTGCAATGGTTTTAATTTTTCTATGAGTCATACACTTGTTTCATGTATGATAAATAAATAAATACAATAGAGTTGGTTAATTAATTAGGGAGGGTGAGAAGAGGTAATTTAAAAAAAAAAGACTGGGCATGGGCATGGGCATGGGAATTGGAATTGAAACAAAAGACAAGGGTTAAAAACACCAAGTCCCATGTACATATCCAAGCTCCTATTCAGGTAATCAACAAACACTTGTCTCTAAGGACCACTTACAACCCCTGCACAACCAGATATAAAGAAGCCAACAGCTATAAAGAGCCCTTCCACAGCAACCAACCAGTACAAAGATGGTGGTGGTGGTGGATGCACATTTCCACATTACCCATAATACACTCACTCACTCTAAAATTAGTGAGATTGAGAGAGAGATATAGAGAGAAAGAGACCCACCAACAGAGTTGGTCACACACCTATCCATTCCTCCCTGCTTGACTGATAGTTACACATCCATGAAAGCTAGACATATAAAGAAATTAAAAATATATTAACAAAGAGATCACAGAGAGAGAGAGAGAGAGAGAGAAATAGGATTGGTACTTGGTTGTTGTTTGAGAAGCCAAAAGCCTCCATCACCAGCAACTGCAGCAGCAGCAGCAGCTATTGTCAGTCCCCCACAGCCCTCTCGTGTGCCCCACTTCCACCAAAACAACCACACAAACACACACACATATTATTTGGACTCAATTCAACTCAAAATCTTTTTAGTTGCAAATATATATATTTATGTAACATCATCAGAACTCTCTAGCTTTCCTTACTCTTCTTCTTCTTCTTCTTCTTTCTGTGTCTTCTTCTTCCTGTTAGTGATGACTAGTGATAGAGAAACACATGACTTCATGAGTGTGGACTCTTTTTCTCAGCTCCCATTCATCGGTCGCCAGGTCCCCGGTCGTGACAAGCCTTCGTCCCCGTCCCAGTCCACCACTTCTAACTCCGGCATTCGTCTATTTGGCTTTGAGTTCCCCTCCGACACTGATTCCCCGACAGAAGACATAGAGATCATCACTAAAGACCAATCTTCTTCCGCCGCCGCCGCCGCCACCGCCGGAGGCGGTGGTGAAGGTGGTGGTCGGAAGTTTGAGTGTCATTACTGCTGTCGAAACTTCCCGACATCTCAAGCTCTTGGCGGGCACCAAAACGCTCACAAGCGAGAACGGCAACATGCAAAGCGAGCTCATCTTCAATCAGCCATGGCTGCCGCTCACCACCACCACCACCACCACCCTCCGGGCATCGCTGATGGCCATGTTTATGGCCTGTTGAACTACCACCATCGGCTGAATTCACTCATACCCACTCACTCCCGTCTCAGCTTCGCTTTTGATCAACAACCTCACTCAGTTCATTACCCTCACTGGACCAACACCACCACCATTAACAATAACCCTAATGTTTCAGCTAGGTTTTACTCCGGTATCGGCACCGTCTCTCAACCGATCACTGGTAACCCCTTACCGGCACTCTGGAGACCTCCTACCACCTCCCACAGTGGTGCAACTCACCGGGACCACTCTTCCCCTCTCCCTCTCTTCTCCGGGGATCACTCAAGAATTCCAGTGAGTACTCTTCTAACTTCTTCTTCATCCTCTTCCTCTTCATCATCCTCTACACCACCTTCCACTTCAAAAGATAATGTAAGTTTAGATCTTCATCTTTGATCTGAAGAATTAAACACTGAAACCCTAGTCTCTATCATGTTTATTAATTGTTTGGAAGAAATGGAGAGCTTGTTTGTTGTTTCAACATCAAACATGCAGGGAATTCAAACCTCTTGATTAATTAAGTATTCTTATATGATCATCATGCATCATGGATCAGGATCATTACATTTAGAAGTTGATTTTTCAGACTGTTTTGTCTCCTATCCTCTCTACAGCAAGAATCTCTCCCTCTCTAATGGATTGTACTTTCAGTACTACCAACATCTCATTAGATTGGTTATTTTTTGCCTAATGAACTCTTAAAAACACACACACACACACACACAGAAAAAAAAAAAAAATCAAATCAACTTTATATGCATATATATATATTTATATACATGTATATGTTTGTAAAAAGATCAAGCTTATATACATACAAAAAAAAAAGAGGATGGGAAAATACTGATGAACTGCAATGGTGGGTCAGAAAGCCTGAATATCCAACCTGATTATGTCTTCAGATTGCTGCACATCATTCAATGAAGCATGTAAGAGTCAATAAAATGTTTAGGAGAAATGTCCTTTCCATAGAATAACAAATCTCTTTTCTTTTATCTTCATCTGCATGCTCACATGCCAGCCTTCTGCCAATTGCTGACCAATGTTGTGAGAGGTTTTGTGTGATTTGGTGAGCAATTTCCAAGGATAAAGTTCACCACATTGTTTGACATTTTCTTATTTTCCTATGTTTTTATTGGCTCCATCCAACCTAAAAGTTTAAATTGATTATTATATGTTCAAACGGATGTTTTAAATTTTAATTATTATTAAACTTAAGCACTCATCAAGAAATAAGTAATTAAGGAGTGTCATTTCAAAATCTCGGTTAAATTAATTAAGATGTCTCTCTTTCTATTGGATTAAACTTTTAGACTTCATCAAATTCATGATCATGGTTTGAAAGACTCAATGATGTTTCTATAATGACATCGACCTTTTAGTATTGATTAAATATCAGTTCTATATATAATTAATATCAGCTTGAACTTTCAAATTAAGTCTAACTATGCATTAACTTGAAATTGTTTGGCGCACCACTTCATATCAACCTAAATATTTATTAACACATTGCACTAACGAGAAAGATACAACAAAGGAAATAATTAAACAGTAATAACATATTGACATTGGTAAATATATATTGAGCCTTTCATTAATTTATCCCCTTAATATAGATCCACCTATAAATTTATGGTATGAAATTGGTAGATATTTCTCCATCTACCTAAACTTTTATATATTGTGTCATTCTACCAATATTCTAGAAATGAACCACTCGAAAGGGATCAGTTAAATATGAGTTTATTAATCTTTCATAGAGGTGTAAATAATTAAACTTTAAGATGATGAATATTAATCAATAACACAAGTAGTTAAACTTAATTAATTAAACATGCATATATATATATATATAGAGAGAGAGAGAGAGAGAGAGAGAGAGGGAGAGTTTGAAATTGGTTGTTGTCTCTTCATCTACCAAAAGACTAATGGCTTGAAATCACTGATGAAATGATGGTTATGGTTGTACTTGTGCTCATCTTTTGGGGCACAGTAGCATTTATCCCTCAATTGGTCTCCACATTCATCTTCTCAAATGCACATGGACATTGCTAGTGGATGCATCGATCTTACTGTGCTATATATTGTGGTATGTGGTCAAGCCAATTAAGCATCTGTCCTTTCATTGGCACCACAAAAGGACTTGTATTTCATTTTCAAACATCTGTTTCTTTTAATGGTGCTTCATGTGCATCTCTTGCACAAAAAAATCTTTCACTTTCACACTCCAATGGGGACCTTAATTTGTTATTTTTTTTATAAAAAAGAAGAAAGTTACAACATATATATATTGAGCCTGACATCAAAATAATTAGCAGGCAAAAAACAAAGATTTAATAAAAAAAAGAAGAGTCTTGATTAAAACCAGAAACCGACAGATTCACTAGCTTTGGAAAGCTCCTCTCATGAACAACTAATAGTTTCATGACTTAGTTTCAATACCTTGGAATTATTAGCTCAAACGTCTATATATCCAAGTTTAGGACCATTTGATTCTGAATACATCTCCAATTAATTAGAATAAAACACTTTGTGAATTGATTATAGCTTAACATAGTCCAGCACAATCAGCGAAAACATGATTAATTTTTAAATTCTACTCCCAAGCTCAGATTAAAGCCACTTCTATTGTCATAACTTCTGCAACTAAGCTAGACTATATATAAGTCCTAATTTGATAGCAACCTACAAGTAGAATTTATTATTAGTATTCAAAATGAAGAATCTAGTATGCCACCATAAATTTTAAACATGCATCAAAGATGCAATTGAGAACAATAAAAACCCATGAGGATGTATAAATTTTAAAATTAAGGATGAACAGTTTTGTCATTTGCATTTTGTTACATTTCTATATTCAATCACAAGATCAGTGGCATGTTTAACAATATTCCAATATTCAAAATCAGACTGATATATATTTGAAAAGTAAGGTAGCTAGATATTCTTTCCAGAGAAGTCAAATGGCAACAATAATTACAAACGCAATTAGTTTAGAATCTAAATAGTGGGTATTAATCAACCATATATCATATAACCCACTATCAACAAAAAGTAATATGGCATCTAATCAAATCACCAACTAAATTCCATATTAGTTTTGTCTTATGATCATAGGAATGGAAAAGATGCTTGCCATTTTTTTTTTCTATTCTAGTCCTCAGAACGCACAAAATTACATAAGCCCAAAATTGAGAGCATGCAAAAATTTATAGGTCTTAACCTCAAACCAGACTCAAGGATCTTTATTAGTTGTATTAATGGTTCCCAAACCCAGAAGTGACTGAGTTCCAAGAAAAAACAAAAATTGACTTTAATTTTTCTATATTTACAACAATAACAATAAGTCGTTATAGTCCCAACTATTTGGGATAAGCCACATGAATCATTTTTATCCACGTTACTCTATCAAAGGTCAAAGAAGTAGATAAATCAAGCACATATATAGTAAAATTTTTGTTAAACATTTTTAGAATTACTTTTCCCTCTATAACATTTCAACTAGATAACTTCCTACTTTCTCATTGGTTCACACATCTAAGGGTCATTTAAGAACATATCCATATTGTTTTAACCAATTCTTTCTTAACTTGTCAGCTTTTCTATATCTAATAATCTAACATTATTAGTGAGATCTAATAATTCTAGCCTACTAACATGGAGGTATATATTGAAAAAAGTTAGTTTGAGGGCAAGAGACCAAAGGCCATATATGAAACATACATTGTAAGAAAGGAAAAAAAAAAGAATCCATATATATATATGAAGGTTGATGATATCAACCACTCTATACAAGAATCTAACCAAGAGCAATTTAGGAGAGCATAATATATAGCTCCATGAGTTGAAGTAATTAACCATATTTCAATTTCAAAAGATCCACCCAAACTTGATTCAAAGAATAAAAGTAATGAAAAAACATTTTGTCTTGAGAGCATTTTAGTAATTCTAAGATTTTTGACACCCAATGTATTTCTAGTTTTGTGCAAGTGTGAAAATATTTTATTGGATACCACTGTAATTACCACTCATACCTCAAACAAAATTTTTAAACCCTTTGGAGATAGAGTGAAGGACGGTTGATGGGACCTTTTTGATCCATGAGTTTTCTAACACGTATGAGTTTGACAATAAATATAGATGTTATAAGATAATTATCAGAACATGTTTTTATATATAAATATTTTCATTTCCCATCATATATATGGATACTTTAAGATGTGTGTCAGATTACAATCACAGGTACTATAGTCATGGAGTACATAATATGTCTTTCTTTTTAAGGATTTGTACTATTCTTTTCGATGTATCATGTATGTACTACTTTCTTTAATGGTAGTTTGACCATGAATTTTGTTACATGATGATCATGGAATGACATTCAGTGTTCTAGTTGTGTGTTCATGAGAAGGGTGCTTTAAGATGTGTGGAAGGTCCCAATCACATCCCCTTAATTAGATCACAAATATTTTATCTACCATTTTATAAGGTCTATATATATATATATATAAATAAAATTTTTGATGCTATATTTGTTAAATTGAATAATATTTATCTATAATATAATGTAGAATATTGACCACCACAGAAAGTATTTTATTTTCTTTTCATCTCGAAAATTTAAACATTAAAAATATTATCCATGGTTTGTACATATTTTTGTAAAAAATATTACATACATGATAGTAATTTTGATAATTAAAATAATGGTATTATAAAATTTTTACTATTTTATGCAGTTATAGATTTTTTGAGCCAACAAGGTTTCTTTATTGCACGACAGTCATGAAATGATATTATTAATTTGATGCAAATTTCTAATGTTTTAATGGCGTATATCATGAGATTATATACTCCATTGTCACCTAAGTACATAACAAGATGTTATTAATTTGTACTATTTTATAACTTCAGGGACCTAATGATTTAATGTGCATCTTACTTGAGTTTGATGGGAGTTGTTGCAAGACAATCACAATGACACAACTTGATGTAACTATGTAATACTTTAGCAATACATTTACCCTGAATTTAAAAATTGTCCATTTATTGAAGACAACCGTAGAAAAAATATAATGATAATTCAAAATAATAATAATAATAATTGATCACTTGTTTTTATTTTGGCATATCAAGTTGGGAGATGAGATAAACACTGTAAAATACAATCATAATTTTTTGTGCATCAATTTTATTGTTATAAAGAGTTCGCTCAAAACCAATAATCTATTTGAGCTACCTTGACCACAAGTGGCTTGCATGCAAATTCTCCCGTCTGTCGGATGAGTGCACACTAAGTAGACAATCAATTCCCTTAATCCTGATTTATGATTTGTATATTTCTCAAAAAAATAATAATAATTCAAATCTAGATGAATGCTCTATTACAAAATATATATATATATATATATATATATATATAAGTGGAATTTAAAATTAAAACTATTTTGAAAATTGGATTTTTTAATATGTTTTATTTTTTTATTTTTTTGAGAAAGGCGACAAGCACCGGAACCTCAAGGACGGACAAGTGGGACACCACTGACTTGTGCCCTCACCTTGCGCGTAATAGGTTTCGAACCGGGGGCGTGTTTTATTTTTTATGTTTTAATATTTAAAAATAGTTATATACTCCCAAATACAAAAGATATGCATCATAAAAAAAAATAATAAAATAAAATAATGTAGTGATACGCGTCAGTACGGCAAAAGCACCATAGTTGATACGGAAATGGTTTCCCCGCCGAAGGGCAAAGTGTCGGTTGGATAGCTCCGGCGGTCTCCGGCCAACCAGATCATAGCCGTACATGTTGTCAAGTAGCAGATGAGGACCCGTTCTATTGGCTTCACTTCTTTCTTACTACCATATTTATGTGTTTACCCTCATTAAATATTTTTATTTTTTCATATGATTTCAAAAGCTAATTACCAATCTTTTAAATTTAATATTTACCACACAAACAAATTATAATGATTGACAAATGTGTATAAATAAATTTTGGTTTTTATTTTGATGCAAAAAATACTTATTATTATTATTATTTTAATAACCCATAGATTTGACTATAAGTCTGTCCATTCAATATTTTTATAACATTCCACTACACAGTATTTTAACAACTCAAAATATGTATTATTTGATCAATATAAAAAATAATTGATCAAACCCAACCAATTCATTTCTTCTATGAGTTCTATAAGTAACTAACCACATTTATTCATTTATATTGAATTAATCCAATTAAATTTTTTTTAGGGGCAAAATGAAAATATGAAAGGAAGTTATTCACAAATATGAAAGTTTTGGGGATGTATTTGCGAAAAAACTCTTACAAGTTGCAACGAAGCAGAGAGTGCACGTGGGCGTGTTCCGTCCTTAAGGTACACACATGGCGGTGCATTCACAGTTAGATTTAATCAAGCATGGGTCCCCACGGGCGCCACAAGTTTACCCATCGTTTTTGCATATAAACCCCTGTAAGCTTTCTAATTTCGTGTCCGTCGCTGTAAATATAAGTTTGAGATTGAATATAACCTTTGCTAAGATCAAATGGTTTGTTTTAATTATTTAATCTAGCAAATGTAAGATTAGAAAAAAGAAAAGAGAGAAGCAGGAGGAAAGAGATAGAGAGAAATCGGTGTAGAAAGAGAGTAAACCATGGGAATAATAATGTCTAAATTTTTATACTGGGTTGACGGATGAGATGATCAGACGTCTACTATTGCAATCAAAAATCTAGAAATCATTCAATGTGATGCACTATTCATCTTATTTTTTATTATTTTTATACAAAATATTATTTATTAAGTATTGTACATCTTATTTTATTATCCATAAAAATTACTATACATCTCACACCATATTACGGCAATCTACAAACATTTATAAATAAAAAATCGTTCCTGACTCAATCTTTGTTTATATATATATATATATATATATATAATTATAACTAAAATAGGTTAATTTGTATTTTTTGAAAATGATTTTAGTGGAGAAAATTAATCTATTTTCTGATTTATTTTAATGCTAATTAAAAATATTTATGTTAATACTCAATTAGTATTAACATTCATTAAGGGGGAGTTCATCCCTTGCAACACCCCCCCTCTCTCTCTCTCTCTCTCTCTCTCTCTCTGGCTTTGGCTCTGTTTCATCCTCTCTGTCAAACAACTTCATAGAATAGAATGTGAGTTTATTTTACGCCATTTTCTTTTTTATAGTAGATATTACATTATTTTCTCTAGCATACAACTCTTTAGAATGGAATGCGAGTTTATTCTATATCTTAAACTATTTATCTCTTATGATTTATATCACATCATCCTCTATCACATACAACTCCATAGAATGGACTGTGAGCTTATTCTACGTCTCAGACCATTGATCTCCACATTTATTTGATTTTCGTTAAATTGAATTTATTTCTTTTTAAGTAATAGAACTAAAAGATCCTGGGAGTTAGGGTATTAGGATAGTGATCATGGAGCCAGAACATGGCATTGTAGAACCCTTTTTTTATTTGACTGAACGCCATTTGGATAAATATGGTGTTACTCATTAGTAAATTATTTTAATTATAGTTTGTTAATAAAAATAATAAAATAATTAGTCAATTACTATTCTAAATTATAAAAGTTATTATTTTTCCCGTTTCCCGTCTGTGCTACGAACAAGAAGACTGGTAGGTTCAGAGACGAAGAGTATCAACCCTAGCCGCTTTAGATCGAAATCAATCCATAAAACTGCATCAAAATTCCTTTTTTGTTGTGTTTTCCCATTCGATCGAGCTCATATTTGCTCCTGATTTTTCTCGCCGATCGATCCTCCTTGCGTCCCCAAACCCTAGAAAGGTTTTATTTGATTCCTCCGAGGCTATAGTTTGTGTCTGTTTGTGTTTTTCTCTGGTTTTTTATTATAAATTCACGTTTTTTTATATATGTATGATAAGTGGCTTGGTAAATGAAAGAGAGGAAGAGCGCCTCGGTCTTACGGCGGATTTTGGCGAATTGTTCGTCCCAGGTCTGTGAATCCGTGTTCATGTTTCTCTTGTTCTTGATGTTTGATTTCAAATATTTCATTTGAATTGCGGAATGATGAACAGGAACAAAATGATGCAAACAAAGTTTCAGATTCAACAAATAGCTAACTTGCAAGCGCTTTTGATTTCCTTGGATAGCAAGAATTGGTGCAATTAAAGTTACCATAAGGACAAAGAATTGTTTGATTATGATTTGTATCCAGCAAAACGGAAACTTTTCCTTGCCTTAGTGCCATATGCACATGATGAGTGTTTTTGAAACCTCTAGATGTAGGTTAGTGTCATTGCATCCCTTGTCCAAAGTGTCTATGATTTGAATTGCCATAAAGAAAAGAGAAAAAGGAACAGGAGTTGTAATTCTAATGGTGAGCATGCCATCACGGTCTTCTGTTTCAAATATTTAGTTTTAAAATTTAAGTTATAAGTATTATGCTTGACTGGTCCATATCCGGTGTCATCTGCTTGTGTTTTGTGTGATAATTATGTTGTATAGTTTGTAATGTCCGAAGCTTTACTAACTTCAGAGCTGAGGACCTAGTGTGGACAGGCCACAAAGAGAAACTGAGTTGACTATTTGGGGTTGGAAGATGAATCAATGAATAGAACTGTTATGCAGTTTTGTCTCAAAACAGTAGCGCATTGTACCCAATTGTTTATTTGAATAGCATGTCTTGCCAATTGCAGGACAGGCTGAATCTGTTAATATAATCTTGCAAAGAAAAAAGTTAAAAAAAGGTGACCTGGAATATCAATTGTAAGGAAGCATTTAGTGAGACTAGCTATTATAAGTAGCTAATGATTTCTTTCTATGTTGTTTATGATTTTATTGATCATTAGGAAGAAAATGACATTTTCATGATATGATATCATGTGCTGTGTGACTAATGAAAAATTAACAAACCCCTGCTTTGTTCAGATTGAGAGGTGAGTTTTTATCCCTGTGAAATAACTTGGGTAATTTTTTATCAGTGTCATTCTCATTGTTATTGCTTTTATTTTTACTACTCTTTTAGGCAAGAGAGTATGGGAGATGCATAAAAGAAAAGGTCCCAGAGATTGAACATGACATGTGTCTAAAAGAATTTCTTCAACTAAAAACCTGCATGCAGAATACGGTATTTGTTCGTTGATATACAAAAGCTTGGAGTTTCTTATCCTCAAATGTTTATGTTTATTCTTTGGTTTCCTTTTTTAAAGGTTAGAAACAAGGTTTAAATTTAACCAAGCGTCTGGGAATCTTCCTGGAGTCCTATTCTTTAACTCAAGGTTAGACTGTCAGTCAGTAGGATTGATAAAAATGCCATCTTATTACATTCTCTTAATGCTTCTTATGCTGGATGATCGGTGCCACAATTGCTGGTTTGTTTATAAATCCATGTTATTGTTAGGCTAAAAGGCTCTTTTACTCTGGACTACCTGAGATCACTTCTTGGATCTGCTAAACTAAACTGAACTTGAGGAACAATAAAAGCCAGAAATGCTCGGAAGCACATCTAGTGATTATCCTCCAGTTGGTCTGGGCAGTTCAGGCACACTCTCTCATGTTTATATTCAGCACCCACCTTTACGGTGCAATATTCCTGAAACACAAGGGCTATATTATGATGATGGGAACAAATTGCTTCTTTCTCCCACTGCTGATCAGGTAGTATGAAAAATGGATATGCTTGCATGAATCTTCTTGATTACTTGTAATCTATTGTTAAGAGGTTTTCCCTTTGCAGATTTTATCATGGAAAATTGCTCCTACCATGCAATTTGATCCGCCTGAGTCGGACTCCATCAGTGAAGGGCCTATTTTGTCTATGCGATACTCCTTGAATAGAAAATTTATAGGAATCAAGCGTTCGAATCATGAGATTCAGTTCAAAAACAGAGAAACTGGAGAGATGTTCAGTAGAAGATGCAAGCCAGATTCTGAAAGCATACTTGGTTTCTTTTGGACAGATTGCCCAACCTGTGATCTTATATTAGTAAAGACAAGGTATTTCCTCTACTCTTGTTCTAGAATATATATATATATATTTGTGTGTGTCTGCGCGAGTGCGCTTATTGGAACATCTGACACGGATTTTCAACCTGTCATTTTGATCACGGTGCGAATTCTGATGTCTGGGTGAACTCTAACTTCATGAAATGTATTGCTTCTATTATTGTGCATAACTTAAACACCAGAGTTCATGGATGAACTTCTTTTGCAGTGGTCTAGATTTGCTTCGATATGAACATGAGTTGAATACGTTCCGCTTGGTGGAGTACAAACGATTCAGTGTGAGCTGGTATGTCTACACCCATGAAAGTAGGATGATTCTACTTGCTTCTGGCATGCAATGCACAGTTTTCTATGGCTTCCAGGTAATCCTCTAGCATGAGATATTTGCATTCTGGTCGTTGCTTTATGTCAGTTTTTGAAGTCACTTGATGCAGATGTGTTCCAACTCTTCTTCATTCCACTTTCTATTTCTTGATGGATACCGTAATTAGATTTTGGTCAAAGGGGATCATTTAGGGTCATGCTTATTCATTAAAGCATTAATCGTTGTTGTAAGTCCAAGCCATTACGTGTCCATTATTTTTGATGCATTTTTTCAAAACTTGATGTCAGTTCATGTGCCTGAATTGATTGATTATCATTCAAGTAACAAGCTGATTGATGTACTCATTTTGCGTTTCCTTTCTTGAAAAGCTTGTTTTTGTTTGTCTATCCATTGCATTAGAGACATATTTATCCATCCATCATTTTCCACTTCTGGATAATGTTCATGCAAGTTATTCTGATTTTTTTTTTCTCTCTAGTTTAAATTATTTGTCTTGCGCATAGATTAAATGGCAGATTTATTGTTGCTTTGTGTATGATTTGAGAACAAAATGCAGGTCATCATAACCTAAGGCCTTTTCAAATGCAAAATTTGCTTGGTGGCTCTAAGGACATTTGCATAACATCTTATTAAATTTACTATGCTATAAATCTACAAGCATTATTAGCAAGAGGCGATGGATATTTGCAAAACATCTTATTAGATTTACTATTCTATAAACCTACGTCCTTAATAGCAAGATGTGATGGGTGATTTTCATAATGATGATTCATTTTTTTTTCATCCTATGATATTTGTAATTTTGATTGACCTCAATGGCTATTGGGCTTTGTGGAATTATTTCAAATTTTTTTAATAAATTGTGGTGAAAAGTATTGAAGCATGAATGGATTATCAACATTTTCAGATTTGTTTCAGTAAGTAGGTAAATTTGAATTCTTGCCAAACAATTCCTCTAAAGTTCCAAACACCTCTTAGGATGTATTCTAAGGCTACTAATTTCTACATGTCAAATATTTTCTGAAGCTGCTTTATGTTAAATTTTTACCTTGGAATTTGGTTGTTGTGCCTTCACCTGCAATCTTGATCATAATTTGGAGTTTTATACCTTTTTTTTTTTTGCTTTGTGCAAGATTTTCACATTTGTGTGCAACTTCAATTTCTTTTGTTAATTTTCTTTGGCACTTCTTTTGTCCTTATCTTCAGTTTTCATCTGGAGGAATCATTCGTTTGCCAAAGTTTGAGATGACAATGACCAAGGCTGAGACAAATCAAAAGCCTGTTCTCACTGAAGATGATGTCCATATTGTGACAATGTCATCCTCGTTTAAATTCTATACATAAATTATGAGAATTTTCAGTATGGTTTGCATTTTGCCCAAAAGATTCTGATATACATTCTTTGGTTATCTACAGGTATGGAAGAATATACTGCCTTCAACTTGATAGGGTTGGCATGCTACTCTACCTGTATAGGTTCTATCGAGATGCTGTTGTGCAACAGGTACAATTTCCTGCTAAGACATTCACGTATATTAGTCTCAAACAGCAAAGTACCCTCTTCCAAATTATTTCATGCAGTAAGAAAATCTGTTCCTTCTTTTTATAGATGGAACACATTTTCAGAAGCAGGCCTTATTATGCAAAATGCCCTCTAAAATTATTCTGTCAACTTTTGATAAGACATATATAATGACTCGTGTCTTTTCAATCTATCACTTCAGGGATCTCTGCCTGTTTATTCTGGCAAAATTGCAGTTAGCGTTGTTGATAATGTACTTCTTATTCATCAAGTGGATGCCAAAGTTATCATACTCTATGACATTTTCTTGGATTCTTTAGCGCCTATTTCTGCTCCACTTCCACTCCTGTTGAGGAGTTCATCAAATAGTAGGAGGCAAAAAATCTTTCTGGAGGACAATACAATAAGTGCTTATGGAGGAACCATATATGGAGATAGCTGGACTTTTCTTGTTCCTGATCTAATATGTGATGTTGACAATGGGCTATTGTGGAGGATCCATTTGGATTTAGAGGTGAGTTATTTTTGCGACAACAAAGAAATGCTATGCTCTGTAGTCCTATTCTAATGGGCAAGTCCTTCACACCAGGCCATTGCTGCTAGTAGTTCAGACATGCCTTTGGTTCTAGAGTTCTTACAACGGCGAAAATCTGAACCTACCAAGGTAAAACTAACTCCTGTCTCTGCAATATATTAATCTGATCTTCAGCTAGCCTGATTAAGAAAGAACCCAATTCCGCTTCTGACACCATGCCAATCTCCTCGCATTCAGATTAAGCAGTTATGCCTGGCTATTCTGCGGACCATAATTGTTGAAAAGAGACCTGTATCTCTGGTGGCAAGGGCAATAGATGTACTCATTGGTTCGTATGCTCATTCAGTCAAAATGGGAAATGCCCTTCCAGTGGACAAGGGGGCTCCAGAGAAGTCTCAAAGTACTGGCAGCTGTTCTTATGAGGAGCCAGGTAGTCAAATGACACAGAGACACATGGAACAAGAATCAAGCGGGAAGGAGGAGCACCAGCTATATATAGGCACAGATGCAAGCAAAACTCACGCTGATGTTTCAACATCTGTGGCAATTGGAGCACTAAAGCTTGCTGTTTCTGAAAATGTGGCCGACTTGAACTTAGAAACAGCGGGGACTAATTCAGGACGTTTTCTGGAGAAGTCCTTTCCCACTGAAAGAGAAGAAATTCAAGTGGAAAGCTCAAACACTGCTTCAGAAAAATCTCCTTTACAGTCTGAAGAACTTAACAATGGTCCATCTACGTCTGCTTCTAATCAGCAAGGAACTCAATCGTCAAGTGTAGCTATTTCACCTGAGGACATGTACAACTCTGTTTTTGCAGTTGTTGAGGAGGAAATGGGTGGAGATCCTGCATACTTAGTTGCAATTATTGTAGAGTTTTTGCGGAGGTATGCTGCTATATCTTGCATTTATAGTGTGAATAACTCAATCTTTTTGCATGTTAATCGTTGAGGTTAGTAAGAGCAAAACCTACAAAGTCTTATTTGTATTTCGTGCTGAAATCTATTGACTTATGGTATGCTGTTCTAGTGTTACACACTGTCAAATTCAAAATGAATGCTGTTTAACTTATTTACCACTTCAAATATTTTCTTACTGTTTGCAGTGTTTCAAAAGAGAAATTCAAAGTTCATCCAAACATTTATGTTATGATCATACAACTTCTAGCTCGCAACAATCGCTATTCTGAAATCGGGATGTTCTTAGTGAACAAGGTGAAATAAATATCAGATTGTGAAGCTTCTTTATTGCTCTATTTCATTGTTCTACTCCATGCCTGCTTATTAGCCGTAGAAAATTTTATTTTTGACTGTTGGCTCATCATTTTCCAACTGACCTCTGCATTAGATAATTTTGTGCTTTTGTTTAATTTTGTTGAACATCAAAATTTGAAGTTTCACAAGCTCTTAAAATATCAGAGCTTTTCAGTCACATTATTCTTATGCAGATCTTGGAGCCCTCAAAAGAAGTTGCTCTGCAACTGTTAGAGTCGGGTCGCCAAAACTTAGCAACACGAAAGCTAGGAGTCGATATGCTTAGACAGTTGTCACTGCATCATGATTATGTTACCACACTATTACAAGATGGATACTACCTTGAAGCATTGCGCTACGCTCATAAGCACAAGGTTTGTCTTGATACCATAACGTAGTCATCATCTTGCATAGATCCACCTCTACAAACTGTGCATGATCAAGATGAATATTCTGTTCGTAGCATTTTAAGATATATCCTACTATTCTTTGCGGAATATCATGTGCAGGTCATTACAGTACGGTCATCACTATTCCTCGAGGCAGCTTTGGCCACCCGCGAGGCTCAAAATCTTGCTGCCGTGCTGAGGTTTTTCTCTGATTTTCTCCCTGGCTTCAAAGAAACATCAGACTGCAGCAGGTATCAGCGAATTCTGGTTGAAATGAGTTAATGATTGAAATGAGGTACACCAGTGACAAATACTTGTCAACCCTGAAAATTTTCTGATCATTTTACAAGATTCCTCAGCAAGAAACTTAAGTAGCAGGAAATTGGTGTGTAATGTGAACATAGTTTAAAGTAGTTGAATTGGAAGATCTCATGGATAACTTTTCTCTTCATTTTTTTCCTTTCCGTTTTAATAGAGTGATTATCTTATTTTTTAAGCTTGAAGTAATCAAAGGGGAGAAGCAAAAGTATATTATACTATTTTGCCCGTTTTGTTGACATGAGAAATTATGGTCTGCCTTTACTTGGATTTAGCATGGCATGGCTGCATAAATGGGAGTTGGTGGAAGTGGGATGTCCTTGAAAAGTGGATGTGTTGATACTTTTATGTCTGTCGTGACACTTCCACTGCAGCATCATTTCATGAATTCAAGTTTGGTTGCAATAATACTTCAGGACGTGCAATTTAAAAAATTAAGGGTAAACTACCATGGACAGGTCACAGGACCCTACTTCATGGTAAATTAAGAAAATAATATTTAAAATATATACTTTAATAAAGTGTAGTAAATGTGGTGAAAATTTTTAGTCATTTTATCAAATTTATTTTATTTTATTGTTTTTGAAAAGCAGGCTCAAATTTCAGAACCAAACCGCCAATATAGCTTGCAATTAATCAACATTCATGGGCATTAATCAACATTTTGATACAAAAATAACCCCAGCCAATCAAGATGGTTAAAAAAGTCAGAGTCTCACTCATTAAAGCTTTTCACCCTCTTCATAGAAATAACTTTGAACCCTTCAAATTGGAAAATGGCAAGCACATTTGACATCTCCAAGAAGTTAATAATAATAATATACAAAAATAAACCAGTTGTTGAATCCAATACAATCCAGTTCCTCAAGTGAATGGATAAAAGTTAGAGAAGAGCAGAGAGCCAAGGAGGATGTATAAGATGAAGTAGGCTGAGATCAAGTATCCCCATTTTGCTAAATTTCGGTCCGGTGATAGCATTGTATAAGAAGCAAACCAGTAAATTGGGGGACTGGCCGACAAAAACCTGGTCGAAACCTGTCAGAGAATAAGCACTATTATCATCAGCAGGGGGCAAGATTTCATAAACAAAAAGATCGATAGATGGCAAACTATAATGAAAATTCCTCCTTCATATGTTACAATGAAACATTTTCCTTTTTCTTACTATCTGATGAAACTGATGGGATTTCAAGGTAAAGTGGTCTGAGACATAGTAAAGCAGGTTGATTGAAAATCATCCTAGCCAGTGTTAACGTTTAGATGTGAAATAGTAAAACTATTTTCAGCTGAAAATTCCTGAATTCAGGCGATCTAGTGCCTTAGTGGCTGGCAATTCTATAATTTGGAATGTGCTAAATCAGTTCAAAATGTCTGACAATTGAAACCTAGTTCCAGTTAAAGTCAGTAGGGTAACATCAACAAGATGTTTTAGAAAGATTGACCAAAAGATAGATTATTGGCTAGACAGTGCATTTAAATAATAACGTATAAAAACAATTGATACATTGCAGTTAATGCCAAAAATCCCAGGTACAACAACAGAGTAGAGTAAATAGTGGCCTGACCTGAACGTGCATGACAAAAAATGCGGTAAATGTCAAAAATCCCAGATGGAGAATAAAAGGAAGAACCATGACGTTGTAATATCCTTGATTTGTTTTAAAGATAGTTCCTTGAGATATAGGTTTAAGATCCTTCTGAACTTCATCACCATTCTCTTTCCTCCTCTGCTTAACCACAGAACCACCTGCTTCAAATATTAATAAGGTTGAGAAACTGCCTCGTGATGGCACCAAGACAGAAAGATTAACCATATATCACAAAAGGAACAGAAAGATTAACCATTTTTATCAGATTAAAATATTCTTAAATGAAGGTCGTGCATGGGATTCTTGATAACAAAAACTGGGGTGCTTCCTTTTCCAGAGGAGGTAAGAGAAATCAATGCAAAATTTTGCAAGAAAAAGAACAAACTGCCTTGGATGTACTTGTTAAAAAAAACACTCATGATGGCATCAAAGAAAACATGAACTTTTAGGAAATAACTTACAATGGGTTAAAATATACATACAAAATCTGTATTATAGAGAAAAAAGACTATTCATGACTGAGAGATTGTACCTTTAGAATTTTTAATAGAAATACCATCCTTAGCAGTAGAAGTAGTAGAAGTAACATCAGAGAATGGTGGATTGTTTCCCTGCCGCACAACCAATGCTTGAACAACTTGTGGCAGTGACTTTGCATATTTGCTGATGGAGCAAACTGCTAGAGTTAAAATTGGAGATGCTAGAAGAAAGTTCGGCAACTGTTTTACTTGAAAATATCTAAAGAACCCTACACCCCTGACAAGGAAACAGATCAGTTGTCAGAGAAGAAACCATCAGAGTGAATCTAATTTCCTTGTATCACATTCACCTGAACTTAGTTTCTCTTTCAGAAAGGAATAAGCAGTTGCAAATACTAAAGTTTCTAGTAGCTAAAAAGTAAAACCAAGATCCAAGAATGATACCTAAACAATATAGGTAAGATACGTCACTAATAAATATCTTAGCCATTAATCATAGCTAGTGTAAGTAATCCGCGGTAAATGGACATACCAATAATGACTTTGAAGAAAAGCATATAAATGAGGTATTCTTGCTTTGCACCATGGTCTCAACTCATCCAGAGAACCACCTTTACAGATGTTGGAGTACCCATATGCTTGAAAAGCCACATATGGAATGAAAATACAAATGGAATACAAGGTGCCATCAACAATAGCCTTCACTGCCTACTAAAGAACAAATTAACCAATCAATAGATAACATTAGGCTAAATATAGAACTTAAAGATGGTTAAAGGCAATATCAAATTCAATCACATTATTTAAATGCAAGCAAACCATTTAATTAAGAATAACAAAGTGATAAGTAATATCATTTAACCAGTTGTCAATTTTAGCTATGTCTCTCTAAGGATGGTGTTGATTTCTCTGAGAAACTATATGGAATTCAAATTTCAGAACAAACTGATGTAAAATTAAAGTAGGCCTTACTTTAATTTTTCTATTTTGAGAACCAGCTTCATAGACCTTTACCAATGTCAAAAACATGAAATAGCCAGCATTAAGAGTTCCATTTGATCGAGCTGAACCAGAAACAGCAAGCAGGAGCATGGCAAGTGTATTGGAGCCAGAAAATACATAGTAAATTCCTCCAAGTGAAAATAACGCATAAAGACTCTCTGAATATCTGCCAAGAACAAACCCAAATCTTATTCATATTGAACCCAAATATTCTGATTTTTGATAATTGGGTAAAAATGGTAAAGAAGGTTAACCTTACATTGATGAGTAAAACACAGAAGCTGGATTGAAGCAGAACAAAACAGATGCTAGAAAGGCTGCTTTGTAATCCTTCAATATCAAAACCGAAAGTCTGGATAAGAGTAAGATCATCACTACGTAATTTCAGCAAAATTAGGCAGCAAAAAGACAACTATACCACCAGAACCACAAAACTAATATAATCAAGAAATGGCAGCACTTAGATTATTTTGAAATCCTAAAAATCAGAGCACACTTTTGAAAGAAAATACAGGACCAATTAATTATGGTGGAAAAGACAAACTCTATATAGGAAAAATTATATCTTTCCAAGAGTTATCCATAAATCATATAATTGTTTTTTTTTTAAGTCATTTACCAAACAATCCTCTCTTTCTTCATTTGTTTGCATACAACACCTTCTCTAAACATTTGATTGAGAAAACAATCCCATCTTATGACTATTAAATAAAAAAAAAATAAGAACCTCTTCTTTTGTGGATGACAACAGCCTCTAAGCAATACAAAATCCCTAGTGTCAAATCAATAATGAAACATTTATCCATAATTAAAACACTAAATTACATATGTTAAAAGCCCTATTTTTATCCAGAAGATCAAATTTTGATTATACAGTGAAAAAAATAAGAAACCAACAGTTTAATATCAACAATCAAGAACGAAACCTTGAAAACTATGTAGCATGTAAACTAACATATTTGATATCAACACATTTAACACATTTTCAAGTTTCTTAAAGAGTAATAATCAGAAGATAAAGAAATAAATTAATAAATGACAAACAATGCTACTGAACATCAAAAAGGCGCGAATTAATCAATGAAAAAAAATACAAATTCACCTGTAAAAATACAATGCTGCAAAGATAAACGCAACATTATTGATCACATATCCAGCCAAGGCCAGCACCGCTTTGCAACCGATCACAGGAACTAATGGAGCCAATACTGTAATTAAATTAAAAAAAATATTCAAAATAAAATGAACAGAAGATCAAAATTTCATTTTTCAATAATTTGCTAGTTCCCGACTCGAATTCGACAGACAGAAATTGAAACCCTAACCCTAACCCAAGAAGGAAGCGAAGCTCACCGGAGCGGGAGAGGAGGGAGGTGGCAGCAGGAAGGAGGGGGAGGAAAGCAAAGGTTTGCTCGTACTCGTATCCACACTCGGCGATCCGGACAAAGTAGACGCTGTCCCACACCACGCATTGCTCGATCGCCGCGGCAACGCGAGGCCATAGAAGAGGACTCCGAGGAGGCGGTGTTCCGGCGAGGTGGTGGCATGGGGGATTGAGGGCGGCGGAAGTGTCGTAGGGATCGAAAAGAAACCGGAAGAGAACGATTAGGGTTAGGATGAGAAACCGGGAGATGAACGCCAGGCGGAGGATATCGGAGGCAGAGGACCGGATCCCGTTCGCCATTCGAGGAAAACCAAGGAGTGCTGGATCCAGTTACCGCATGGTCAGTTTTAACATGCTTCAATTAGTTATTCCTTGTTTTTTTAAGATTAATTTTAAACTTAATTAGCCAGATTAATTAAGAGTATTTGTATTAGTACCCTTGTAAAATCTAATAATTGTTTATATATATACTCAAGCAATTTTGTAAATCTTATGTGTATTTTTTATTTATTGCACTTAAAAAGATTAATATCTTTTTTTACTGTGTTTGCAGATACTATTCGTTCAATATTTAGTTGGAAATAAATTGTAATGGCCCTTAAAAAACAAACACTAATAATAACATTTACAAGAAAAAAGAACCAAATCTAAAACATTGCAAGGCTAGTTTGTGAGTAAGCCCATTATAAAGAAAAAGTAAGTGATTGTATTCTTAACAATACAAATATAATATACACCGTTCTTTTCTTTGCCATTAAGCTCAATTATCAAAAACACAAACAATGATGCGAAAATAGAAACTGAGGCCCAATTAAATCAAAATCATAAATGATCTAATAGAAACTACACTAAAAACAAAACAGGCGGCATTCTAAAAGTCACAATTCCAAAAGTATTCCCCCTTAAGAAAATGCTCATATTACCTCAGAACAAACTTAATGTATGCTAGCATAAATTGCTTTACAGAACCAACAAAACAAAAAGGTGTAACAAACAGAGTAACTCCAACATTTTCCGACAAAAGTTGATCAAAATCGAACATCCAAATAGATCCGAGAAGAACTGCATTTCCAAGCCACAACAAGACAGCAAATGCAACTTCTCATTATTGTACTTGTGAACAACACCAATAATGCATAAGCTGTCCAAGACCAACATACCCAAAAGAATGCACTCAGAAAAAACCCATATGGCATATGGTTGGTCAAACACCCTTAATCACGATGGTTAGATGAGAGACCCAAACACAGGCATGCATAAAAGATGTACCAGAGAACATGCACACCTAAAAGCCATAAGGCAAGTCATGTGACACTCCACACACATCAGTAGATGTAGATGCATTAAATTCGAAGTAACATGCATGACAAGGAATATCCAACAAACAGGAGGTGGAATATCATACAAAAATCACACAAAGCAGCTTTAACTTAAACCAAATAAAGATAAAAATAAAAACTCCTAAGAACTTCTAGCAGACATCAAGCAAACCCTACTTTTGGCATCTATACAATAAACAACAATGGGCCATCCAGCATTCATCAAATAGACCAGCTTTTTCAAAATCAAAACTAGAAAAAGAAAAACACAATATCTATCTCCCATAAAACACATTAACTTAAACTAAATTACTGGAAACCATCAGCTAATCCAAGAAACAATTCCAAGAAACCCAAAGAGATCCAACAAAAAACACATAAAACACAAAAAAAACAATTCCAAGAAACCCAAAGAGATCCAACAAAAAAAAACATAATTTTTCCACCAAAACTACCGCCCAAAAAAAAAAAGGAAAATTTAACAAACAAAACAAAACAAGAAACAAGAAACAAGAAGAAACCAAATCATGGATGAAAATCCTTACCGGGGTCACACTGCTGGTAGAAATCCTCCACATCTGCAGCATTTAAATAGAAAATGAAAAATAAAATACCTGGAGAGAAAAACCCCCCAAAAACTAAAAAAAAATAGGATCTTTCGAAACCCTAGAAAAATCTAAGGCACTCACCAGTGGTGAGGGCTTTGATCAAGCCAGCACGGCGGCCCTTGAAGTCTCGGAAGACCTCTTCCACCGTCCGAGGGTTGTCCTGCGCTTATTCGCCATCCATGAAGACCAAATTGAAAATTTAAAGGTTTTCCGGGGACGAATTCGAAAGAGTTTCGTGCAAAAGGAGGGTTTGGGGTTTTCAAAATTAGAAAGATGAGGAAAAACAATGATATTTATATTTAGTCCCTGAGCGGACTTGAGAGTGTTGTTCATGGATGTTAAATTGGTTTTTATAAAATTGGGATGAATCCGGGGACCAGTGCCACGTATACAATTTTATGTTTTACCTTTTCATTTAAGTGCCTGGAAAATAACGAAATTATTAGAAATTATTAGTTTGGCCCTTGTAAAATTGGGAAATTTTCACTGATGCAAGCAATGAAGTGTGCCTGCGTGATGGTGTATATTGTTACCACCCCAAAAAAACAAAATAATAATTTAAATTTTTAATTTATTTTTTATCACCTAGATACATATATACATAAAAATAGAGGTTTTTTCCCTGCTAAATAAAACTTGGGATTTATTGTCTCAATCCATCAATTTGTGCTATTTGGCTAGAAAAGAATGCTCGAATGTTTAAGTCCTTTTAACTACCGACAACTATTACCATATTTAAAATCAATAATATATTTTTTATTATGGATTTCTGTAGTTACAAATCCAAAAAATCAAGCTAGCATACCCAACTTCTACAGCTAAGCAAAACCTAAAATTTTTAGGTATTTATGAGAGTGAGACAAGTGACCATGAGAGATATCACATTCCATGGAGGTCTAATAATTTGTGATGGGGTTGTTTGGCAGAGATATCCCATGCTTTTTCTTTTATATATTATTTCATATCCTGACTATACTTTTGTTCATTTTTTTTTATTTCATCATTTATTTTTTTTATGTTTTTTTATTTTCTATAATCCAGGATTTCCAAATACAAGCAACTAACACTGAATTTGACTCTTTTGTATTTCCAAATATAAGGCTTTACAAATTCAAATCTACTGTATTTAGAAATACATCTAACCAAACGACACCTAAGTGCTGTAATTTCTTGATTGTATTAGTTTTGTGGTTTTGGTGGTATAGTTGTCTTTTTGCTATCTGATTTTGCTGAAATTCTGTAGTGATGGTTTTACTCTTATCCAGACTTTCGGTTTTAATATTGAAGGATTCCAAAGCAGCTTTTTAGCGTCTGTTTTGTTCTGCTTCAATCCACCTTCCGAGTTTTACTCATCAATGTAAGATTAACCTTCGTTACAATTTTTACCCAATTATCAAAAATCAGAATATTTGGGTTCAAAATGAATAAGATTTGGGTTTGTTCTTGGCAGATATTCAGAGAGTCTTTATGCTTTATTTTCACTTGGAGGAATTTACTATGTATTTTCTGGCTCTAATACACTTGCCATGCTCCTGCTTGCTGTTTCTGGTTCAGCTCAATCAAATGGAACACTAAATGCTGCCTATTTCATGTTTTTGACATTGGTAAAGGTCTATGAAGCTGGTTCTCAAATAGAAAAATCAAAGTAAGGCCTACTTTAATTTTACATCAGTTTGTTCTGAAATTTGAATTGCATATAGTTTGTTATTCTTAATGAAATGGTTTGCTTGCATTTAAATGATGTGACTGAATTTGATATTGCCTTTAACCATCTTTAAGTTCTATATTTAGCCTAATGTTATTTATTGATTGGTTTATTTGTCCTTTAGTAGGCAGTGAAGGCTATTGTTGATGGCACCTTGTATTCCATTTGTATTTTCATTCCATATGTGGCTTTTCAAGCATATGGGTACTCCAACATCTGTAAAGGTGGTTCTCTAGATGAGTTGAGACCATGGTGCAAAGCAAGAATACCTCATTTATATGCTTTTCTTCAAAGTCATTATTCGTATGTCCATTTACCTCAGATTACTTAAATTAACATAATGTTAATGGCTAAGATATTTATTAGTGACGTATCTTACCTATATTGTTTAGGTATCATTCTTGGATCTTGATTTTACTTTTTAGCTACTAGAAACTATAGTATTTGCAACTGCTTATTCCTTTCTGAAAGAGAAACTAAGTTCAGGTGACTGTGATACAAGGAAATAAGATTCACTCAGATGGTTTCTTCTCTGACAATTGATCTGTTTCTTTGTCAGGGGTGTAGGGTTCTTTAGATATTTTTAAGGTAAATTTTTTTATAGGATACCAAACTATGACTTGTTTTCATTTTGGGATCTAGATTTCGATTTGAATTAAAATGATTATCCAATTTTAATTTTGTTTCACTGGATGGTCACCTGAACGATTTTGGCATATTTTTTATGATCTGATGTCATCATGAGTGTTTTTTTTAACCCATTATCAGTTATTTACTAAAAGTCCTTGTTTTCTTTGATGTTATCATGAGTGTTTTTTTTTAACAAGTACATCCAAAGCAGTTTTAACAAGTACATCCAAAGCAGTGTCATTGGGAAACAACGCTCACCACCAAACCATGAGTTTATTCTTTTTTTTGCAAAATTTTGCATTGATTAAAAAGGAAGAACCCCGTTACTTGTTATCAAGTATCCCATGCACAACCTTCATTTAAGAATATTTTAATCTGATAAAAATGGTTAATGTTTCTGCCTTGGTGCCATCACGAGGCAGTTTCTCAACCTTATTAATATTTGAAGCAGGTGATTCTGTGGTTAAGCAGAGGAGGAAAGAGAATGATGATGAAGTTCAGAAGGATCTTAAACCTATATCTCAAGGAACTATCTTTAAAACAAATCAAGGATGTTACAACGTCATGGTTATTCCTTTTATTCTCCATCTGGGAAGGGGCCGGCGGAGGACCGGATCCCGTTCGCCATTCGAGGAAAACGAAGGAGTGCTGGATCCAGTTACCGCATGGTCAGTTTAAACATGCTTCAATTAGTTATTCCCTGTTTTTTTAAGATTAAGTTTTAACTTAATTAGCTAGAGTATTTGTATTAGTACCCTTGTAAAATCTAATAATTATTTATATATATACTCAAGCAAAATTGTAAATCTTATGTGGTTTTTTATTTATTGCACTCAAAAGGATTAATATTTTTTTTACTTTGTTTGCATATACTATTGGTTTAATATCGGTAGAATACTCTATTTAATCTCTCTAACATAGTCAATATGTCTCTTTTGTCCCTTTAATATAATTTGTCCTTAAGAGATCCTTTTATTTTAACATTTTGTAAAATCCAAGTCCCTCCCTCCAATATAATTGGTTCTTAAGAGGTTCTTAAAAAAGACTTACATTTCACAAATATTAAAATAAAGAGACTTCTTAAAGACAAATTATATTAGAGGAACCAAAAAGACAAATCGACTATATCAGAGGGACTAAATAGGGTATTCTACATTTAATATTTTGTTAGAAATAAATTATAATAAATGGGTTTACTTTAATTTACATCAAGTTATTTCAACCTCTCATACTAAACACTACAAATAATTTGGGATGGAATAACTTTTTTGTAAAATATAAATAAATATATTTATTAAATAATTACTAAAAATAATTGTCAATTATAATTGTGAAAAAATAATGACATTCTATACATTTTTATTCATTAACTAAAAATTATTACTTTTAAATTAAAAAAAAATTTTTTTGCTTATTTGTTGATGACCTCTTGATTTATTACCACTGGGTTTTTTATGTAAGTTATTCATATCATCCCTCATATGTTGAGTTCAAATCTTAATTTATATATGGTGAAAACATAAATGGGTTAAAATATTAATTTTCTAATCTATTCATGTTTTTAACGTGGTTAAGTCACATTTATAAAATAATAAATAATAAAATAATAAAATAAAAGCCTTCTTGCCCATGGTTTTTGAATGTAATCTCAAACACAAGCTCCAAATTTGACTATAAATTAATGTTCCAATCTCATGGCCCACATTCTCAACATGAGCTTTTCATTTTGACCCAAATAAAGCCAACCAACTCCATTAAACAAGTCAGAGTGGGACACCAAACAAACCTACTAACTAACCTTCAAAGAAGTTTCAATTCACAAACATGTCACAAAACCAACTAACCAACCTTCAAAGAAGTTTCAATTCACAAACATGTCACATTGACTCAAAATAGGCGGCTTTTAAGCTTCAATCTCTTTTTCCATCTTTCTTTATATATGTTTACTAAGAAGACTTCATCTCTTATTTTCTTGTTCTTCTTCTTATCTACTTGTCTGGGTATAATAAATTTCATTCAAAATGGTGTTTGATGAATCAAGTGATGATTTGATGAAGGTTGGTGTGTTCATCTTGGTGCAAGCTTTGGTGTATCTCATCCTCTCTTCTTCCTCTGGTTTATTCTCTGTTGCAGAAGTATCATCTAGCATTAGTTCTAAGAACATACAATGCCAAAAAATACGAAGAATTTTTCTCGATGTTCTTTCCGACTTACCACCCAATGGCGAACCCTCGCCTCGCTCTCTTAGTCCTGTTATATAAATTATTTGTAATGTATTTACTATTATGATGTTTGTTTCTAATGAGGATTAAAATTAATTGTATTTTTAGATTTTTTTTAGTGAGAATGATGATTTTTTTTTATTTATTAGTGATTTGTGTTCTATCAAAAGTACTGTTCGCATAAATTATTTTTGTCACTTGTTTGTATATCTTCATCAACCCCAACACATCATTCTCTTAAACTGAGATGCATTGAGTGTCTGTTTATTTTTGGTATGTTTATTTTTTAAATATTGTTTTAAATAATTTATTAATAAATGTATAAATAATTCCATTCTTTTTTAATCTATCAATAAAATACATTTCTGTGAACCTCAGTCACCAATAGCGGAAGGGATGTAATGGCCATCTGTTTTCTTTTAGATAAATTAATATTTTTTACTACTTTACTATTTGGTAATAGTTTAAATCCAACAAACAATTACCTCCCAAAATACACTTCCCCCTCATGGTAAGAAAAAAAAATAGTTTATCTATTTTTTGCACCATTAAATGATAATAAATGGTTCATAAGACTCCATATATATATACATATGTATATAGGAAAGAAAAAGTGAAAAACACTAGCAATTTTGAATTTATACATACATATAGGCGACCAGTCATTTGTGAACATCCACCAATGACAAAAAACTGCAAATGAAGTTTACATCAACTCAACTAGAAATGAAGAGAACAATCACTGAAGTAAAACAAATACAAAAATAGATAACATAAATATGGTGACTTCCAGGTAAAAATAGAAGGGTTTTAACTAAGATAACTCCGCCAAACAATTGTATTACAAATTATCAGACCTCTCAGTAATGTGATCTCATGATCACTTGTCTAACTTTTATAAGGACCTAAAAATTTTAAGTTTTGCTTGGATGTAGAAGTTTAGTATGTTAGCTTGATTTGTTTAGACTTGTAACTACAGAAACCCATGACAAAAAAATAAGTTATTGATTTTAAACATGGTCATATTTGTTGGTAGTGAAAAGGACTTTAATATTCGAGCATTTTTTTCTAGCCAAATAGTACAAATGATGGATCGGGACAATAAATCGCAAGTTTTATTTAGCTGGTAAAACCTCTATTTTTATGTATATATAAATATATCCAGGTGGTAAAAAATAAAATTAAAATTAAATTATTATTTTGTTTTTTTGGGTTGGTAACAACATACACCATCACGCACAGACACACTTCATTGCTTGCATCAGTAAAATTTCCCAATTTTACAAGGGCCAAACTAATAATTTATAATAATTTCGTTATTTTCTAGGCACTTAAATGAAGAAGGGAAAACATAAAACTGTATACGTGGCACTGGTCTCCGGATTCATCGCAATTTTATAAAAACCAATTTAACATCCATGGACAACACTCTCAAGTCCGCTCAGGGACCTAAATATAAATATCATTGTATTTCCTCATCTTTCTAATTTTGAAAACCCCAAACCCTCCTTTTGCCCGAAGCTCTTTCGAATTCGTCCCCGGAAAACCTTAAATTTTCAATTTGGTCCTCATGGATGGCGGATCAGCGCAGTACAACCCTCGGACGGTGGAGGAAGTCTTCCGAGACTTCAAGGGCCGCCGTGCTGGCCTGATCAAAGCCCTCACCACTGGTGAGTGCCTTTCGATTTTTCTAGGGTTTCGAAAGATCCTGTATTTTTTAGTTTTTGGGGGGTTTTTCTCTCCAGGTTTTTTTATTTTTCATTTTCGGTTTAAATGTTGCAGATGTGGAGGATTTCTACCAGCAGTGTGACCCCGGTGAGGATTTTCAGCCATGATTTGGTTTCTTCTTGTTTCTTGTTTTGTTTTGTTTGTTAAATTTTCCTTTTTTTTGGCGGTAGTTTTGGTGGAAAAATTATGGTTTTTTTTTTGTTGGATCTCTTTGGGTTTCTTGGAGTTGTTTTTTGTGTTTTATGTGTTCTTTGTGAGAACTTGCTTGGTTCGGGATTAGCTGATGGTTTCCATTAATTTAGTTTAAGTTATGTGTTTTATGGGAGATAGATATTGTGTTTTTCTTTTTCTAGTTTTGATTTTGAAAAAGCTGGTCTATTTGATGAATGCTGGATGGCCCATTGTTGTTTATTGTATAGATGCCAAAAGTAGGGTTAGCTTGATGTCTGCTAGAAGTTCTTGGGAGTTTTTATTTTTATTTTTATTTGGTTTAAGTTAAAGCTGCTTTGTGTGATTTTTATATGATATTCCACCTCCTGTTTGTTGGATTTTCCTTGTCATGCATGTTACTTCGAATTTAATGCATCTACTGATGTGTGTGGAGTGTCACATGACTTGCCTTATGGCTTTTAGGTGTGCATGTTCTCTGGTACATCTTTTATGCATGCCTGTGTTTGGGTCTCTCATCTAACCATCGTGATTAAGTGTGTTTGACCAACCATATGCCATATGGTTTTTTCTGAGTGCATTCTTTTGGGTATGTTCGTATTGGACAGCTTATGCATTATTGGTGTTGTTCACAAGTACAATAATGAGAAGTTGCATTTGATGTCTTGTTGTGGCTTGGAAATGCAGTTTTTCTCAGGTCTATTTGGATGTTCGATTTTGATCAACTTTTGTCGTATTCAGAAAATGTTGGAGCTACTCTGTTTGTTACACCTGTTTGTTTTGTTGGTTCTGTACAGCAATTTATGCTAGCATACATTAAGTTTGTTCTGTGGCAATATGAGCATTTTCTTAAGAAGGAATACTTTTGGAATTGTGACTTTCAGAATGCAGCTTGTTTTGTTTTTAGTGTAGTTTCTATCGGATCATTTATGATTTTGATTTAATTGGGCCTCAGTTTATATTTTCCCATCATTGTTTGTGTTTTTGATAATTGAGCTTAATGGCAAAGAAAAGAACGGTGTATATTATATTTGTATTTTTAAGAATACAATCACTTAATTTTTTTTTTATAACGGGCTTACTCACAAACTTGCCTTGCAATGTTTCAGTTTTGGTTCTTTTTTCTTGTAAATGTTATTATTAGTGTTTGTTTTTTAAGGACCATTACAAAAGAAGCATTTAAGGGGTGGTCTATTACCTTTGGCCTCTTTGTTGCTCTCGCTCTCTTTGAAAGGGATGTGTTTGCTGGAAGTTTCTTTTCTAGGATGGGAGTCTCCCCCACTCTTTCCCTTGCCACCCTTATTTTAATACTTAATACTACATTTTTTTTCTAAAGCCATGTATGGCAGCTATCAAATCTTTTGTCAAAACACTCATGAGTGATTCTGCAGAACTAGCTTGTGCTATTTGTTCTTATTTAGTAATATATCTTGCAGAAAAAGAAAATCTGTGCCTTTATGGATTTCCCAATGAGCAATGGGAAGTTAATCTACCTGCAGAGGAGGTTCCTCCTGAGCTTCCTGAGCCTGCTCTGGGAATTAATTTTGCAAGAGATGGAATGCAAGATAAGGACTGGTTATCTTTGGTTGCTGTTCACAGTGATGCATGGCTACTTTCTGTTGCATTCTACTTTGGTGCCAGATTTGGATTTGATAAAACTGAAAGGTAATCAGTTAAATCTGAGTTATTGTTCTGTGGCCATTTACTATGCCTTTTAGTCTCTTGTTGCACTTCAATTCTGATGGAATGCACGAACTTGCAAAGAAGTACAGGCTCAATCTTGGACATTTTGAGTCCATTATGCTGCGCTGGTCCAGCCATTTGTGTGCGGATTGAATAAATTAGGAAGTTGATGTGAATTTTCCTAGCATTTTGATAACTAGAATACATTGTTTCCCTTCGCACACTGTCCTTGTCTGAAACATTGCTCTCACTCCTTCCTTGCTTAGTTTTGGTTCTATTAGTGACTTACACATTTAGAGTAATTGATAATTCATTAGTCTGGATCCCTATATATTGACATCTTTTAAAACAAAAGCTTGCAATAATCAGCTGACAAAAAATCTAAAAATTTCCTGTCTAATAATGACTAATATAATATATGGAAGATGTGCTGGACATTGCAAATGTTGATTCCCATTGAAATTCTTAGTTCACTTATCCTGACCATCTTTGATTTGGTTAAGATAATAGGTTTTAGAGAAATGTTCCTGCTGATAACATTGCCTTCAAGGAATCAGTTATATGGTTGTTATTTCCTTTAATAGTTGCCAATATTAGTTATTCTGTCTCTGTGGTCTTTTAAGCTCTGAGAGTGTAAGTAGCAATGTGTATTTTTCTTTTGTTTTATAAGGAACCTGATGGTTCTAGATTATAATTGATACTTAATTTTTTCCTCTAATTTATAGGCTACAGTAGTAAGTGGTTTCCTGAATGTGACTCTGCAAGTCACATTATCATGCACGTCATTTGTGTTACTTTATCATATATTAGCAGCTGTCTAAGTCGCTTCAGCTGCTGTTTTGTGGGTTCCTATGATCTGGGCAACGTTTCTCCTAATATGCATGAACCATGTTAAGTGATACTGATACTTATCCTTACGCTTGTGTCCTCACATATGGCCACTTCTAACTTGGGCTTCTGTTTGATTTTTTCAAGAATCAAAGAATAATAATTGACTATAGACCATTTCTCAAATGTACCCTTCTGTTTGAAATGAGACTAAAAATTAAATCTTGGATTTGAAATATATGGGTAACATAGTAATTAAGTATGTGGTAGTTGAAATTTCTATGAACATCAAAGTTTATATTGCCTTCGATACTTGAATGGAAGATGTTGAAATCAATTTCCTTGTTTGAAAGCTTTATATGCATAGAATGTATAGTGAATGAATGAATAAAAAAACAGTTTGCTTTCTTGTTCCGCAATGTGAACGTTTTTGTTTATTCATTTTATGCGGCGCTTGAATCTGAACTCTGTGGATTGCATTTATTTTCATGTGAGGGCCATGTTATTTGAAGCTGAACAAAGATGTTACTCTAGTTATACATTCATCATTTATTCAGCTCATGCATGACCTTGTTAGTGATTCAAGGAAACTGTGCATAGTTGTAAAAGAGGATAAACAGTTTTTACCATTTGTTCCCTGTAGAACTTTGTGATAGCTAGATGGTTAATTGCTTGAGAAGGCTTAACAGTCCTCTTACTCTCCCTTGTTCTTGGTCTGTATGATGCATTGCTTACGTAATCTTAATATTCTGCAGTGGTAATTGGTATATATACCTGCATGGTTTTCCAATGAAATAAATTCTCTTCTGTTGCAGGAAGCGTCTTTTTGGTATGATAAATGATCTGCCGACCATATATGAAGTTGTTAATGGAAAGGACAAAGTGAGGACACCAGCCAGCAATCACAGCAATAACAAATCCAAGACAAACTCCAAACAGGTGTGCAAAGGCCCATCCTTCTCTCTATTTTGGATAGCTTAAACACTACACTAAAACAATTTTACTTTTTGCTTATATTGTTTATGGCATGTGTTCTCAATTCTAAATTGCTGGTTCTAGAAGCAGGTAGGTCCTTTGCATTGTCAGTACCATAGTTACTTATGGAAAACATATTACTTCATGTGAAAGGGTGTTTGAGTGCGGGAGACTTTTTTGTTTCCTATGGCTGGGGTTGTTGTTTAAGATCAAAAAAAGCAAATTGCTACTTTTTTTATGCACAGCCTAACCACAATGGCCCCACTATTATTTATATTATTCTAGTTTTACTTCATCATGCATCAGTCCATTCTATCTTTTCCACTATTGCCCCTGCCCTTAAAACTTTTATTTTAGCTGAAGACATTGTAAAATAGACTCTATAGGATTGGTGAATCCAGAGGACTTGCATTTTATCTTGATGTGGACCACTGATTTTGCATGAAGAATATGCATCCTTAATAATCCTTTTCTTGCTAAACAATTTCATTGTATCACATTGTTTGATATTGACTACAAAGCAGCGAGCACAAGAACCTCAGACCAAAAATTTGAAGTCAATTCAGCCAAAGGACGAGGATGAAGGCCCAGATGAGGAAGACGAAGATGAGCATGGAGAAACACTGTGCGGAGCATGTGGTGAGAACTACGCATCAGATGAGTTCTGGATCTGCTGTGATGTCTGCGAGAATTGGTTCCATGGTAAGTGTGTGAAGATCACTCCGGCAAGAGCTGAGCACATTAAACAATACAAGTGTCCATCTTGCAGCAATAAGAGGCCGCGTGCCTCTTGATCAGCGCCTGTTCTCTGTCGATTTGGTGAACTCAGCTAAACGCTAACGATGTAAAAGCTCGGATGTAGTTATGCAGAAGGTTGGGCCTGTGCTCCTGATTTTGTAATTCCTTTGAATAGATGTGCTGTTTCTGGCTGTTTTAGGGTGTCATATCATGTGGTTATGTTGTGATATTTATTTGCTGTTTATCATAGATTAGTGGCAGCTTGCTAACCTTTCAAAGCTCATTGTAGCAATGTACATCTCTATTCGCTTTCCCATTTTTATTGCCTATTGTTGTTTGTTTGGTGATCAACTTTTCCTTTTCATGTCATTCGTTTTAGACTTTCTTATTGCATGATTTGTGATTTGCTGGGTTCTCTTTTTGTTGTTATTATTGTTGATATTGGCTGGTATTTTTTTTTTTATTGCTTTTTTTTTTTTTTTTTTGGACAAAGATGACAAGCATCAAATCAAAGGACGGGCACGAGACACTTGAAGACCCTCACAATACACTCACCTATGCAAGTTGGGGATTGAATTCGGGGAGCCACCGTTCGTAACCCAAGATGAATTTTCTATGCAGGGACCTGAATACCAATAGACTCGAAAGTCGTTGCCGCTTTTTCCTTTTTGTAATCTTTTTGTTTTGTGATGTTGCTGAGTAATTTTAATTATGGTGATTGTTTTTCTTTGTACGAAGATTTTGTTGAATTTGCTACTGTAAGGTTGTGCCCTAATTCCTTATCCTGAGTAATGTACTCTTTCAAAATATCACCGAATTTAATTGAGTTGTTGAACTTTGTCAAAAACATCATACCAGGCGTTCCGTACTTCTTACTATTATTATTATTATTATTATGGAAATGAGGTAAAACATGGATGCCACAGCACAACTTCAGATAATGGATCACCCAAATGACCTGTCAAATTTCAAACGTTGTAACCCTAATTTTTGGGTGGCTAACAATGCTTTAATATTATTACCTTCATTGCTAGTCCCGTATTAAACTGGGTTTCAATGCAATCGTCAAAAGTAATTAAAGAAAATATAAACATTTCAAAAAAGGAATAATACACGCGTGCTGCAAATTGAGCCTTTAATAATGTTTGTGCTGGATTAAATCATGATATCAAAAGAGAACAAATCATTGAGAATATCAGAACTTTCACAGTTGTTAAGGTCATAAAAATTCAAGTCGCATCCATTAATTTACACTTGGGCTACAGTACAGTAAATTAGACTGTATCCAGTTTCCCCATGCAATTCATGTTATTGAAACCAGCAGATTCCATGAGCACATCATCATCCAAAAGCCGTTCTGTAAGTTTCCGTCTCATGCATGAGTGTAGTGCTCACAAGCTATTAATATGCTCCGGAGTAGCAACTCGTCAGCAGACGGCCATCCATCACCCAAAATACAAAGTATGGCACTTGTTTTTGTGCTAAAAATTTCTTCCTTTGTATGGCATTTCCTGCAAAAAGCCAAGTATTAGATCAAGCAGACTACATAAACTTCCAAGAAAAATTAGAAGTAAAATGAAATGTTGCACATGGTTAAATTTGTTTGATCTTTCTCTAAGTCCACAAAAGTTGTAAAGAGATAACATATCACAAACTCTAAAACTAGTTGTGATTACTACAAGCATCCTAGTGCAGATGTCATTTGTTAATGACGGAATTCATTAAAATAAAATTAAATGAAGGTAAGGCTTGAAAATCAAATTCATGCTGTATATCTGCATATATATATATATATATATATTGTTGTAAAGAAACTATGACACGATGAAATGGAGGAGAGATCCCAGATTGACTCACTGGTGGATATGCTGGCATGTACATAACAGGCCGAGGTTGCCCGAGGACCATCTGCTGCCCATACTGCAAAAGATGATGAAATCATCCAAGCATTAAGATGAGAAAAACAGACCGCCCAATTGAATAATCCAAGAACAGAAATAATCTTCTTAATACATATGTATATATAGCATAAATTTTAGGATGACATACCAAAGGGCCATTAGGATGAATAAATGGCTGAGGAGATTGCATTTGTGTAGCCTGTGCATTGTATACGATAGGCTGAGGGCCCACAAATGATGGTCCCATCTACAAAATTTTTCCAAGTTGTATCAAGTGAGTCATATGAAATTAAATACATAAATAAGCAGAAAGAACATGTTTGAATTACGACTATATCAGAGTGGCAGCATGAAGCCTGTCATATATGATTAACAAGATAACCACCGTCTACAAACTTGGGACTGATCAATGTTCAAACCTCACCAACAGATGAAAGAAAAATAAAATAGAACTTTACCGGTATCTAAGCAATTGCCAATGGGATCAGAAGCTGCTACATTACCCACAAAAAAATGAATCAAGCATGCCATTGGTATACATTTCAGTTTCTTTGGTGTTATTTTTTCAAAAAAGAAAAAGAAAAGCCAAAACAAACAAAAACAAAAGAACAAAAATAAAATCAAGGGCTTCCCTCAGTCAAAATTCATGTATGGGACCTTACGTAGTGGAGTACCATATTACAGGCTCCCAGCTAGTTAAAATTCTAGCGCAATACCACATCCACAAAAGAATAAATCATGAGTGCCCCGTAAGTTCTCTAAAAAATCTAGAAATAAAAAAATTGATAAACTGTTGAAATCATAATTGATGAGCTTACATAAACATTATAACGATTATAATCTCACCCACATTTAAACCCCACAAGAACACCTCCGTAAACCTATATATGCAAATTTCACCACCCAACAATTTACATGGATAAGCCATTAAAGGTAGATAATACAAATGAATGGTCTACTTGAGTCCTTAGTCTCTTATAGATACATCTTTATCCCTTCATAAATATAACCCAAACAACCTATAGAAGATCCACTGGTCAACACTACGCTGTTAGCATTATGATTCATTGAGATTTCACAGGAGAGAAAACAAAATAAAACAAATCAAATGCAGACCAAAAAGTATAAATAAGTGGCACACAAGGTGACATAAAAACAATGAGCATCTAGACATTTTATTTAAGAGCTAAAAATGAGGGGGAAAAAGATAATATTCATTACACAAATCTTACCCCAACACCAACAGGTAAACTGTGTAAATGTGGAACAGCAGAAACATTATTTGCATAATAGAAGGACCCTTCAGAAGCTGGCACTTGTGGTCTAAAAGAAGATGATGGAGTGAAACTCTTGGCATTTGGATTTAATTTAAACTCCTGCATCATTTAAAAATAAGAGCAAAGATAGTCATTTACAACACAATATGTGAAAATAAAATAATGAAAAGCAAGGACATGCCAAGCTGGATAAAATTAAATTGAAAGGATAAACCAAAAGTGAACGACTTTATTACGTAAAAGATAATACACCTTCGCATGTGGATTCAAAGTTGATTTTTCTGAAGACAATGATCCCATTGAAGAGCTTGGTGATAAGCCTGGGCGACTGGAAACTGATCCAGCACCAGGACGTTCGGAGGTGGATGAAGTCGAGCCAGCAGGTTGTAGAAACAGATTTACAGGTTCAGAAGCATCTGATTTTTTGCCAGAATCTAAATGTTCAGAAGAGGAGTGTTCATTCTCTTGACCAGGAGCAGATGCAGCAGCATTAGCAGACAAGTCCTCAACAATGCTCAATGATTGTCCATCTACAAGAGTAAATATAAGGCATAAGAACCTAAAACCTAGTCCTCCATAAAGTACATATCCAAGTAGTTTTAGACTGCACATACCCAAATTATAAAATAAGACAATACTGACTTTATTTTGCTAAATATTCATAAACAATTCAAACTAACATGAAAAGTAACATACTCCATGATCAATCTAAGTGTAAACAAGAGAAGAAAATTTAAAAAGAAATTTTAACAAGATTACAGCTAATCAGTCTTATCATTATCTTATTGGGAATAATTTACCACCTAGTAGAAAATGTACAGATAAGGTATCAAACACTGCAAGAAAATCATCATGATCAACATGCCACATTTTTTCCACATGATCGGCAACCTTCACTCTTTATCATTAATGTTGCTCGTGATATTTTGACCAATTGAAAGGAGTTTTAACCCTCTCCAGATAGTGGCAATCAAACTAAGCAATGGTTCTATGCACACTTTCCAGGCTACATCAATTCATACATGATCATAACCAAAGAACACTGAATAGCTTCATTTAGACAGTCATTGTTTTGGATTGACTAGGAATTTCACACTTCATGCACAAAAGTAATTGAGAAAATAGCATCATAATAAAGTTGTTCTGCATGACCATTATACTGTCAAATTGCTTTATTAGAAGAAAAGGAATGCAATGAACACCATAAATGGAAGCAAGGAAAAAGATGAAAATGAAGGGAAATAAATTTTAGCATTAACTGACCATTAAATGACAGAGTTTGTGCCTCCTCATGTGACTGCAAGTGGGGAAAAAGACATCATTAACAAATTAGTGTCAAGTAGATAACCTTTTATCTAAAGAAACACAATATGAAATACATCATATGTTGACATACAATTCTCTCTGCACATCTGTTTGGAGAACCCTTCTCTTTATCTTGATCACTGGCCTGCACGTCATCCAACCTAATAGTTGGGTTGCATGTCAGATCAAAGGTTTCATCATAAGGGCCCAAATGACACTTGTAATTAACTATTACGATAATACCATTCTTTCTTTCTTTTTTTCTAAAAAAAAGAGAATACCATATTTTATTATCCAAGCAGAAGAAACAATATATATTACCATCAAGAGTAGTTACCTGCCATCATCCATGCTTTGGGAGTTCCTTGCAATACAATTGTTCAGATGATCACCAGAACCTGAAGGATTTAAAGCCCTATCGGCAGGGATTTGGGAACCAGTCTCTTCATCCTATACATCAGAGAAAAGTAAATGGTTTAAAATTAAGAGGAACAACTGGAATTTTCATCCACCGAACTTCAGCATGATCAATATGCAGTCACAACTAAACAGTCCTCAAGAAGAAGGTCTAATCAAATTGGAGTTTATGACAACAACAACAACAACAACAACAACAACAACAACAATGACAATAGTGACAAAATTGTGTTAGTCACATTAACTGAGCACCTGAGCTTGTCCAAATATATAACAATAATGTATCCTGGCAGATTTCTCACTCATTTCAGGTATGAATTCAGGTAAGTTACATGGCTAACAGAAGAGGAAAAATACAATATGATATTTGGAAAGAGGGGATGGAGCTTACCACCGAAGAACAAGTAGATAATGCCCGGGCTTCATCAGTTATGCCCCTTTTCGCAATATCAGAATATGATCGGCCAATAGTAGACTTAAGAGTTTTATTGGGATTGTAGGTATCTAATTTTGTATTCTCACTTTCCACAAACTTGCAGCTATCAATATCCCTTCTTACCGCTGAAAATCTTATCTCCTCATCGAGTTCGTGATCTCCATGACAGTGGATGCCTCTTTCCTGATAAGTACATTGTAAAATTTTTCATATGTCAAGTAAGATCCAAAAAATCAATATCAATACAACAGAGATTTTACCTCAGCCAAATGAAGGTCCTTGGTATCCTCTTCCTGGATTTCTCTAGCTATTCTTATAGCTTCCTTTTCAAGCTGCCTCATTTGGGGACCTCTTTCAAGCTTTGTTGTGTACAGATCCTCATCAAAGGTGCTCTTCACCCCAAACAAAGCTTCATTTGTCTCAAACTGATCCCAGTTCCTAAATTTAAGGTATATGCTATAGTATTACTAAATTTGTAAAGAAAAGAAACAGCACACCAAAAGCATCCTTTAGAAAGCTAGTGAAAAAAGCATTACTAATATATCTTTCAGCAAAAGGCAAGCTTAAAAAGCAAATTTTAAACCAACAGAATCGGTGTATTGCTGCATAGTGTGCAACAAGAAGCAAAGCTTGCCTATCTAACCAAAGCAGCTAGAAAGTTGAGTTTTGCAATACAATGGCAGTGAAGCAATAAAAAAACCTAGTAGAAACTGTTGAAAAAACTCCAAAACTAAACACGCAAAAGGAAAGGCACAAAACAAATCTGTTGATAAAGAAAATGTTCTGCAAAACATAATAAGAAGGAAGAACTTGACGAGCATTAGTAGTCAAAAGCAAGTAACAGGATTCAGCAATCACAAAATGCTGCTTGCAGACTACCTGTTCCAAGTTCCATCAAATATGTCCTCCAATTCCGGACATTCTGGATCATCTTTATCAGGAGTCCAGGGCTTCAGTTCCCTCCCTACTTCAACATGATGAGGTTGTGATATGGCAGAATCTATCATGAGGTCTTGAAGCTTATCACGTGCATTGCCATTGGTGAATGCATCGATACTTAGCGGCACATCCTAAAAAATTTTGATAAATATAAAAAACATTTGCAGCATTAACATATTAAAATACAATTCACCCATCTAAATCAGATAACATAAAATAATAATCTCAAACATTAGTCCCATGATTCAGAAAGAAAGGGGTGGATTGGTTAATTGGATTCACATGAGTATTCAAAGAAAGTTGTAATCTTCACATCTTTCCATTAGATCAAGAGGCAAATAACTAAATCAGTATAAACGAGAAATACCTTTGCTAGAACTTGAACAAGTTCTCTTGCAGGTATTATCATAGTCTGAGGCTTTTTAACGATATCAGGAAAAGGCTTTTGTCCTTTGCTCGACCCATCCTTAATGACTCGAGCCATCTTCAGAATAATTCCTACAGATGTTAAAAGCAACTTAGAAAGTAAACTTGGAGAATTTACCAAAAACATGAACTCAGATGAATTTTTTCCAAAGATAGAGAGGATAACCATTCCAACAACATCAGCATTAACATCTGGACAATACGAAAGGAATCACCAAAATGAATAACCCTTACCAAAATCTTTTTCAGTGTTAGAGGTGTAAAAAATTCCAGAAATGATAGATCCATTTCTGAGATGCACTTCCACAGTCTGACCAATGAGACATGTCATGACAAATATAAGTCGATCATGAGAAGGGCTTGCAAAGCTAACCCCTTTGTCTCCATTCGCAAGGCCTATATCACAAGACAGTTAAACATGACAGAAACTAAGCAATAGCAAAGGAAACACAACCATTTGCCTAAATTACCAAAACTGCTGGATGCTGACTTCCCATGCATCTTATTCTCTACCCTAGGGTTCATTTCCCTCCGGCGTCCAATCCCATTGGTTGAAGATCTGGGCAGTGCACATTGTTGAGGGTTCATTTCCAGCTTCAGATGCAAATAAACATGGTCAACTCAAATGAACTTCGAGTGATAGTATGATAAGATGCAAGGCATAAGAACCAAAAATAATAACCAATTTTGAGGTGTACAGCATGGGGAGAGGAAAGATATGTTATGTAAAAAAATTGTAAATAGAACTTACGTGAAAAAAATTATAAATGAAATGTAATCATTCTCAGCCATATGAAATGACATTAAGAATAGCCTAGCAATAAAATGAAAAATCTCCATTTGAACCATCAGATTTGTTTTCATTTTAATTCTTATTTTATGAAAAAAAAATCTGATTGCATCACTACTAACACAATCTGATGCTTTGAACCTACTCCAGAAAGTCTCATAGCAATTGACCAGTGATCAAAGCCATGGCATACAACAGTACCATTTATGCTCAAGATAGATATAGAAGTTGATTGCAAATTTGCATTTGAGAAGTAGATACAAATCAACTTTTCTCATCTTGAGACCTAGGTGTACGGCGTCATGCGCAGGCCACAAGTATATAGCCTTCTCCCAGAGCAAAAATGAAAAGTGGAAGCATCTAGCCTACATATCTCAAATATAACCATGTGATGAAGTTAAAATAACTGAGTGTTCATTCTTTTGGGCACATCTAAGCATTTAAATCATCAAGTTGAATGAACAATATTTCATTAGGAGATGAGCTATAGTAGTAACAAAATTCTTTAATATCGAATATTCACAGTAATATCATTTCTGAAAAAAAAAAGATTAATAAGATTATTCAGCTTCTGCATACAAATATGAATACAAGTATGAATTTTGCTTGAATTTAAATAGGACCAAACAATTTTTTTTATGAATAGCTACCTATAGCAGTAGGATAGGAATGAAACTAGTAATTCATATGGTCTGCATAATATATCTCAGAAAACAAAGACACCAAAAAAGGCCACAATTCACCACCATAGGCCCATAACTGATCAATTACAGAAATTCCACACGTAAGTAAGCACTTGTAAATAATGACATATATGCAGTTGAACTAGGTTTTACTTGGATACAATATTTAGATAGTATTTAGCAGGGAACGGTTATAAAAGCAAAGTGGATGGATATATCTCACAAATCCTATATCCCTTGACAGGAATGAACAACTGCCACTTGCTCCACTGAAGTGGCGCAGGAATAGCAGAAGAACATATGATCATTACTATTTTTCCAACAAGTAAAGGATAAAATGACTCCTGTTCAAAAAAAAAAAAAAAAAAAAAGATGAATTTGGAATACAGCACCCTACCAGATAACGAAGAGCACAACCCCTCCGCCTTCGTCAGAGATCACCACAACCTGAAGCAATGCAAATCAAAACCTAAGATCATCTAGCGCTTCCCAAAATGAGCATCAATTGAACGGATCGAATTCCTAAAACGCAAAACCCAGATCAAAAACTCATCCAAAGGAAAGACCAACAACCAATCCACCATTAATTGAAAAACAACATTGCACATCAAACTCCACACTGGCCAAATCGACGAATAAATACCAACAAAAATTAAGAAAACACTAAGAAATTCCCATTGCCTCACGTTTTTCAAGCAATTTATAAAATTTAGAAAAGAATGGCATAATCAACGAGAAATTAGATGAAAATAGAGCCAACAAAAAAAAAAAAAACTTTCGATCAATGCATACCTGTGACGCAGTGAAATAATCAGCGATCAAGACAAAGGGGAGGGTATTGGGATCGCCGTAGAACGGATCGGAGATTCTAGGGTTTGCAAAGTGGAAAGAGAAGAGCAAGAGAGGCCAGGCGAGGTTAAGAGAGAGAGAAGAGTCTCAGAGAGGGGGGTTTTAGATAATTTCGCGGAATTTGAGGGTATTATGGTAAAACTAGAACTGTTCTGATAAAGGCAACAAAACTTTATTTTTTATTAATATTCGGATAATTAATGTAATAGTTTAATAAACCTTTCATTCTTGATAAATTAGAACTTAAAACTTTATCAATAATAGAGTTTATCTATATTGTGTATGGGTTCGGAAAGTATTTAATAAATTTTTTTGAATAAACTGGATTAACCATAAGTTTATTAAAGAAAACAGATACAAAGCACAAACAACAGAAATAAAAGAGAGAAAAAGAAACCAAAGCCGACCACCAAGTGTATTACCACATGTCAACCTTTCATTAAAATTTTTGTTGTCAAAATCATATAATATTATAATAATATTAAAATATTTATAATTTGTTTTCAAAATTTGATATAAAAATATCATTAAAATATAAAGTTCAATTATTAGGGAAAGAGAATTATATTGTATAAACTTCAATAAATTTTAAATTTTAGATTAATTGTTTTTAAAATGATCTCTACCACGCATAGCTCGAGCATAACAGTATATATATATATATAACATCTTCATGTATTTTCACCCATATTATATACGACCCTAGAAAATTGTTGAGATTCTTTCATGCATTTCTCCCTCTGAATACCATTAAGATAAAATTCTATCAAACTTTTTTATAAGTATCTTTTCAAGCTATAAATTTATTATATAAATAATTATTACACAATATTAAAATAAATAAATAAACATAAAACTCTAGTTATATATAACATTCAATATTTAGAAATGTGCATTTCAGAAGTACACAAGAAATCAGAGAAAACATACCTTTAAAATCCCTCCAATCAAAATTTTCTTTAAGATCATTTTGAAATGTAAAAGTCATCAATGATTAAACAAATATAACAATACACTGACCATATTTGATGATATAATTTCACAATCAGATGATATGGCATCAGCAAAGGATGATCTATTATGCAATTTTTGTTATTTTTTTTTTTTTCTCTGCAGACTATGAGAGGTTACCAGACCTAAATAGCTGCTTCCACACCCTTAAATAGAACAAGAGATGCCCTAGAAAGGGACACTTTCATTACATCAGAGAAAACATTAAAAAAAAAAACTACCAACACATATATTATACTGCTTTCAAGATGAGAGGACAATGGAATTTTCACTTCAGAAGTTAGATGACCAGTTGAGGTGACCCATCTGTTGCGGCTGATAAGTTCCAACTTGAGGACCTGGAGCAGCCATGCCGACGCCAACACCGGCACCAATGCCCGGGGGCACCTGCTGGGGGATGAGGTGATGCGGATTAGCGATTGGGGGCTGCTGCGGTGTGTGATACAGACCTGGGTATACATGAGGCTGCGGGGTTGGACTGAATGAAGCATGGCCAGCATGAGCAGGCAAGAATGCTGGCTGAGGTGATTGACCGGTTAGATTGTAGTAAGGGGTGGATTGCATGCCAGGAAGTTCTCGAGGAGTCTGGATCCAGATGTCAGGCGTCTCCGCCTGTCGGAAAGAAAAACGAGAGATATGTTGGACAACAAACTTTTGTTTAAAACTGGTTAATAAATTTAACAAATTGAGTGCAATTTGAGTGTTGACAGAAACATTGAAGAACAAGACCAGATATCATGAAATTTTGAAAACAAATATTTCAAGAATGCTGAAAATGTACCTGCTGATTTGAAGTGTAGGGATTGCTGTCTTTGTATTTGATCCGGGTTGAATCATCGAGATTGGTAGTGTTCCCAATGGTCCCTGGAGTAGCCATGTTATAACCAGCAGGATTGGTGAAATTTCCATATCCGGGGAGGGTACCAGTAGGAACTGGTTTGTACTGTGAATTTGTATATTTTACAGCAGCAGGGTTTAAATGTGAAGTCCCACCTGGCATCAGAAGATAGCTGTTTGCATTTGACGGGTGGGGGTAGGTGGGGTTGCCGGTATAGTTTGGCATTGCCATTGGTGGGCCATAGACTGGCGAGAAGATGTGTCGATACGGAACAAAATTGGGCAAATGTGAGACATGAACTGGGGGAAACATTTGCGCCATAGGTTGCTGCTGCTGCTGCTGCTGCTGTACTAGTTGCTGCTGTTGCATCAAGGCCGACCGAGGGCTGTCATTCTGTGCATGCGAACTCATAGGCTGATATGCAAGAAAATAACTACCATAAAAAAAAAATAAAAAGTAGAGATAACACAAAATAAAAGAAATATATTGAATATGCATTACTATTTTCAAATAAATACGAGCCCGCCTAGATGATTAGGGTCTGAAACAATTGGTGCATTACCAAAGTCTAACTGCCCACTGGTGGACAGATAATTCCCTAAGTCATGTAAAAGTAGAATTTTTGTTTAAATGGCTCTTTATTTAAAAAATTCAAACTTAATCACAAATTAAGACAGCATATCAATTCAGTACATGAACTACCAATTTCAAAACAGCTTGGGCACTTGGTGCACCTGAACTATCAAATTCTATTGTACTTGAATATGGTGTCTTTGTCAAAGAAAATATAGATAGACTTCAACATTTAAGGCATACCCATTGAGGCATTAGTCCAGGACACATTTTATAGTCAGTCAGGGACATAATTTGTTCTTTGATCACACAGCTATTTCACAAAATTTAGCTGAGAACAACAGGAATAACTAATGCTCTCTCTCTCTCTCTCTCTCTCTCTCTCTCTCTCTCTCTCTCTCTCTATCCACAATCTCATCTAATTTGAGCCAATAAAATTGCAATTTCAAAGACTTTTTGACCACCTAAACCACATTATCAAAGCCCTGATATATCACATAAACTCAATCAAATGTAGCGCTAGATTAACTCAATCTTCAACAAGTTTAATTATGAGAACAACGAAATGTACAGTTGAGCAAGAAAACAATTCATAGTAAAGTTAAAACTATATTGGCATGCAGGAAGAACACTGATGGGGTTCTCCCAGCAATATTAGACAGCATTCTAGCATACGAATTATGAAGTAATTACGAATAGTTGAATGCAACAAAGAGAACTAAGCATTATAGAATATATATACAATTTCAGGATAAGATACCTCAGATGTAGACACAAAATTTTGCACATGTGCATTATCTTCTACAGTGGTTCTAAAGAATGGCATGCCATAATTCGCTTGAGGAATGTATGCCTGTTCCAGATAAAACAAGAAAATTGTATTAGAATTTCTTAGAAACTTCACTTGAATGGTGTAAATGCTAGATTTTTTTTCAAATGGTAAAAGCAGCAAGGATTTGCATGCCAAAGAAAAATAAAATAACATAAAATAATTAAATAAAAAAATCAAATCAACTAAAAGAGATGAGACTCTTTTAAATAAAACCATGGCTATACCTACAGGCCATATCTTGTTTACCAGCAAGCCCTGAATTGTTTGTTTGAAATCAGGACCTTAGGACTCTAACTTAAGTTAGCATTTTAAAATATAGAAAAGGATTATAGATCTCATTGTATTTCATAACAAAATTCATAGCCTCAGACTAACCGAGAAGCTTGGTGGGCTTGGAGAATTTTTTAATGGCTGGGGCTCAGATGAAATGTAGGGTGGGTTATGGCCTTGAACGACACTGATATCAGCATAAGATTCCATATTTGTTGGATTTGACTCGTCATTTTCAGGCTGTGGTTGTCCAGATTCAGCAGCCAATTCTGGAGGTTCAGATGGAGAGTTTCTCCCTTGGGAGTCCTCTAGAGATGCCTGGTCATCAGCAGATTCATCCTCGCCAGAGCTTGCCTGAACTGTTGTGCAGACACTGTTCCAAAATCAAGTAAGCAGTAAGTTCACAGCCTAAATAGAATGCATGTGTGCATCATTCTTAGTTGTATCTAGCTACGCAGAAAATGAAGTCAGCAGGAACAAAAAACAACTGGTAACAACCTCATGGAAGATTCATCATGCTGCAGTTCAACACTATGAGATGCCTTAGAAGATGTGACATCCTTGTTCAACTGAAATCCAGATTCAAAACTTCCAAATGTCAACTGTAACCGCTCAGACTCTGGCACTCGAAGATGATGGGGGATGATTACATGTTCAACTCTTGAGATATTAACTTGTGCCACCTTATCAGACAATCCAGCTGCTTCCACCTCACTCAACCGAACAGAACCGTCTACGTCAGATGATGGCAATGAAGGTACTTCATGAACCTCTTCATTACTCAAACTAGGCTTCTGAGTAGTTTTTGGCTTCCATTCCATGCTTGGTTGTGTTGCTAAAATGTCATGCATATTAGAACTTAACCAAACACTTGGGGAAAAAAAGAAATAATAATAAAAGAGTGGAAACAGTTAAAAAGAAATAATATGGCACACAACATAAGAGAATAAAATTGATCAATGAACCCTCTTGATGAGAAGTGTCAAGCTTACTTCACAGGATTCCTCCTAAACTATAAGGCATAGGACAATATCTTACCCAGTAGGATCAAAGGCATTCCTAAATTCCTAGCATAGCCAAAATAAGCACATGCAAGGACTACATAATCAAACCCAACCTCCCCTTGCTAATTAATCAGTGAGCATAAGCAAGGTATTCCTCCTCATTTTCTGTTCTTTTTTTTTTTCTCTTCTGCTCAATGCATTCAGGATAGGATAGTCTCTTGCTCACTTATAATTACCTTCACTAGCCCAATGGCCATTAACAACTTCTTGTTCATTAGCATTATGGACAAATAAAAATTCCTGTTAGCATGTGAACGCTTATGTTTCAGAAGCCAATATGATTTCAATTTCTGATCTTACTTGAACCTAACCTCCATCAGCTGGCTTCTTTTGAAAAGCTGTAAATGCTTCATATCAATCTTAGAAATGTTAAGAGTAAGTGCACAATTCTTATTAAAATGTAATTTGATAAGCAGGATGACATATTATCTTTTAAAAGTAACAAATAGGGTGTTCCTATTTTTTGTGCAATACATAAATTGCTCAAGCAAGCCCATGATGTCATGCAGATGAAAGCAAATCCTATGCAATTTTCTATGATACATGTTACTAAGAAGCCAACCACTACACAGATGCCATCTCTTCTATACAGATGTCATCTAAAGAGGAAATAGATCCCTCATTCAAATGAGATCCTGAGCTACTTACGTTTGGGTCGAGGTAGAACTAGATATCTACTTGTTCCGTTTAGCTATCAAGATACACACATAAATATACTTGTTCCATTTATAAATTTACCAGAATAAATGGTATTGCTAAGGCAATTCATGAAAAACCCATACCTTTCTGATGAGTCACTGGTTGTTGCAATCGCATATTATAATGACTTGAAGGAAGTGATTTCACCAGCGGCATGCTTTGGATGACCGGCTCTAAACCAGGTGTTTGTGAAGAGCTCTTTGAAACAGGAGATGAGTGGCTAATAGATTCCTTTGATGAAGAAATATCCTGTCTCATCTGAGGAATCAATAGTGAACTATTCGAAACAGTTGGATGGCCCGCTGGCCGATCAAAAGACAATTTCCTAGCACCCACTGCTCTCACTTCAGATCCAATGGCTCCAACAGTACCCGCTGATCGCGAGTCTGGAGATGGGACATGAACTGGATCTGAGGATGAAGAATACACTCCAATGTGAGAATTTATTACTCCCCCTGTAGCAGAATGCATCTGTGGGCTGCTTTGGCCATCTCCTACTCGAGACGAACTGGCTAGTGGCACAAGAATCTCGTCAGTCACTGATTGCCTCAGCCCAACATTTGATTCTGCATTTTTAGCATGACCTGAAGCATTTCCCACATGCCTATTTAAACCCTGATATTGGCCCTCTGAGTTTTTGGCGGCAGAGTGCTTTTGCCCAGTAAGAATTCCACTAGAGCTAGAGAAAAACATCAATGCATGAGAAAACATACAAAAAATCCAACAAGGTTTCTGCAAACTGAATGTAAGATAATTGTGAGAACCAGCAGATGGGCAGCACAGCAAAAAAGAAAACATGTCTTGTATACAAAAATACACACAACATCATGCTAACCCATAATCTACTCAGCATCAGCCTACATCCCAAAAAACTGAGAAGTCATAGAATAATTGTTGTTATTGAATCCATATTGATTTGTTAAACTCTATCTAATTTATATCCTTATCTTACTTTGATTTGAAATTTAATCTAATTTAAACCTTTGCCCGATCTTTGTAGTTTCATTTCACTTAATATATTATTATGTTGCATTACCAAATAAAACATATGCAATCGCTTTTTCTAGTTAATTAAAGACTATATGATATATTCTCTCATATGATTCAAAAAGATCTAATAAAAATTGTTACATTGTTATTAAGTTGAACCAAAGCCTGAATTGAAAAGTCACATATTCTCGCGGTATACATTAAAGCAAAAGGAAATTGGTGCTCTAACACTAAACAAATTAGAATCAAAGCAATATTTCTATAAGCAATTGTAATTCTAGTATTCCTTTAAAATTCTAAATCTCTTGATGCTATTATTTATTTTTGACACACAAAAATTACCCACATCCAAGAAAATCTTTCATCAAACAATTTTGAATTTGTTATTGTTTTAAAAATTAAAGCCATCCTGACACTATCTATGTTTCTAAAAGACGAAAATTATCCACAAAACACCAAATTTCTAAAGAATGTCCATACCTATCTATTTTTTTTAAAAAAGACAAAAGTAAGTGATTTTTTCGTCTTGAAAATGAAAATTCAAGATAAGCAGATTTCACGGTGTCCCATATAGTTTTTATTAAATTATTAAATGTACTTAAAATGGAGTTAAAAACATAAATGGGGGCAGGAATTATTATGGAACTTCAAATGACATTCACTTATATCTAATGTGATTACTAGCATTGCATGACAAATTCTCTTGGGTAGCTAAGATTATCAAAAGAATGTGTGCGTGCCAGACATGGCAAACACAGACTTCAGTGTGTCACAATACCCATCAGTAAGGGCAATGATATCTCAATAGGACAACATTTAAGGTGATAAATAATCCACACCTAACGAAAAAGGTAATGTTTGAACCCAAACAATTTTATCATGGGAGAACTATAATACCTTCTCTCAACAGTATCAGGGTTCAATTGTTGAATGCCAAGAGATGAGTTTTGAACCGGCTCAGTCTTGGCATCCTTGTTAGCAGCTAGATTCTCAGTTGTTTTTTGGTTAACTCTGTTGTCCCTTACGATCCGAAACTCTCGACTGACTCCTGCACCTGAACATGTGATATCTTTTAAAAATACAGACATGAAATCTTACATCATAATATTGTGAAATATAACTTTCTTACAGGACATACGCATGCACATTTGGCTTTCTTATATACAACACCATGAGGACAAAATCATGTCCGGTGTGTCATGTGGCCCCTAGACAATAAAAATGGATTCTTGTAGACCATGAATACCACAGTAGGCAAGCAAAACTCAACTTACCATGAATAAAAAATGGCACGCAAGAGATGAAACTAAACAGAAGAAATACAGGCATTGATAAGACCATGCTACCAGAAATTGTACATGTATTTCACTTAGCATGGTATTAGTTCAAATCACCATTTATAAATTCAAAGGACCTCAAGAAGGACACAAAAATTAAATTATGTAACATAGTTTCCTTTTCTTTGTTTCAAGAGGGCATGCAAAACGCTTACATTGAACAACTAAAACCAACCATTACAAAAACACATTTGCCAAGGACATCTATAGTGTTTCTTTGTATTTTAAATCCACTTAAAAAGAGCTTACTGATTCTCAAGCTAATGAAAAAGGAGAGATGACAAAGGATTACAGTGTACAGAATTGCCAAGCAACACAATTAATTGGAATTCCTACATAGCTCAGAGAGGGTTATAATATAAATTTTGTTGTAACAATATCAAACTAGGCAGATTCTCATTACCAGATGCTGTCTTTCGAGTTTGACTTCCTCCACGAGCATTTCTATCCCATGATGAGTAAGATCTTGCACGTTGTAAGTTGTGTTCTGAGTGCACTCTTCCTTCAGTAGAAGCCTTATAACCTGTATTCTGAGAGCATAAACAAATGTACATTAAAACTTGTTTAAAATAAGTACAATGTGCATAGATCAAAATTCACTTTAAGTAAAACATAATGGCAAAGCCAAGGAAGCATGATATGTGGACACAATGAAATTAGCATAAAGCATGATTGTCAAACTACACAAGTGGGATAGCGAAGCTAAAATACTATGAGTAGAACTAGTTGGGATGGAATTGAAAAAACTTGAAGAGACCAAAAAATACTAGATAACAAAAGAAACCACAAAAAGTACTGCCAGTGAGAGATGTTCGTTTGCTGGCAATCAGCAACAAGGCATCTGCTGGCCTATAATTTGTCAAATGATAAATGAGATAGGGCTTACTTTAAATAAAACTAGACACACCAACAGACAAAAGGCTAGGGAAAGAATTGTATGTTCAAAAAGTTCCAGGTAAAGAAAAAGTCTCAAATAAGAGAACAATGGATACAACAAAATACTACTGCCAGAGGACAATAAAAGATGTAAGTCCAACTTAAATTTGTTACTCTATATATCCCTCCTCCTTCCATTGATCAAAATACTAAAGACCATTCAATTCAGTACAGGATGTCAATATACACAAAAGTAGGAGCGCACGACATACAATGAATTGTGGGAATGAATTAATTGATGTAAAGACAATTCATCTTAGGCAAGATTTATAATTTACACAACTAGAAAAATCATCTAAAAGCATACCTCTTTCCTTTTGTCCTTTTTTCTCTTCACCTCATGAAATGGATCTGCAATATGCAAGTCAATGTAAACAATAGAAGACATTATGCCAATGAAGCATATCAGATAAATAAGTACAGTTCCATAGGCAATATCACAAAAGAATGGGTAATGTTTCAGCATATGGCATAAAGTTCAAGCATCAACAAGCAAAAAAGCATAAGATCACCACTCTCAGTAAAATGATGATTCACAAAATGAGCGAGTTAAACACTATGTTTAACCACCCACTGTATTCTCCCATGATAAAAAAGACTGCATCATCTATTCAAATATTACAAAGTTGCCAGCATGCAACCATTAAAATTGTAAACACAAGAAAACATCAAGGCTCTCAAAGATTGGTCAGTATCTCCTTATAAGGCAAAACTAATGCATACATACTAGTGTATAAATAAGCAAAGTGTAGCACTCGTTTAAGCCAAACACCTCAAGCCCATCAAGAATATTTTAAAGTTAGTTATGCTAGCAGAGAATAACGAAAGATCCATGCTCAGCTTTTTAGGGTCCGTTTATTTCACTGTAAACGAGAGGAAGTGGCTGAAGTGGGCTGACTTACCCCACTTCGATTGTTCATTTCACTATAAGTGAGAAAACAATAGTTCTTCCATTTCTCCCAATTCCTTCATTTAATAAAAAGTCACTTCATTATTTGCATAACTAAAGTATATAACCTCACATCCTCCCACTTCCCCCAACCATCCCGATCTAATTGAAAGTCCCATGAAGCTTCCAATCTGTTGGGTGCCATTTCATTTCCTACAAAATGAACACTAAAGTGCAACTTTTCCAACACTTTCAACTACTTCGGTGAAGTGGGACTTCCACCCACTTTTTCACTTTCCGACACTTTTGGGGAAATGAACAAGCCCTTGGCCCAAACAAAACACAAACATAGACAAAGCTATTAGAACTTGAGACAAAGGCAAACTCATTAAACCTCTGCAATCCTGAACTTGCTTTTTGTTGCTCACAAAAGATCACCAACTTCTCTTACAAATTGCCACAATAAAATTCGGTTAACAGTTACATTAAGGGTTGAAAGATCAAAACATATAATCACTGTACCTAATCAGCAATAAGAAATGTATCAAGCAATATTTCCACAATTCAAGTCCAAAGCCCTATTTCTTCTGTCTTTGGCTTTCTTGACTTCTAAAGTAGCCAACATAGTTATTCCCGTCCTTTACTTATCTGAACTATCAAACTTCAACCACAGCTATTTCCATGCTGTCTAATTGAACCCACGTAGCAGCCTAGCAGCCAAAACTCTACCCTTCAGACCAGTGACCCGTAAAATGTAAAATGCCTCAAAATTCCAAAATCCTTCAGCCTGCATTCATGAGTTCTCGTAGTAAATACTCCCCCATTCCAAAGTATCCATTTTTGCTTTACAAATCTCCCCAATTCCTGCAGCCCCAAACTAACACAACAAGAACAAAACCCTAAAAATCAGAACTTTCCAACAATACGAATCCACTCAAATCCAATATAAACCGAAGAACAAAAGCTTCGAAAATCGAGAACAAGAAGCTACCCGAAAATAAAATGTTTATAAAAAAAAAACAGAAAACAAAAAACCTTCAAAATTCGAAGAAACTCGCCTTCATTGAGGAGCTTCTGAGCAGTCTCGTTGGGATCCATGTTAGACTCCTTGAGCGCAGCGTAGATGTCGGCCTCGGAGTGGTTGCCTACGATCTCCTTGATAGATTGGATGGTTTTCCGCACTGAAATCCCCTGCGCCCCGCCGTCATACCTCCCCCCCGTGACCATCTCTGATCGAGATCCAGCGTCACAGGCCCAAGATCGAAGCCTCGCGAGAGAAACCCTGCAAAACCCTAAAAGAGAGAGAGAGAAGAAGATCGATAGAAAACAGAGAAGCTAGAAAGAGCGGTGCGTGCAAATGGTCTCCTTTGAGTCGTTATTTCATTCTTTTTATGGGTGTTTTTAATTTAGGAAATATTCAAGGGGTAATTTAAAAGTGTATATATATATATTTTTACAAAAATAAAAAATAAAAATGTCCAAATACTTTGAATACAGTCATCACTTTTTATATGTCACAGTCCTTCCAGATTTAGAAATGTTTGAAAATTAATAAAAAATAGGAAATTTTATTTACTGAGGTGAAATAAATATTTGGATGGAATTAAATACGTTATATGTAAAGTTGGCGCATATCCACGTCATTCTTTCTTTTTTTTTTTTTTTAGTTTATATTTATCTTTATTATTTATATTTTAAATTTAAGTTTTAACTATAAATAATAAACCAAAAACTTCTTATCTGTGATAAATTATAAACCTCTAATTTAGAGTTTAGGGTTTAAGATTTATGATTCAAATTTTATGATTTAGGATTTTAGGGTTTAGTATTTATTAATTAGGGTTTAAGTGTTTGTATTTTTTACATAAGATTTTGTAGTATTTGGGTTTGAAATTTTGATATGATTTATTTTTTAAAAAAAATTAAGAATTTAAAGATTTTATAGATTTATATTTGAAATTATATAGAAAAAAATAACGTGAATGGTAAGGTGACATCCAAGCAATTCCGGAAACCTATTTCGAAATATATTTGATAAAAATAACACCAAATTTTTATTAATTTACATGATATTTAAAAACTGATTAATCTTTTAAATTTTTTTAGTAATTTTATTTCTTTTTAAGTTCCTATTCCAGTGAAGTGTGATGGGGTTATACCATTATAGTGGATATTTCAATTTATTATTTATTGTGTTTACAAAATTAACCATTCCTATTTGTCCCCCTTAAGAACACTCTTTTAGTAAAAAACTGAGTTACTGAAAATGCTTTTAAATATTATAAATTAAATATATTTATATTTATATTTAATCTAGTGGTATTGTTTTTGTTGTAAAAGATGTTTTATAGGAATTTTTATTATCTAAAATTTGAAATGAGTCGGACTAATATTAAAAAAAATTTGTGTGGAAATAAACTTATAATCCGATCTTCACATCTGTCGGGTGAGTACACACCAGTCAAACAATCAATTTTAGATGATGTGCACTTCCTTAACTTATGGCATATCACTTTGTCAAAATATATATATAATGTTTTACAGTGCGGTGCAATTCGGAGGTTGAAAATTTAGAAAATTTATTTTTTTGCATACATGTATATTTTTAACTATTTTATCCATCCACTTAAAAGTCAAACTCAAGTTAAAGTATAAAAAATCTCATCTCAAAACAATATTTTAGAATTCAATCAAGAAATACAGTTTTTGAAATTTATTATTGTATACCGTATATGGATATGTGTGCATATATTGCATAGTTTTTTAGATGAAAACAAGCTTGAATTGATTATTTCCACCATTTTGATTTATATATCTTAAATCTCACCTGCACTTGTGAGCTCTTATAGCATGCAAATCCATATACGTGTTTAAATATTTTCTCTTTTTATTTTTATTATTTCCTTTTTAAAATAAAAATTTTCCTTTCCTTATATCTACATATCCCTGAAGAAACCCCAATGCACTTGAATTTTACAAAATTATAAAATTTCTAAAACAATGAATTGCGTTAATAATATCATATTAGGCAAAAATCACCTAATACATGACATGATCATATTTGCAAACACGTTGCACAGTCTGAACCCAAACATATAGACTTGGGTGATAAAAAAATAAAAAAGCCAAATGCGACAAAATTCACCTAACCATCTAGCGGGAGAAGTTGAATCGGCAAAGTCAAAAGATTTATTAAGTTAATGAAGCCAAATAACAATAAAAATGGATTATCATCATCCAAGGAAAGAGAGAGAGAGAGAGAGAGAGAGAGAGAGAGAGAGAGAGAGAGAGAAATTAAAAGAGATTCCATCATCATCATCAACTTTGAGGGTCCATTTATATTTTTCCTTCACCCTTCTTTCTCTTCTCATCTAAAGGGACTAATCCCTAATTAACTTAAGTTGCGCCTCTTGGCAACCTGGCTTCATATGCCTCAATGCGTTGAGTTAAGGTATCATGGCCGCTTTGGTTATAAAATAAAAAAATATATCATAATTTTATTATATAAAATTCAAACTGACCCCGTATGTCTCGATGTATTGGGCTAAAGAAATAGGGTCGCTTTGCTTCTTGGGTTAAAGATTCAGATTGACTGCATATGTCACAATGTATTGAGTTAAAAAATGAAGGTATTTTTTATTACAAAATAAAAAATATGGCATGATTTTATTATATAAGAAGCTCAAATAATTATTACAAAAATTGTAGCATATTTTATTTTTATGGAATGAATGTTTGGTTAATAAAATAAAAAATTACGGATACCGGCTAGTTGTCGACCAAATCATCGATGAACTGGTGGTCAGAGGCCGGCCAAACCACCGATGAGTCACCGGAGGCCTACTAGACAATGGGCGGACCGCTAGTGGACCGGTGATTGGTTGTCGTAGGTTGGGCGAACCACCGGTGGGTTACTAGACCACCGGAGGCTGGGTGGATGGCGGTTAATCTATTGGTGGTTGAATCGAAAGGGAGATATTGTTTATAAATTTTTTATGTCATAATTTTATATTCTAAAATAAGTACCCAAATAATCTATATGTATAATTTAAAAAAAATTGTTAAATTATGATATATTACCCGAATTATGCCATTGGGCTACCCAAGACCTTTAGATGAATTTGATGATGTGTACAAATGAGAAGCAGTAAACTCAAAAGTCACCTTTCCATAAAATCACATGTTGTTAATTATGGTATCATCTTTCTCCTCTTAATTTATTGAACAAGCACTGATTCCAATAAAAAGATGGATTTTTGCACCAACATAATTAATTGTAATCGAGATAAATTAGGATTAATAAGATTGGAAAACCAGAATTTTCTAAAAACCATGAATGCCACGTGATGCAAGTTTTGTACTAAAATGATATAAGACTATTTTTGTCCTTGAAAAAATTATTAATAAAAGATAAATCATTGTTCACTAGGATTAAAGATATATAAAAAAACACACGTAAAGCATAATAAACTATGAGGTCAACCGGTCATACTAAAGCAAAGTAATAGGGACCTATCTCACCTGAGGTCAAAAAGGTTATGCTAATGAAGATTCAAAATAGCAACTGAAATTGAATTCCATATGATATTTACACAATTTTAACATTGATCATATTAATTATAGGAAAAAATTATTTGGTAAGATAAATGATTTTGATGATAACTTCTTTAGCACATAAATTATAAAAATATATTGAAATAAAGTGATTTAAAATGCATAAAAATCTTATATTATTTTTGTAAGGTATAATAATGATGATGATGATAATAATAATAATAATAATAATAATAATAATAAGATACAAACACGGGACAAATCACAAATTGTCAAAATAAAAGTTGAATTTTTAGTTTTACCAACTTTGAATTTGGTTTTATCGTAAAACAAATCACTTAGAATGTATTTTCAAAATTATTCATATATTCACACACATGAGTCATGTTTATATGTAAATCTCATACATTATATATAAAAGCAAGGGGTTGCGTATTGCACAGTAATTCAAATCAGACCGTTATCTGTTAAAATAAATCTCAAATTATTTATTATTATTATTATTTTTTTATAATGTAGATAAGTCACTCCACGCACATTTATTATTATTATTTGATCTCAACGATGTAATGAGAGAGAGAGTCAAATTTTTTATATTTTATATAAAAGTTTATTTTTATATTAAGAATTATATAATCAAAGATGATTATTATATATATTATATTATATATGTATGGTTTGGTTGGTGGGTGTGTTCATAAACTCTATAATTTGCATTGACACCAAACGTAACGTCTGAAGCAACGGAATCGGGTCAAATCAATGACGTCTGTTATATTTATACACTTTGACCATATGGGACCCACACCGTCATCTAGAAGTAGACCATTGCCACGTCAGAACAAAAAAGTCTTCACGCCTTCCAGCCAATAGTAGTCCGCCACGTCACAACTTTGTCACCCAATTTATCCGCCGAACAAGACGTAAATATCTCCATCACCACCTGACTCATCCTCCGTCCAATTGCCTCGAGATCATGTCTGTTTTCCGAATCTCTAACTGAATGTGCGGCTGATCTCAACGCGCCTTCCCTCATTGTCAAACAATAATATAAAAACCCGCTTGTCAACGTCAAGAACCCGCGAGAACCTTCTTTCATAGTCTCGTCGTTCATTGACAAGACCAGGATCAGCTATTCTGACTAGAACGCTGTTCAACTCATCTCATCCGTTCAAATCTCGTGTATTACATCGCACGAATCTTTAGCCAATTGAACGGTCAAGATGGACGGAGCAGCATCCGAGATATATGATGGCAAACAACAACTTGTATTTAATCTCGTTCAAGTTTGTCTCCCGCCGTCGAGCGGGACCTACCTTTCTAAGCCCCACTCCTCGAATTGTAAGACGCCACGTGTCTCATCATCCAATTCCCCGCCATTTATTTCCATTGCTTCCTCTCTTGCAGAGAGAATTAGGTTGAGTGTTAGGGTTTCAATTTCCATTTTGATCGATGCTACGAAGGCGAAAGCCGGAGAAGAAGCCGGAGGCGGAGACCTCCGTGCCGGTGGCGGTCACTCCGACGCCGGCTGCGGTGTCTGTGCCGGCGGCGGCGACGAGGCCCGCGAGGTGGTCGTGCGTGGATACTTGCTGCTGGTTTATTGGTTGGATATGCTTCTCGTGGTGGGTTTTGTTGTTTCTATACCACGCGGCGCCGGCATCGCTGACGCAGCAGGTGACAGAGGCCATCTCTGGGCCGATGCCTGACCCCCCCGGTGCCCTGCTCCGGAAAGAAGGTGTCACGGCGCGGCACCCTGTCGTCTTCGTGCCAGGGATTGTGACTGGGGGCCTTGAGCTCTGGGAGGGCCGACCATGCGCCGAGGGGTTGTTCAGAAAGCGGCTTTGGGGCGGCACCTTCGGCGAGGTCTATAAGAGGTAAGCTTTAATTAATTAATTGGGTTTAATGGAGTTCTTCTTTAGAATCACGATGTTCTATGATAGAATGGTGTGAATTTTGATATGTTTTGAATTTTACATGGAGTTTATGGGACTAAAAGTATGACCTTTCTAGAAATGGGAGGCTTGCGTATTTGAATTTATATTTTTGTGATATCCATTTATTTGAATTTCTTGAATTTGCTATTTATGGTATTGCTATATATATCTATAATGTATTTTTATAATTTCTCAGATGGACCCAAGCTAATCATAGATTTTTTTTTTAATAAATGGAATTATTGTGTATATAATATATATGGTAGGTGAGGAACAGGTAGAACATTGTGGCTATACTTCTCAAAGAAAAAGTTTGAAGTTTAATTTGATGCTTTGGATACAAAACATTTCGGTTTCCTTTTCTCAAATGCTGTGAGTTGTGTTGAGCATTGAGCTTCAGATGAATGTGAAAGTTAATGACTTGTGATCGCTTTCAGATATGGAAGGAGAAACGGAGGCCACTAGGCTAGTGCTGGTTATTGCAATAATGCAACTTGTAGAATTAATTTTACTCAGAGACATTAATGTATGTTATTGTCTCGTGTTTAACTTTTAAACATTTCTATGAATCATTTAGCTTTGGATAGATGTGTTCTGATCAAGGATGTAGTCTTCAGAGAAAATTGAAAAGTCCACTAGCTATAGTTGAAAACTGTGAAGAATATTTCTGTAGAACTTTGATGGTTGCTGATATATAACTGAATTTTATCTGATTCAAGATGAATCTTGTTAGAGAATAGAAGAATCATGTGTTGCTACTTCTTTATCTATTGGAGTTATGCTTTAAAATAATTTTGCACGATTCATCATTGATTGACATGTGAGTTGTTAACTCTAGAACTTTAGATGGATGGTTCAGTATATCATCTATTATCAACAAGTAGAATAGTTTAAGGTTCATGTGATTCAAACTTTGCTGTATTCTTTCTGTATTTCCCCAATATTGCTTTGCTCTGGTGGTGTGGTGTCATCCAGTAGCAAGAGAAAGGAGTCTCATGATGACATGCTCTGTTTCCAATTTTGAAAGGGCTGGTTGAGAAATTGATTTTTAAGCCTCAAACTAGGAGTTGATATAGTTCATATGGGAATGCCAACTACTATGTTAGTCTCTTAGAAGCTGGATTTTCCTTTTTTAAAAAGCAAAAAAAATGTATAATGTTTGTCACAGCCTCGGTGGCTATTCAAACTTGGTGCTGTGTCACAGGGTTTAGTTGCTGCTTTAAATTATGATTTTCTTGACCTCCCATTTTTGTCCTTTAACTTTCATCCTGTTTCTGCTTCATGTGTTCTCTATGCTAATCTGATGGTTGGAGTGATTTGGTGTTCCAAGGCTTCATTATCTGGAACTCAAATCAAGTTCAGTGTTTGATTTTCGGAATGAAAAATATATGTTGGATTTCAAATTCCATATTTGACTTTAAGGTTGGGATTTCAACTTATGCCCAAACTAGGTGCAAGTCGGAATCCCACATTTGGAAATCCTTTCGGATTCTAAATACCTTCATGTCAGTAATGCACCAGTTACATACTTAGTGTGTTCCAATATCTTACTTGCGTGGTGTTAGAGTCGGTCTCCTGCGATATGTTTTCTATAGTGAAGATATGTTTTGTTAATGCTTTACATAAGTTTTTGTTTTTCTTTATTCATTAATATCCTATTCATCAATACTATCACATTTAATGAGAGCATATTTATGGTAATGGGAAATAATACTATTTATCTCTTGCTCTGCTTATACTATTTCCTTTGATTTTCTTCAGTTCTAGTAACTAGTAACTTTCATAAACTTTACTTCTTTGTTTTTCCGAACTTCCCCAGGCCTTCCTGCTGGTTGGAGCACATGTCACTAGACAATGAAACAGGATTGGATCCCCCAGGTATCAGAATTAGGGCAGTTTCAGGACTGGTTGCTGCAGATTACTTTGCTGCTGGTTACTTTGTCTGGGCAGTGCTAATTGCTAATTTGGCTCACATTGGATATGAAGAGAAGACCATGTATATGGCTTCATATGATTGGAGACTTTCTTTTCAGAATACTGAGGTATCTTTCTATTCTGCAGTATCTATATGGTGTTCATGGTCAACTTCTTGGGTATTTAGCTAACCTCAACATACATCAACTTACTGAAACAGGTGCGAGACCAGACTCTTAGCAGGATAAAGAGCAATATAGAACTCATGGTAGCTACAAATGGAGGAAAAAAAGCAGTGGTGATTCCACATTCAATGGGTGTTCTGTATTTCTTGCATTTCATGAAGTGGGTTGAGGCACCTGCTCCTATGGGTGGTGGTGGTGGATCAGATTGGTGTGCACGACATATAAAAGCTGTTATGAATATTGGAGGGCCTCTTTTAGGTGTCCCAAAAGCAATTGCAGGATTATTCTCTGCTGAGGCCAAAGATGTTGCTGTTGCCAGGTAATACAATTATGTCTTAAGGCCCTATGCATCCCTGAAGTTCCTCTCTTCTATTCTGTTATTTTAACTAATAATTTTCATTCAGAAAGCATAAAATCCATCCTCCAGTATCTTGTTTGATATGCAGGATACGACTTGTTATTCTTAGTGCAAGCTTGCAGTCAATGCAAATTTTATTTGTTCTCAACTATGTTGAAGTAGATAATTCTAGCTTGGAAGCATAGTTAGAGCTGCTTGGCTACTGAAAGTTTGTACTTGTATAATTGGTGAATTATGTACATTCTAGTTACTTGCGTGGACTAACCAATTAAAGTTTGACACTTTAGATCGTCTGTGTTTAAATGACAATCCAAGTTTTAAAAAAAAATGTATCATAGTTTTGTAAATGGTTGTGGAGAGATTATGCTTCTGTTCCTTCACCCAGGACCCCATGTCCTGAGAAAAACTTATGGGTTGCTTAATGAGTCTTAAGAAATTGAATGGAGAATGCTTCAGTCATGCCCTCTAATTTTTTCTTTTCTTACCAACTTTTATTGGAAGACTGAAGTAAAATTTTTGCACTTCTAAATTTCTAAGTATATACCTAAATAAGTTCTTAAATGTTACTTCAGTTTAGTTTGAAACTAGCCAGGCACAATTTTATGGAACATTGATATTCCAACAGAATGTTTGGAAAAGCTCTGACTTAATATGTTTTATGAATTTAAAATACAGCAAGATTTGGATTGACCATCTGAGACTGAAGTGACATATCTTCTGTTCCCTCCATGTTGCAGGGAAAAGGCACCTGGTGTATTAGATTCAGATTTCTTTGGCCTGCAAACCTTGCCGCATATTATGCGTTTGTCTCGTACATGGGATTCTACCATGTCAATGATTCCCAAAGGTGGTGATACAATATGGGGAGGTCTGGATTGGTCCCCAGAAGAAGGATATGACTGTAGTGATAAGAAGAAGAGTGAAAATGTTCCTCATACATCTGAGGAATTTCGGGTGGGGGTGGATGATATTCACATTAGCAATGTCAATTATGGGAGAATCATATCATTTGGAAAAGATGTCGCAGAGGCTCCCTCATCCAATATCAAACGAATAAATTTCCGGGTAAAGTTTCTCTAACTTGTCAATCTTGTTGCACTACAGATTTCAGTAATCAAGTATCTGGTTTATAGTTATTGTTTTCTTGTTTGATGACCAAACAGTTCTTGGTGGATAGTTTTGTCAGATTGCATAAGCTTAATTTTTGTCTATATTCTAGGACATTTTGGACTGCCTTCTGGTCTTCTGTATTACTTTCAATAAATTAGTTGTTGATCTACAGGATGCTGTTACGGGCAACAATTTTGCTCACTCAAATAACTCATGCCACGATGTCTGGACAGAGTACCATGAGATGGGTCGGGAGGGAATACAAGCTGTTGCTGATTACAAGAGCTACACAACTTCTGATGTCCTGGATCTTCTTCACTTTGTTGCACCTAAAATGATGAAACGGGGAGGCGCTCATTTTTCATATGGTATTGCTGATGACTTGGATGATCCCAAATATAAGCATTACAAATATTGGTCCAATCCCTTGGAAACAAAGTGAGAAGCTATCACTACAGCTTACAGTTCAGCAGCTGAATATAATCTTAACTTTGAAGTTTTGCCTGACATCTTATCTGAAACTATATGTCTTCTCATTTGCAGATTACCAAATGCTCCTGACATGGAGATATATGCTTTGTATGGGGTAGGGATCCCTACTGAGAGAGCATATGTTTATAAGCTTGCTCAGCCAGCAGAATGCTACATTCCTTTTCAGATTGACATCACAGCTGACGGCGGAAGTAAGAATAGCTGCTTGAAAGATGGTGTTTATAATGTCAATGGCGATGAGACGGTTCCAGTTCTCAGTGCGGGATTCATGTCTGCTAAAGCCTGGCGTGGAAAAACAAGGTTCAACCCTACTGGCATCAAGCAATACATAAGGGAGTACAATCATGCCCCTCCTGCTAACTTTTTGGAGGGTCGAGGAACGCAGAGTGGGGCACATGTGGATATCATGGGAAATTTTGCTTTGATTGAGGACATACTCAGAGTGGCTGCAGGGGCCACTGGAGAAGAGTTGGGTGGTGATCGTGTTTATTCTGACATTTTTACCTGGTCTAAGAAGATTGATCTTCAGCTTTGAATTCAGCAGAAGATTTATCAGAAATTGTAGGATTGAAAATATAGCTGCATCAGGATGGTGAGTGTCTAACAATTATGGCCCTGTAATTCCATTTCCTCGCAAACACTGAGTGTTTATACGATCAAAGAACACCAGCCTCTCTCCACCATAATAACTTTTGGATGAATGTAACGATAATAAACATCCAATGAGCTTCTCAAAGTCATCAAGTGTGAGAAGTTGTGCAGGTGGAACAATCTGTTGTGCTATATATATTCACATTGATGTTGAACGGGATTCGTGAAACTTGACAATATTGTATCTCTGTTTTTAACTATACGGGGTAAAACCCTAATAGATGATGAGCATTGTTTGATATGCGGAAAAATAGTTGGTTGTTTTAATGTCCAAAACTTTGTTATGTTCTCATTTCATGGCTATTTATCCATTATTAATACTGTCATTACAGGCTTGTGACTGCAATGTGAAAAATGAAGTTTTCTTCACCAAGTTTTCTGAAACTGGTCATGTGGTTACATCTATCATTTACAAAGTTATCTAAAGTTCTTATCTAATTAAAGATCATCCTGAACATACATACAACTTTACTCAATCTATGCTTTGTTCTTGATTCAATGATTCAAAATGATTTACTGATTTATCATACACTGCCTGCGCAAATTTGAGCTCTTCTCTCCCTCAGCTTCTCAATTTCATCTAAATTCTGTGCATCTCCTGGTCTTGTTTTGTTTAACAGATTAGATATCATCTTGTCTATACTCTTGATCTGCACCATGCAAAAAAGAAATGCTGGTTAGAGGCTATTATAAGATGAGAAAATCATGGCATAATACAAGGAAAACCTTTCGGTAGGGCCACCGAATGATCCCATATTTTCGACATATCTTCTTGATTGCTGTAGAGCATAGTTTTAGTTGTTTAGAAGCCTCTGTCATAGGGAGGTGAAAATACTGGGCTAAATCACTTAGTTGCAGCTTTCCAGTTCTCTCTCTCTGCCTCAAACCATAAAACTAAACAAACATTAGAATCAATACACAAATGTACCTTCAAAGAATTATTCCCTGTAAGATAATCAAATGCAACCTGTGTGGCAATTCTAGTCTTTGGATTTCGTATTGGATTCCAGGAGACGTGCATTTCTTCTGTCATCGGTTGATGTAATTCTGTAACATGTATCAAGCACAGAAACTTGTAAAGACATTGAAAAGCAATCAAAATTAGCAATCAACTAAACCAGTTGAACTCTAGCACCTGGCTGTGGCATCTGCAGTTCAACACCTTGGGTGCTACCGACGTCATTGTGGCTCATTTTTGTACAGAGGACATCATAGAAACTAGATATTGAATCATGAATGATTATGTATCTATCAAGCACCTTTAACTGACCATAGTCGACAAGAAATCGCTTCACTCCATCGAAAGTTTCTGTACTAAAACTGCATTTTACAGAATAGATGGATCCTCAAACTGATGATATTCAGATCATTTGATTATCAAAAAGTTTAAAGATTTGCTTATCCAATCTTCAAATCATATATACATACTCGAAGAATGATTTCTCCATAACCGGCGGAAGCCCATCAGTGTTAAAAAAAACATCAAGCACAGCATGAAAGAAAACACCAATTCCTCCATGGATTACAAGCTTCATGCTCTTCTCTCCTACCAAATATAAAATCCAAAACTTATCATCACAAGTGAATTCAAACTTTACTTTTCCTACATTTTTCAATCAATCATCAAATCAAGAAAGCACTCAACCACATTCCCTCTTACCATTTGTATGAAAAATCTCTCTCAAAACATGACAACCACTGCAATCCAACTGAACTGAAGAAACCAAAGGTGCTATATTATTCTCATTTTCATGAACAAAACCTCCTACATCATTAGTATGGTACTGCATGCCATTGTTGAGTTCATGGGAGGTGGTTCAGGGTGGTCAGAGGGGTCAATAAGTTCAAGGAATCCTTGTATATCATCTGTGAAAGTAGGTAAATGCACTGGAGGAGTGAAAGAAAGATCAAAAGGTTCAAATTGATCAATATCAAAATCATTATCCATTTCTTCTCACACAGTGAATTTCCTTTTCTAGGTTTGGGTGTTCGGCCGCCCCGTGATGTGGACGGGGCTAGCCGGGGGGGTGGTGGTGGAAAGGAGGAGCCACTGTTGTTGAGAGATAAGAGAAAGAGAGAAAAGATAAAGGACGGAGTAGAAGATGGTTTTGAGAGGGTATGAAGAAGAGGTGGCGGGAAAAAGCAGTTTCCAAACGTTGGGATGCAACGGTTAGTTATTTGTACGTTGATTTGTTTGAAATATGGGCTTGGGCCAGGGATTGGGCTGGCATCATTGGGAATATATATACATAGAGCAATTGATATTATTATGTTCTATATCCATACGTAGTTAAGTTCAGGTTTGGTTTTTTTTTTTTTTTGGGCGAGGGCTTAGCCTAAAATTAAAAAGAAGGGCATGCATGAACCTCAACTGCAATCTGTGGGGCCCTTGAATGTAAAAACCAACCACAATTCATGATTATAGCTCACAAACACAGACTTTTATCCCAGGAAATTGACTTTTACCCAAAAAAAAATTAATCTTTTGTGAACTACAAAATAACCTCACAAAAGACTTAATGCCAAATGACCCGAAAGCCATTGGCATACAGTAAATCATTAATAAATAGTTTGCAATGTTGTGATAATCCCAAGATCAAAATTTTTGTAAAGTGAGGAAAAAAATGTTGTTGAACTTACGATTACTCTCCACATTTGTACATGTCTCTTATTTAAAATTTTAAATGATGGTGTCCTCTGGCGTTAAAAAAAAAAAAAAAAAAAAAACCTAAAATTGTCTCGAATATTAAAATGTTGCTTTCATCCATGCACTGCTGAAAACCGAGCAATATCACTTCAAAACCAAGCAATAAGTACAACCATCGAAACAACCATTAAAATATCTTTGATATCCAGTAATTTATTTTTTAATTATGGAGAACTAGTATAGGTGAAACAGTCAATGGATGTTGACCCAAACCAAAAATTTTCATTAAAAAAATTATATTTAAAAATATCATGATTTGATAGATTAACAAAGTATTTGATATAATTAAAAAAAATTAAAACCCTTGGTTTTTAAGATTTTAATTTAAAATTAAAAAAATGATTTCCCATTGTAATATTACCCCAATCTACGTGTGCATAAAATAGTTTTGGGGAAAAAATACAAAAACAACTTTTGTGGTTTCTAAGATTTACAAAATCAAAAATAATTTTTTTTTTATTCTATGATGTTTGGTTTTTCATATTTGCAAAAAGAGGAAAAACCGTTATCAAGTCATTAACAATGTTAACTCATATAACCAAAATCGTCATTTCATTTAAAAACTGATTTACATGACATAATATATATTTTTTAAGTTTATTAATATTTTCTAAAATTACACTAAGCAAAAAAAATTAATTACAAAAAAAATATGTTGAAAAATCAAGTTTTTTATACTACGTGATTTTTTTTTACATGAATGAACGATTTTTCTCTTACCAAAAATGAAAAGTTAACACCGGTGAAAGTTTTCCTCTTTGTGCAAATCTAGAAAACCACACATCATATAATTGAAAAAAAAAATCTTATTCCTCATTTTACAAATCTCATAAACCATAAAGATTTTTTTATACTTTTTCCAATAGCTTTATAATTTCTGCAATTATAAAAAAAAGACAACAATTCGCATTCTGGGGTAAATTTTTTTGTAGGGTACCTAATTATGGCGAATTACCAGTTTAGGAACCAAACTTTAATTTATATTAAAATGATGGTCTATCTTTATTTATTTATTTATTTATTTCACTTATTGGGTACTCGGTTAATTCCAGTAAAATTTGAATGACATGCAGCTCAAAAATATGACTCAGCAGAAAATAAATAAATAAATAAATGATGCTTGCCACATGGGATTGCCACACCAGTAACCCAGGCAAACTCACCACCTCACCATCTCTCTCTCTCTCTCTCTCTCTCTCAAGCTCGCTCTTTAATTAGTCAACCACATGCACAAGCTCTGCGTAGTCAACCTGTTCAGCCGCCACCGTGCCAAGTCTTGGTCTTCCGTCCGTGAAGAGATTGACAAAACTATCAAAGCATTCTATGTTTCCTTCTCCCATCACCGTTCTATCAACCTTGGTGAAATTGTCTTCAATCTCAGCAAGAACATCACTTTTAGAGCAGCTTTGGGGTCACAATCCCATGAAGAGCAAGACAAGTTTATAGAGATCCTTCAGGAGTTCTCCAATCTTTTAGGAGCTTTTAATGTTGGTGACTTTATTCCTTGGCTTTGGTGGTTGGACTTGCAAGCGATTAATAAGAGGCTAGGGTTTCTCTTGATAAGTTTATTGATAAGATTATTGATGAGCATATGAATAAGCCTAAGGATGTTGATGCCGATATGGTTGATGCTATATATGCTTGCTTTTCTTGATGATGATGAGTCTAAGTTAATGAAGGATGATGATGAGTTGTAGGCTTCCCTTAAGCTCACTAGAAATAACATCATGGTGGATTTTTAAATATGTCATTGTGTTTTGAACTGTTTCCACTTTGGCAAATTTATTTGATGTGGTAGCCAGAGATGCCACATAATATTAAAATAAATATTTTTTAATGCCCAGCTAAACTGGACATGTCATCCCCAGTCCACATCGTATTGAGTTGGAAGTTTACAGTCAGCATACACACTCAGCTTTACAGTTAGTATGTTCATCTTTCTCCTCTTTCTCTTCTTCTCCATTTTCAGCTGAGATAGGTGAAGATAATCACTGGAGATCTGCCATTTCTCTTATAAATTCAGGGCTTTTCCACAAGTCGATGGGGAAGCGATGCGAGCGAATGATGGGAAAAGAACTTTGAACTTGCACCTAAGGCATGGTCAGATTAAGTTGGAAGTTAGGGCATGGTCAAAGGGAGTTGACAGAGAATGTTTGTATAAGTGATTTTTTTGTCTTTTTTCATGATTGTAAAACCCACATGGTCTTCATAGAAAGATGAAAGAGAATGACTAATGAATATGCAGTGAGCTAATGTTTTGTAAACAATAATAATCCATATTTTTTTACAAGATTGAGTTATGAGAATAGTGTGTAATTATACTTGTACAAGAACAATTCATGGATGAGTTGTTACATAATCAAAGTCTCGAAATGAATTCAAATGAAAGTCCTGAATATTCCAAGGTTATAACAGTATTATTGTTATTTTGAAGATGCAAATAAAAATAAAAATGAAAATGAAAATGGTACCATAACTTAACCATCGTAACTAGAAAGATCACATTATAATTCAAATCCATTAATACCATAATAAAATTGGATGCATATAAGTAGTTTCTTCAGTTCAAAATGCTAGTTTTTTGGTTTATGAAATAAAAACAAATTTACAAAGATAACTTGGGTCATTTTTAATCAATTAAGATAAGTAACAAATTTACAAGTTATTTTCCCATCCTTCGCTCATATCACTTCTCTGTCGGCTTGTAGAAAAGCCCTAAACCAATAAGAGAAATGGTAAACCTCAAGTGATTCCCTTCCCCTATCTCAGCTGAAAATGGAAAAGAAAGAAAAGAAGGAAAAGATGAAGATGCTGACTGTGAAGATGAGTGTGTATGCTAAGTAGATTATTTAATACGACGTGAGCTTAGGCTGACGTATCCAGTCAAGATGGGCATTAAAAATGTTTAATTTAATGTTATATGGTATTTCCACCTGCTACATCAGATAAATTTGACAGAAAATCTAAAAATGATCTCTTGGTAAAATTAAATCGATTTCTAATGACCATTTTGATAATAATAGAAACATAGTTATTAAAGTGGAAAAATGACCAAAACAAAGTCATCTCCTCAAAAATTTACAAAACCATTACCATGATACTTTTGGTGGCCAACACACTCATTTAAGAGCACGGCGGAGATGACGTTGGTGAAAACGCTAGAGCCGTGGAAGGCTATTCATGGGACGTCAAAAGATGTAGACTAAGTGAAGAAGACGTTGGATATGATGCAGTCAGGGAGGTGTTGGTGGTGAAGGCTTGAAGGGGGTTTCGAGGAAATTTATGCCAATGAGGAAGGGGTCTGGGACATCAAGGCTGGGGAAAAGGAAAAGGTTTTCTTGGCCGGAGAGGAGCTCAACTTCACCCGAGGAGAAGGGAAAGAGATGGAGATTGACAAGGGCGGTAGTGATGGTGTTGGCGGCATGGAGGATAGGGGTGATGTGAAGGTTTTGATAAGAAAGCGTTGTTGCCTGGGTAGCTGATATAGCAAGCACCATTTATTTATTTATTTATTTTTTTCTGTTGACTTATATTGTCCATTTTGATACACATCAAAATTTGAACCCCAAACTAATAATTCACTGGTTGGGCAACCTGCCAAATAATTTACCCCCTCATTACATTTATATAATGATCTTCATGCATCACAAAAAATATTCAATATTATATATTGGCTCCATTTTTTCCAATTTAATGGCGTCAATTCATAAATTTTTAAATATATATATATAAACTACAATTACTATAAATATTTTCAAAATTGTTGGGAGGTCAAATAAACCCACAATTTACCGTAGAGCGCTGGAACAATAACATTCAAGAGATGTCACATAAATATAGATATTACAACATGTTTTGACGTTGAGAAATTAACATAATTCACAATGACAAACGGAACAAAGTAGTTTTCCCTTTTTTTTTTAAAGCCGATAAAAACTTGCATAATATGAAATTATCATCTCCTGAAATTGCCACCTCAATAACCTCACACAGAAAATCCAATTCCATGACATTACCACCTCAATATACCCAATACACCACACAACAGATCCAATGCCAGTGGCAATAAGTTATAGACAACCAAGTTATATAAATTATGAAATGAAAAAGAAGATATAACCAAAAAAACACGCAATTTTATTAATCCTTGATAAAAAAAAAAAATTTAAACTTCCTTCTTATACACAAAGTGTAACACACTAAAACCTGCAACTTTCCTCATATACATCCTTTACTAAGACGCTTGAGCTGCGTAATAAACGTAGATAAAAGGCATTCTCATCCACTTTGATTCTGCCCAAAGATTTCATACATCACTATCAATGGTCTCTAAATCCTATTTCCAATTTCACAAGTTAGAAGAAAATTCATATTTCCCGGTTAAAAAATTTAACCTTATAACCAAATTGGTTATAGAATCACAAAAACCTTAAAAAAATTCCTCGGAATCTTCCAATACTAAACCCAAGCACAGAATATGAAAATTTGTAACGCTTTATATCAACCAGAAAAAATAAAACCAAAAATAAGTCCATAAGAAATTATACCAACATAAAGGCCAATGTAATTTCATAAAACAGAAAAAAATAAATAATTCACTGAAGCGTAAGGCACCTGCAAAACTCATCTTTCTGTATATGAAAGCATAGTTTTAGACACATCTATTATATGAAAGAAAAATCGAAGAGTAAAACACACATCTATTATATGAAAGAAAAATCAAAGAGTAAAGAGAACACACATCTATTATATGAAAACATAGTTTTATACTTTCCTAAGCTTCAAGAAAATGACTAAACGCATCATGAAAGCAATAAAATAAATTATTTCATTTATTGTTGACTTATTCAGACCGTGTTTTTTTAATAAGAACGCTCTCCTTGCATCATATCCAGGATAATTAGAAAGTTGCCTCAGTTGGATGAAATAAACCAGCATTCACCTAATAAATATTAAAATAAAATTGGTTTGTGATTCTACAACTAAGACAGGTCAATACAAATAAAGCCTGGCGAGGAAAAAAGACCCAACAAGACAATAGATCAATATGAGGAAGATGATTGTTGAGATACCCAATTCTAATTAGGAGAACTCAACTGCCCATCATCCTCAGATAAGTCTAGCAGGAAACTCTTTTGGCATGATATGCACATAAGCATAATGCCAATACACACAATCCTGCACGTATGTATCAATCTAACAAGGTTGCTAAGACATCACAAATTTAAATAAGTAATGGTAAAGAGATTATTCCAAATTCTACCAAAGAAAATGTGAGGACGATGATTGTTGATAAACCCACTCATAATTAGGAGAACTCAACTGCCCATCATCCTCAGATAAGTCTAGCAGGAAACTCTTTTGGCATGATATGCACATAAGCATAATGCCAATACACACAATCCTGCACGTATGTATCAATCTAACAAGGTTGCTAAGACATCACAAATTTAAAGAAGTAATGGTAAAGGGATTATTCCAAATCTACCAAAGAAAATATGAGGACGATGATTGTTGATAAACCCACTCATAATTAGGAGAACTCAACTGCCCATCATCATCAGATAAGTCTAGCAGGAAACTCTTTTGGCGAGATATGCATAATAGCATAACACCAATACACACAATCCTGCGGATGTTTATCATCCTAAAGATGTAGTTCATGCATAAGTACATAATTCGGAGATGGTATACTTGGTTACTAAAAAAAGGCATCAATACAAGATTCAAAAATGCAAAGGCTGCTGCAAAATATCAGAAAGATGGTTGTGGAAAAGCCCAACTATAAATAACAGCCTCAACTGCTGCTCTTCTACAGTGCCAATCTAGCAGGTTAGTCTTTGGTCAAGATATGTAATATAAAACATAATCCAAAAGACACAAACCGACGTATCTATAAAGGGCCTTCATAATAATAAACAATAGATAGTTGCTAATTTTCTATTGTCCAGAACTTTGTACATCTTATAATCAAATATCAGAAGTATATGCTACCAAAAGAAAACCATCAGTGACCATATTGAGATGACAACTATACATAGATTTCAAGCAGTACAAACACGATTAAGATCATTAATGTTTATTAAAACATCAGAGCGAAATATTGATTCTTATAACCATTAAGACAACAGTAATGTTCTGTAGGCAAAAAAACAATTGATGCTTTTAACCATAAATAAAGACCTTGTCATTTAACACAAACATAGTGAAAAGGTAACATCGCAAGTGAACCAAATAGGTGACTACATGCTAATTTTCACAAACATAGTCCACAGAACTAACAAAAACAAAGTGCTAGGCTTCATGAAAAAGACCTCAATCAACTCATGCAACTGGTACTTCTACCTCAGGGGCCATCACCACTGGCGGCCGTATAAATTCATCCTCATCCTTTGGTGCATGAATGGTGACCAGATCCGGCAATGGTGTCATAGGCCCTTGCTTACCCTTTGGATCCCAATCAAGCATAATTTTGACCTTGATCCCAAGCACACCCTGACCAAGGATACATCAATATAACAAATATATCAGTGCAACAAACATCATTATCAAAATTGAAATCCAAAATGCAGATAGGCAAACAAGAATGATGAAGACAATATGAGCTCAGAGGTGAGTCCATGAAAAAATGAACAATACCCCAGGTTAAGATAAAAAAATTTGACACAGAATGTAGACAAAATAACAAGATCTGCTGACAGATAGGCCTCTGTGTGCATACAAGCGCACGTGTGTGTCTGTGTGTGAGAGAGACGAACCAGCTTATTTGCCCAAAAAAAAAAAAAATCAATCTGAAAATAAAAAAAATAAAAAATGAACAGTGGTTAAAAAAGAGTATGGCCAAACCTGTCTTAGGAGAACATGCCTCACTGCTGAATCAATGTACTCATTAACAGGCTGGCCAGAAGAAATCATATAGCCATCCTTGAACTTCATAGATTTGGCACGTTGGGCCCTGAGCTTCCCACTCACGATAACCTGTAAAATTACTTTCTGATTAGCACTTCAAACTTCTGTATCACAATAGAATTCACAAGAGTTCACTTCACATCTACCTCACATCCCTTGGCACCACTTTCCATGATAAACCTGAGGACGCCATAGCAAGCCCTGTAACACACATATATCACTTAGCACAAACCATCAATAAGATCACTAAGATGCAAACTATGCATTTGGCCATCAATAAGATCACTAAGATGCAAACTAAGTTTTAATATCTAAACAATAGGTCAGCAAAGCAAAAAGGATGACTACCACATGGTTGATGGATAAGACCACAACAAGCAGCAGTTAGAATCAAATTGAAGAATGAGGACCTAACATGGAAATAAAAATATTGGAGTATATTCCAAACTCCAAGCACATAATCAAGATGCCAGAAGCCTGACAAACTCCAGAAGTTACATTTCAGCATCAAGAGCAAAACTTCCAGTGCAAAATGGCATTGCAAAGGTAGGGATAAAATAGCAGATGCTAAAATTAAACTATAACAAACAACTTACAAAATAACCATGATATAAAACTGATGATAAAAATGGGGCCAATTAGTTAATATCCCTAGTAAACAATAAAGAAATATTTTTTCACAAATGTTGGTGGTATGAATAAAATAAAAACATGTGGCCAAAACAATTCATAAACATGAAAATTGTCTTTTCACGATATTAGTGGAAAGCATGGCGGTATGATTTAGTCATCTTCCGACACAAACTTGGCACTGAGCAACCTATTTGCTTTATAGATGACAGAGGCCAGACAGATGAACAAAAAGAAATAAAACACACACTGAAACAAATAGCGAATCATATAACTGAGATCAGAAAAAGGCTCTCGCGTTTGTCCATTAATGTTGGAACCATGAGTTAAAGTACAATCATCCATATTGAATTAAAGTAAAAGTTGCAGATTTGTAGATCTGTTCATACTCTAATGAAAAACGAGACCTTTTTCATTAAATTTCCCTTCAAGATATATGGCGAAAGAACAATTATTTGTTCACCAATATATTCAGTGAAGGGCACAAACAGATGTTGTCATCCTCAGACACAAGACCGATACAAGGAACCGATATTGCTGTAAAGATGACTTGATCACATACAAAACGTTAAAAAAAAAGCAATTGCTATAAAAGACATCAACAATAATAGAAAAGCAACCCACAAAAAAAATACGAGAACATACCTCCGGACTGCAAGTCCTCCGAGGAGCTTATAGCGAAGAGACTCAGCCTGTGCAATGGCACAGAGACCCCTGTTGTTCACCTTCTCCGCATAAAGCTCCACACTGTTGTCAGGAAAATTGAATCTTTTCTGCACAACAGATGTCAGCTCCCTGATCCTTCTTCCTTTCTCCCCTGAATTAATCAACAACCAAATTCTTCAACATGTCAAGCCTAGAAGAGTTTGTGCTGTATGTTTCATAAACCAAAAACCAGATTATGAACCTTTGAACATAAATCCAATAAACCGATTTAAAATGACAACACCTATAAATCAGATCAAAATACTCCGACTGACAGGAGACAACACGAAAAAAAAAAAAAACACATTTTCCCGAACAGAGAACCAACGGAAACCGAATCTAGAAACCAACATTCAAAAGAATGTCAAGAATCCGAATTCACCACTCAAAGAAAGGGGATAGTGTAATTACCAAGAACGTTCTGAGTACGGGTGGCGCGGATAATAATCTCTGTGCGCATGGGAGTGACGCGCACCTCGACTCCAGAGTATCCATCTTCTGCGAGCTCCCTAGTGAGAACCTCGTTGAGCTCGGCGAAGAAGACGCCATCCGCCACGAACTTCAACCAAAAAAAAATAAAAAAAGTCAGCACAAATCCAGAAGAAAACCATCGATTTGGGGACGATAAGTAGCACGAGAAGGAGGATGGATTGGGGAGAACCTTTCGCTTCTTGCTCATCTGGGTCGCCATGTTCGTTGGAATCGAGACGAGATCGAGCTCCGGCGATGAACTCTCGTGGCTGCGGTTTTTGGGAAACCCTAAGCCCAATGGTGAGGATGTTGGCCTTTTATAGTTGAGAAGGGTGACTGAAATCCAACGGTTAAGATTGGATGGAATGAATCCACCGTCAAAGTGCCTCGAGATTAGCACTTCTTTGAGCTGGGCCAGAGTGATGGGTTTGTCTGCTTGGGCTCCATTGGATATGAGCTTAAACTTTTTAATGGGCTTTAATGAACAATACTTTGGATATGATTTTCCTTTTATTTATTCATTTTAATTTTCATATTTAATGAGATGTTTGATTGAAAATATTTTATGTATGAAATATGTTGGAATAAAGGTGTTGAAATTTTTAAATTTTAATGATTTGAAAAATATTCATTGAAATATATCATTTGGCGGATGCTTCATGCTTGTTAATAGTAATTATTTTATTTTTAAAATTAATTAATTTTTAAATAAATTTTTTTTTCTAGTGTGCTTATGGTGTCAGTTATTGGATTCAACCCTTTAGAATAAAATAGCTTTTTCTAAGTATTTATAATTACATTTTTGCAGTGTGAGATTTCATTGGATTTATTTCAATATCAAAGTTACAAATAACTAACTATCTATCAATTTATTACTATAAAGTTCTTTATATAGGATGTTTGTCTATAGAATCTTTGTGTCATGTTGAGGAGACTGGTTTAAACATAAGTTCACAAAGGGTGAAAATATAGATATGTTGAGTGGTTAACTCCACATTTGTGTGCATCCCTAGCATGATTTGTCTACGTTTCATTAAAAAAATATATTATAAATAAAAATTTAGAGTCATCTAATTTAAAATCCCATTAACTAAAATAAATATTATGGTTTAAAATTAATGAATAATTATAAATATATGTAAATATTTTATTATACATACCAAAATCTCATGCAAGGCATGTGTGTATTGTATGTTCTCATATGTTGTGTTAGTCATCAATACACATGCTTATGAGTTTACATAAAACATGCATTTTGTAGAATTTAGTTTGCAAAAAAAAAACATTTAGAAAAAAAAAATATAATAATAATAATAATAATAATAACTTCTCTTTATTTTGAATTTGAAAGACACATCAATGAAATATCAAATCATGAAAAGAAATATATAAAAAGAAAACACCAATTATAATTTGAAAATTTTGAACATATATATCACATTTTACAATGTTATATTTCATAATTGTGGTCATAAAACTTGATGTACAATAAAATAAAATAAAAAAGTCGCCGAAAAAGATTGATTGTGTACCCATGGATCTTATGGATGTCAAAACATGCATGTTAACCTAATTTAGGTCAATATATAACTTCGTTACTCTCAACAATCTTTGACCTAAAACTTACATGTGAGATAAATTAATTGATCTGATATGAGTTAAACTAATTGATTTAATATGGCTATTGCATAACATAATCAATTTATTTAACCACTAAACAATAGCATGTATTTCGGGAAGATACAAAACAACCACAATCAATGTTTGCGGGGGATACAAAGGCCAGACAGACCAAAAGCGAACGCAGCGCTTGGAACAAAAAGAAGAAACAGGATGTCGACCCAAGAAACAAAAAGCATCCACTCCCCATGCAGGGGGAGACCAACAACTCACTGCTGACTACTTAGACCCAGGAGGATCACCGGCCTGGCTGCCAAGGAAAGTCAGGCTATGTTTGGCGGTGGAGTCGCAGTCCTCCAGCTTGGCCCGTTTGGTTGCTGGCGCTGCATGGATCCAGGAAATGAGCATATGAATACATTTGATAAGAATAGAAGAACAGTCAACAAAGTTGTCTCTAAAAATACATGCATTCCTTTCCAACCAAATATTCCACAAAATGGCCCTAATAAGGAAATCATACGAGATCCTAGCGGAATTGGGCCAGGTTTCATGCCAGCTTCCCCAAAGGGTCTTGATGGAGGAAGGGGGGGAAGGGATGCTGAAATGGTCACAGAAGAAGGACCAGAGTCGAATGGAAAATGGGCAGGAGAGGAGAAGGTGGTCCACAGATTCGATTGCCGCGTTGCATAGGACACAGGTGGCGGTAGGACGTTTGTTGTAGCCTCTAGCCGCAATTTTATCTAGGGTTAGGATACTGTGATCCCAGACCAACCAATTGAACAGACGGATCTTTTTCGGGCAAATGCTCTTCCAAATTTTGTTTGTAGTGTTACAAGTGGTTCCACCATGGATAAGGAAGAGATAGAAAGATTTTACGTTGAAGATGCGGTTGGCTGACAGGCACCATCTTTTACCATCCACACAGTCAATGGCAGGAGAGGCCACGCTAGGGATAGCAGGAACCGTTCCCTGAGTATTGAACCAAGTAGCTTGAGTAAGGTGGAGGAGGTCCTTATGACTAATCCAAAGGAGCACACTCACCAAGTTTAGTTGTAAGATTTTTATTTAAATAAAACTACAACAAAACAATTAATTTTACAATATTAGGCAATTGCAAAAGGCCTAAATTAAAAGACATTTATAAGTGAATTCCACAGAAGGGGAAAGCTAGTCCCATAAATACATTAAAAGGTCTAAATTAATTGATATCAGGTTTAATTATAAGCAAGAGCATGGTGATCAACTTTTCTCCTTTGAACAATCTATGACAAGTGAATTCCACAAAAGGGGAAAGCTAGTCCCATAAAGACATTAAAGAGGTCTAAATTCCACAAAAGGGGAAAGCTAGTCCCATAAAGACATTAAAGATGTCTAAATTATTTGATATCAGGTTTAGTTATAAGCAAGAGCATGGTGATCAACTTTTCTTCTTTAAACAATCTATGACCAATCTTAAAATTTAATGTTTTTTACATTAGAGACACATAAGAGCATAAAGACAACCTTCAAAAAGTAAGATACAATAAAATTAGTAACCATTTAGAGGTTAATTGTAATACATGACAAAAAAGATTTTTTTTCACCTAATTGAATGTGTAAAACAATATTGTCCATCAATAAATTTACACCAAAGAGTCATAAAAGTATAAAGATATGGATCAAATTCAAATATCTTAAGTGAAAAATAAAGATCAGTTGTCTCTCATGCTCAAAAAATTAAATTAATGAATTATTGTGCATTTGAAGACACTCTTATCTCGTGGGCATAACCAATATCGCATTTCAATTAAAAAAATTAAGAGGATTTTAAAACAATGAGATATAATCTTTTTATATAACTGTTAAAAAAATGTGAAGAATAACCATCATCTCAAGTGTTATAAAAGCAGAGAATTAGTAGGTATCTAACAATAAATTAAAATTAAGAACAAAGAAGATGGTTGAAATACTATAACTTTTTTTTCCCATTGAATACCAACCAATTCTTATCTATTTAAACTTATTCCATTTTAAGTTAAAAAAACACACTCTGTAACAAATTTGTGAGAGTCATTACATGCCATGGAGAGGAAAGGGGATTTTTTAACAAAATAAAATAAAGAGATTGGAAAAAAAAATGAACAACCATCAATTAAGACAAAAAAAAAAAAATCAACATCTTCGCAATATATAATGGGGAAAATAGATTTTGATGCTGCCTTAATTTATAAGAAGATTTCAACAACAAAAAGAAAAAAGAGTGCTTATGTTATTAGAGAGATTAAATCAAGCATGGAACATAGATTTCATAAAGAAAAAATATAAATATAATAAAATATCACAAGTCTCACCTTGAACTTTTAAAATATCTCTTTCATACCATATCGAGCATAAAGTGGACAAGGAGGAAATAAGAGATAGATAAAGAGAGTACATTGATTTAATGAGGAATGATAGACTATTTTGAGAGGTTTAATCTATAAAGGAAAATTAATAAAACTTTATAAAAGCAATTTTCTACCTTCCTACTAATGTAAGTAGCACTGTATGGTACCAAATATTGAATTTGTGAGGTATTTCTCTTTTTGAAATCGACTCATCACCAATTACTTCGCAACACATTATTTTTAACCATTTTAAGTTTGAATTATTTGATAATTGATATATTCAAGACATGTGTTTGGTGAGTCAATGGTTCAACTATATTTTTATTTTTAATATTTGACTTATTAGGGTAATATTATTAATATGAAATATTTTACATTTATATATAACAAGTTTATGTAATTCAAAGTGTTAGAATTAAAAAAGAAACATGAGAGGAGATTAATAACTTTATTTTTCATATGCATGTATTTATAAACAGAGAAACACTCTTGATTCTAGTAAGCACACCTAATGTGTGCATATGGTGATAATAGTTTGTAGGCAAAGTACTAATATAAACACATAGATTGGAGCCTAGTTAGCAATTCTATCTAAATTCAACTTGGATAAACATACTTAGAAAAAAAAATCATATTTTAGACGTAAATTTTTAAAGATTTGAGTTATTTGCAACACAACTAGTATTGTGTTAGAATACAATATTTATTATAATAATTTGATTTATCCAAATGTACCATCATCTCCATTTTTTCCATTATTTTGTGGGTTTACTCCACGCCCATGGTTCAATTTTTAAGCTAATCAAAATCTCATAATCTCATGTTTTATTTTTCAAAAACATACAAGATATTAATATTATCTTGATAGGTCATGTTTTGTATCATGGTTGTTACGTAGAATAGATCCAAAGTCCCAAGGTCTTTTATCATGGTGTGTTTGGATTAATAGAGAAGAATACCTTAAAAGAAACAAATGGTCAAATAAATAAATAATATTGTTGATTATGCTATGACATTAAAATTAAGCAATTAGTTGACATTCATTAGAAATAAATTCATACCACCATAAATGTTTTTAAAATAAAAAATTACAACAAAACAAATTATATGATATTAAAATGAAAAATTAATGTAATATATTTTTTTTATCATTATTAACACACCATAATTTATTTTTAAAGGTGGATAAATCATTCATTTTAATTAATATTGTAAGCGGGAGTTATCCTTCAACCTTTAACTTGGCAAGAGAAAAAGTTATCATTTTTCTAATATGAAGGAGATACCACACAATCCAAACGAGTGAACTATTGTTTAATTAATTATAATTTTTTCTCAAGAATTCTTTGTAAATGTTCTTGTTATAGAAAAACTTTGTTACAAACTACTTAAAATTATTATTGCAACACTTGAAGATTTTTTTAATATTATTTATGTTTATGAGAAAAATAAACAATATAATAAAAGAAGTCTAATTACTTCTAAAACAAAAAGCAAAGTATAGAATATCATCATTTCTAAGTATAGAATTCTTTGTAAATGTTCTTGTTATTTAAAAACTTTGCTACAAACTACTTAAAATTATTATTGCATCACTTGAAGTTTTTTTTTAATATTATTTATGTTTATGAGAAAAATAAACAATATAATAAAAAAGTCTCATTACTTCTAAAACAAAAAGCAAAGTATAGAATATCATCATTTCTAAGTATATCCCAATTTTCTATTTTTTTCACCCATGCAAACAGTCAACATAAAAATAGAACCAATACATAATATTTTTGTCAAAACCTTAATGCATTATCAGCTTCATACAAATGCTTGCCTTATCGATAATGCACTGTCGCCCACATATAAGGCATTTATTTTGAAAATCCTTTATTTTTTTATAAATATTTTTTATAATTACAAGGAAAATGTGACAAAAATAGTTTTTTTATTATTTAACTCATTTTCTAAAACACGAATATCTTACACATGGAACTGATGACAATAGATTAGAAGACAGCTTATTCAATTTATCATATATTTTTTATTTAAAATATTTTTTTTAATCATAACTTTAAAAATAAAAACAAAATATTAACCAAATCTAATGAAATTACAAGAATAAAATCAAAATTAAAATTAAAATTAATAATCTGTAGTTTATTGCTTTAAAAAAAAAAAAAGTTGTGGCACAAGTAAAATATTTCTCTAGAAAATAAAAAAAATTATCATGTTTCCCTTTCAAGTTTCAAGTTTCAAGACAAAATTGGGAGGGACATTTTTAATTATAGAAAACACTTATATTTATTAAAATAAAATAAAATTTTAAAAAATAAACAAAGTATAGGGGTATATTCCTAAAATAAAAGAAATTGAAGGGTTGATATAAAAAAAGTAGCCCCCAAAAGAACCGCATTTATATCGCAGCCCGTGCAGTCTGAGCCCACGTTTCTCTCCCTTCGATGCGATCTCCGAAGCGAGTGGGCAATTCGAGCGAAAGGGGGCCAAAATAGGAGCAGATCCGTTGAATCCTTTCGAATTTCTTGCCCTTTTCGAGCATAATCCCATCCAAAGATTCGTCGGAAAGCGTTGCCGATCGCATTTTTTTGGCTGTCTCAGTCGCTGAATCCGCTATCGGAGGTGAAAATGATGTTTTTTATCGCCTTTTGCACCGATTTTTGCTTTGGATTCCTCGAATTTGGTCAAGAATTTCAAAAAAGGGCGAATTGAGGCCTATTAGGAGCCGATCTGTGGGTTTTCGTAAGGGGAAACCCTAAAGACAGGTTCTTGTTGCTTCCTCTGAAGCTTGTGTTTGTGCATTCTTCAGGTTAGGGTTAGGGTTAGGGTCTTGAGGCTCCAGTGCGGGTCTGCGATGGCGGACGAGCGCTTGAAGGCTGTTTTGGATGATGGAGGTTCTGAGGATGAGGTGGAGGAAGAGGAGGAAAACGTTAGGCTTGACCTAGGGCTTTCATTGGGAAGCTTGGTTCCGGTGGAGGGGTCGTCAAGCAGAGCAACGAGGGAATCTAAACTCACGAAGGATGGGGGAAGGAGTGAGTGGAGCAGTAATTGGGACCTGTCCATTGGCAGCTCGAGGTTAGGGGAAAAGTATGGACTTTGGAGCGGATGGCAAGGGGAAATTGAGGAGGCTTTTGATGTGGAAGCGGAGGACAACGATCTTGAAGACGGAAATGCTTTTATATTAGAGGGTGCTGAATTCGGAAGGGATTTCCATCACAAGCGGCCCAAAGTTCTTGATTATTGCTTGTGAGTTGTTCATTCATGAATTATAAAGTTCCTCTAATTATTTATTTATTTTTAAATGCATTCATCTTCTGTGGATTCTTTGCTACTTTAATTGTGAAGAATGGACCTGTAGCAATAGTTGTAGCCTGCAACTTGTCCAAGTCTGATTATGCATTGGGCTCAAGAAGTTTGGGTCATTTAAAATATTTATGGAGTTGAATTTTAACTATACCAAGTTGAGGTCAAAATAGTTTGAATGTGTAGCAAAATGATGTGTGTCAATATGATTACATAATATTGTATGTAATATCTGTTGTTGCTTTCATGTGTTCTTTAAATTAATTACAAGTTTTTAGGTTTTCCCATGGGAGATGATGAGATTGTGGGTTGTAGGATCATATTTTTCTGGGTGCACACAAACTGAGTTTTGATTTGTTTGGACTTTAACTTAAATTGTATATTGACAAGGTTCTCTTGTTTGATTCAAAGATAAATTGAACTCAAGCTTGCCTTTTGTGGGTTTTCTTCAAGTTTAATTCACTTAAACTTTACAGTTCTTGATAAAAAAGTCAAGACGGGTGGGTGCAATCAGTTATTTTCCTCAGCCAAAGCAAATTTGAACTTGTTTGATTTTTAATATAACTAAATTCACACCAAGGTTCTGGATCATGAATCAAACTCGAATTCGCCTTTTGAGATTCATTCTTGTTTGTTACAGATTTTGACAAGCAGTATGATGGGCAGATGGAATCATTAATTTTCCTCATTAAACTTAGTTTTAAATAGTTTGAACTTTAATTTATTCAAATTATCATGGCAGTTCTCTGCTTTGATTCAGATCTTTTTTTTTTTTTTTGGGCTCACTTATCATGACAAAAGTTAGTATTGGGGGATTCTGTCATTTACTTACTTTTGAATATGAGTTTTAATTTAACCAAATTCATGCGAAGGTTTTTAAGTTGGATTCAGCATGGACCAAACCCAAAATCACCTTTGTGAAGGCTCTTTTGAGTTTGTTATGGTTGTAGTTGTTCACACACACACACAAAAATTGTTTACACAACACTATTCTCTTGATTCAATTAAGTATTTGCTTTGTGGATCCTTTAAACCACCTATGTTCCAATAATGTCTTAATGGAATATGATGTCATTTTGATTCTTTTTGAGGGTTATGCTTGTATAGATTTGAAGAACTTTGCTTTCCTCTTCAGACAAACTCATGACTCTAATTGTTGTTTTTCAGTAAGTTGGTAGCACACAGCTTAATCTAGATATGGAAACAAATGCTAAATATGAGCATGAAAAGTCTAATAATTTAACATACAAGGCAAAAATCTCAAGGCAGGGAAGGAAATTATATAAAGCAATTATCACAAGAGAATAAGAAATATTTTTAGATTTCTATAGGTTGTGTATTATATGTAAACTAGTTGGCATCTTGCAACTTTTATTGTACAAGGGATTAGTGAAATCATTTTTTTTTTTTTTTTTTTTGAAACTGCCATTATAACTCCTTGATGTTGTTAGTTCTGAACCTATAGATTAGAAGTGCCAATTTGTATGACAATTTAAGAAGTGTTTTCTTTGTTAAGACTGGTTCCAATCCAAATTGTATGGAACTTGTCAATTTTTTAATATTGTGTTCTAATTTGTACGATATAAACATATATTTTGCTGCCATATCATTTAATGCTGGATATATTTTTTGTGATCTAAATTTTAATAGTTAGTGTTTCCTGCATCTTCCTTTTAAAGCTAGACTTGTGGTAATAGAATCCTTTTACAGTGGGGGCAGGTATCATGCAACATCTTCTATGGGTATTGAATCATCTGCTCTTCCCCCCATTGCTGATCAGATTGGTTTGCAAAGTTCAACAATTCCATTTGAAAACAAGGCTGTTCTTGATTTGAGCCCTATGCAAAGTGATGTTGGGATTTTAAAACTCAGTGAGTCTGGTGATGGAGGTGAGGATGGAGGCAGCTCTGGTGTCAGGAATGGTGAAGATGTTGATGTTCGGATGGATCTCTCTGATGATTTACTGCATCTGGTAATGTTTCTTGTCTTTTTGGAGAACCAAGTGTTCATTTGTCTGAAATTTGTCCCAGCCTAGTTATTCTGTGTTTTTGCAGGTTTTTTCCTTCTTGGGCCTAAAAGATTTATGCAAAGCCAGTGCAACCTGCAAGCAGTGGCAAGCAGCTGCTATGCATGAGGATTTCTGGAAGTGTTTAAATTTTGATAAGACACAAATCTCCCAGCAGAATTGTAGGGATTTCTATCTTTACTTTTTTGTTTCTTGAAACTTGTGAATTGCCTACTGCCAAAATAACTTTGCAAATGGGCTGGGATTTTTTTTCCCTCTCAAACTAGGTGATAGCAGACAAAATGATAGATCTATAAAAGAATAAGGCTATGATATTCTGTGCATATGTCTGATGAAAATGCGATTTCTACCGACATGAAACCATAATACTGTGCAGTCAAGGAATCTATGAAGTTTTACTGCAACCCATTCAAAGGCCTTGCTCTTAGTTTATAAAGGAAACCTTGTGTTTCTTACTCTTTATGCTGTTTACACATAATCTAATATTTTCTTCTGTGCTACAACTTTAACCTTCATTGTGAAATTAATTGTATTCCATCTACTAGTGAATCAGCCTTCAAAATTTTAAATGCTTGCATGATTCTAGAATCTGACAACTTCTGGTGGAACCACTCTTCCTTGCCTTCAGATGGAACACAATTTACAATGATCTTAGCTTTCTTTTAGCTTTCTGACGTTACCAATTCATGCTGTGGTATCATCTTACGTTGCTTTTACTGTTCTAATCATTATTTGTGATTCTTTGTTTTAAGTGTTCTAAGTCATGGTGTGGAATCAACTTCTCATGTTAAAAATTTATGATGTGCAATTATTATCTTTTAAACAAACAATAAAAAGAAAATTGAAATGACCAGCTGTTGAATATTTTAATTGGACTGATTTTTTTGCTATCTTTATTTTGCATGATAACTATCCTAAACCTTACTTGTGATCATGGAATATTACTGTGTTGCCTCGGAGTCAAAGTCTTAATTGTTTGTAATCTATGGATGCTTATTTGGTCTCTGATTTATTGCTTTTGCAGTTGAGGCCATTTGCCTCCATTACCCAAAGGCAACTTTAGTTAATTTAGTTGACGTTCATGATGCTGATGTACTTGTGATGGACGCCATGACCATTCTCAGGTCCTGCTTCTTTTTACATTGTGATTATGATCTTGTTCATTTGTTTTAGATCTTTCTTAAATGGCTTATGGTTCATGTTGGTTTTCAGGCGTCTAGAGACTTTGGTCTTGGGTGGAGGGCAGCTGGGAGATAGTTTTTTCTATGCTCTAACAGATTGCTCGACATTGAATTGTTTGCGCATTTCTGATGCATCTCTTGGAAATGGCATGCAGGAGATAACTGTGAATCATGAGCACCTGCGTGACCTTCGTATTCTGAAGTGTCGTGCGCTTCGTATTTCTATCAAGTAAAACTCTTCTTAAGTGTAGTTGATGATCTAATACATAAATATTGATAACTAACAGGAACTTATGGACTTGACAGATGCCCTCAACTGCAGACCCTGTCCTTAAGGCGCACCGGCATGGCTCATGCTTTTCTTACCTGCCCCATGTTACGTGAACTAGATATATCATCCTGCCATAAGCTATCCGATGCTGGAATTCGTTCTGCGGCTACTGCTTGTCATTCACTAGAACAACTAGATATGTCATTCTGTTCATGTGTCAGTGATGAAACTCTGCGTGAGATAGCTTTTGCCTGCCCTAATCTCAGTGCCCTTGACGCTTCATATTGTCCAAACATCTCACTTGAGGTTAGTATTGTGAATCATGTTCATCAGTTATATTTCTTTTGATCGACTTGATCTGACATTTTTCACCTTTGATGAAGTCGGTACGGCTGCCCATGCTGACTGATCTAAAACTTCACAATTGTGAAGGCATAACTTCTTCTTCGATGTCTTCAGTTGCGTATAGTCATATGTTGAAGGTAGATTGTATTCCTGTCAAAATGTTCAAGATACAGAATGTTTCTGCTCATTTTTCCTTGATTCTCAGCTTTTTTGTTTGTTTGTTTGTTAATTAATTAATTAATTAATTAATTTTTTTGCAGGCATTACAACTTGATAATTGTGGTCTATTAACATCTGTTTCGTTGGATCTCCCATACCTACAGAATATTAGTCTTGTACATTGTCGGAAGTAAAGGCTGACTCTTGTATTTATGAGATGTGTTTTTTTTAAATCTTACAGATAGTCGCTAATTTTCTATCTTTTCCCATAGATTTGTTGATTTGAATCTCCGGAGCCCTGTCCTTTCATATATAAAGGTTTCTAATTGTTCTGCACTACATTGTATCAACATTATCTCCAATGCGCTTCAGGTTAGCTTGTATTAGATTTAAGCACAATTTACTGTATTCCTACTTTGTTGTTGAGCTATAACCATGAAGCATTTTTTCATACAGAAGTTGGTGTTGCCCAAGCAGGAGAGCTTGGCGACTTTGTCCTTGCAATGCTACCAGTTGCTTGAAGTAGACCTCAGTGATTGTGAATCTTTAACAAATTCGATATGTGATGTTTTTAGTGATGGTGGTGGTTGTCCAATGCTGAAATCATTGGTTCTTGATAATTGTGAGGTCTGTATTCAAAATTTCCTTATTATTTGAGTGCATATGACTTATTGGACATTGAACTTAATTCCTTTTGAGTTTTTGGCTTTTAAGATCATGAAAATTATTTGTACAAGACGGAGGCCATCTGTGCAAACTAAGATTTTTACTTGGAATAATATTTAAGTGAAGCAAATTTCCACATTAACAAAATTTGAAGTTTGAAATATTGCAAGAACAAATTTAAAGCATCTGTAGATATGTATTTAACCCAGGCTTTTAAGATCATGAAAATTATTTGTACAAGACGGAGGCCATCTGTGCAAACTAAGATTTTTACTTGGAATAATATTTAAGTGAAGCAAATTTCCACATTAACAAAATTTGAAGTTTGAAATATTGCAAGAACAAATTTAAAGCATCTGTAGATATGTATTTAACCCAGGCTTGGTAGAAAATGCTGTATTGAGTTTTTAGATTTTGACCTTCATTTTGAAGGTTATGAGACGTAGTTGATGATATATATAGATGACTTCTATTTTCTGGGAACATCGCCTTATGCCCTGTCTGCTTATTTTTGTTTCTTCTAAATACATTTATGACTCTTGATATCTTTAAGACACACAACGCATTGATGTATGCAGGTCTTGCTAAATACATGTGACTCTTCTTGTTTGGTATAGTCATGATAAAGAATAGTGTTTCAACATTTCAGCAGTTGATCCCTATGTTGCTGTTACTTTGTTGTACTAGTAATTCAAACTACTTTCTGCACTTATGGCCATGTTATGGTTATTCTGTTGCAGGTGTTTTTGTTTTTGTTTTGTTTTGTGTATGCTTATTCACTTGAAACTGATGTTTTGTGCGCTTCACTTGCAGAGCCTTACCATGGTAGGTCTCAGGAGTAGTTCACTGGTCAGTCTCTCTCTTGTTGGTTGTCGTGCTATGACTGTTCTTGAGCTTTCGTGCCCTAATCTTAAGAATGTAAATTTAGACGGTTGTGATCATCTTGAAAGAGCATCATTCTGCCCCGTAAGTGAGGTTTTTTTTTTATCTATTCTGTGTATTTACGATTACATTCGCAACATCAACTATTCATGCATGCTTATTGCCTTATCTTTAATGGTTGTGACATTTCTTTTTAATATTTCATCTTTTTGCCCCTTATCTCTTTAGGTTGGGCTTGGCTCTCTTAACTTGGGAATATGCCCAAAATTAGCTATTCTTCAAATTGAAGCCCCGAAGATGTCAGTTTTGGAGCTGAAAGGGTGTGGTGTGCTTTCTCATGCTTCCATCAATTGCCCTTGTTTGACATCGTTGGATGCTTCCTTTTGCAGGTAAATTTTTGGTTGCAGGCATTGGTCATTTTAAATTCTCCTCTTGCTTGCACTAAGGTGTTCATTTCTTTTGCACTTTTACAGGAAATTCAGGGATGATTCGTTGTCAGCGACTGCTGCTTCATGCCCTCGCATTGAATCTCTTATCTTGTCTTCATGTGTAGCAGTAGGATCAGATGGGCTTTCTTCCTTGCACTGGCTTCAATATCTAACCCAGCTTGATTTGTCATACACATTTCTCATGAACTTGCAGCCTGTTTTTGAAACTTGCTCACAGTTAGAGGTAAACCTCAAGTTCTAACATCCAGTGACATGAATATGTTTTAATACTGTTCTTTTGAAATACAATAGTTCTATTTCATGTTTAAAGAATTTTAGTTTAAAAATTTCTCATGGCTGCATTCATGGGATTATTTTTGTTGTTATAGTTTATATTCTTTTTCCTTAATATATATCAAGCTTCTTTTGGAACCGTTTTTGTTTTTTCAATTATAGCAGGGCAACAAAATGTTTAGTGCATCTTTTTTAAACTTGACTGTAGTGGTTTCTGTATTTGTTCTTTTTGGCTCCACTTTTTCAGTTTATAACTTCAAATTTACTTCGGAGCAGCTAACACAACTAACAAATTTGGTAAATTGTTTTGTTTCTGGAAGCCACTTTTTTGTGCTTGTGTTTTTAACTTTTTTGATTTTATTTTATAGCTTATTGTGTCTTGTCAAATTGAAATTTTCACTTGTCATGTTTCTCTCTAGGATGCATGCTATTGTATGTGTTAAATTTGATACATATAAGTATTAGGAAAAATTCTGACAGCGAATTGCTTCCTCTGGCAGATTTTAAAACTTTCGGCCTGCAAATACTTGACAGATACTTCTTTGGATGCTCTATATAAAGGAGGGGCTCTCCCAGCTCTTCGCGAGTTGGACTTGTCATACTCATCAATTGGGCAGTTGGCCATATCGGAGCTTCTTGCTGCTTGTACGAATTTGGTCAATCTGAATTTGAATGGTTGCGCAAATATGGTCGAACTTCTTTGGGGAACTAGCGGTAGTCATTCATCAGACATGCTGGTTAGTGATTGCCCAGCTAATTTGGAAGTAATGGAGAGTGATGGCGAGTCATTCAGAAAACCTGAGCGTCTGCTTGAGATCCTCAACTGTACCGGGTGTCCGAACATAAAGAAAGTCTTAATACCTCCAGCGGCCTGGTGTTTTCATTTGTCCAAACTAAACCTTAACTTGTCTACAAATCTGAAGGAAGTTGATTTAGCTTGTTCCAATCTTAGCAGTCTGAATTTGAGGTTTGTTTTTCTTCCAGAATATCACAATCTCGCTTCTATTTTGTTTTAGCACTCAAATTGCTCCTTCTCTTGTTCTTGCCATAATGTTTCTGCTTTGACATCATGCAGCAATTGTAGCTCCTTGGAGATTTTAAGGCTAGATTGTCCAAGGCTAACAAACCTCCAACTTCTGGTAGGGGTTGAATACTCATGGCCTTGTTTGCTATACAATGTGAATTCCCTGTTTGCCTTTTGTTCTAATTATTTCTATAAAACATGGTTCATAGGCATGCAGCATGCTCTCAGAAGAAGCCTTAGAAGCCGCTGTATCTCGATGTAACATTCTGGAAACTCTGAATGTGCATTCCTGCCTTAAGGTAAGTCTTAATTGTGTACTACACACCTCTTCCTAGTTTATTGCATGCCCATCTCGGAGATCCACCGAATTAGTCACCGTGAAAAGGAGAACATTAGACTTATCTAACTTAAACCTGTTTCATTCTAACAGATAAATGCCGTGTATTTGGTGAAACTAAAAGTGACATGCCCCAGCCTTAAGCGCATCCAGAGCAGCACATGATTGCAGAGAGTGAGACTTGTTGTGCAGTAGAAACCATGCTGCGCTCTTTCAACCTGGGAAGTTGGCATTTTGTAGTAGAATCACCGAACTTAGGTTTAACTTGTTGGTAACCATGATCATGTTTGTAAATATATCTATACACATATATATAGTCTCTATGAACAAATAGTGGCGGATCTAAAACTGTTGCCCGAAAGCAAACATTCTGTTGTGTGATGATGATGTAGATGAGTTCAGACGAGTTGTTTTGATACCTAAAAAGGTCTTGATCCTCATCTTCATAGTGAAGTGCCTGCTTTTGTTGTTTTTAGCTTGTTCTCTGGTTAATATGGATGCTTCTTATCTCTTATATAAGTGTCTCTTCTCATGCTTTCTTGAAGGAAATTAAAGTTGTTGAGATTGGCCAAGGATTGGTTTTTGAGTATTGTTCATCATGAAAGAGCATGGAAGTTTTTAGTTGTGTAAATAAAGCTTTCCATTGATTTAGGTCTATTATTTTCAAGTTCCGGAATTGATTTGAAGTGTAATTTACATGAATTTTTTTCCTTTGCTAAGTGATTGCAGCGAGTTGTTTTTTCATATTTTTTTTGAACAGTATATGTTCAGGAACGTAACATAATAATTACAAATACACAACCTATATGGAATGACATGATTCATAGCAAAGCTTCAAGTTGCTTCAGTTCAGGGTCAAGGTCATCAGATTTGGTTTCATTGTTTTGGTTGCTTGGGATCCTATATGCTTCAGCAATGGCCTGCCCTTTTTCTAGTAACTCTGAAGGCACAGTTCCTAATAGACTGCACCAAAACATAACCATTAAAAAAAAAAAAACTTAATTGAAGATATTTGCGCTGAAAGGAAAAAAATAAAAAAAGTGAAGCAGATCATGTCCACCTGTTTAGATTTTATTTTTGGAAATTAAAAAAAAAGTAGAAAAATTGGTATGTTAATGTTATAAATTACCTATCCAATGCTACCAAAGCAGTATTAATCTTGCTCTTCATAGACTCAACAGAGGCTGTCGGATCATTCCTTGAAGCGTGGAGAAACAGTGAATCAAGGTCTTCTAAAGCTCTGAAAATTTAGGCCAAAATCAGAGCTTTTCAAGTTTAAATTAATGGATATATTTAAAGACACTCCGTTCAAACCTCAAGCATTCATCAACAGCATTTGAAGCTATTTTTCCCTTCCCATCATCATCAGCATACTGTGCCACCTATAACACAAATTATATATATATAGAAAAAAAAATAATGTCATCTTGTACACTACTAATCTATCTTATTTCCCTCATTTAACCAAGCAAACGCATGAAAACTTCTCCTTTATCAAATTGTTTGATTTTAATCTACATTTTTTCCGGCATTACATTTCATATCATCTTAAAATAGTACAAAAGAAAAGTCAATATTTTTTTTTTTTATCGAGAAGAGCTGCTATTCCTTAACAAAGATATAGCCAACTGAATTAGTAAAGCCGGATTACGCACACATGGGCATTGAGATTACTCATACACAATCATTACTCATACTCTAGAAATGTGCTCACACCTATGATTCTATGATTTGTGAAAGATTCTAATAGAGACCCATTACCAATAAACCATTTTGTTGTTGGTAAAGTTAAAATTAATAGTTGCTGATCATTCTAACCAACAAACTCAATGAAAACAAATTATGCAAATATCAGTATTTCAATAACACAAGCAAATTAGAACATACCGCGCGAATATTGACACGAAGAGATGCTGCCGGACCAGACCGCAACAATGATCGGCAAATATCGTATTTCGGTTGTTCAATTTCTAAAGATTTCTCTGCAAAATATAATGTACATACACACACATATACATTTTTATCATAAGACAAATAAATATACCATTAGAAAAACATTATATGTAAAAAAAAATTTTTATTTTCTCATTACCCAAGTCCTTGAATTGATCTTGTGTTAATAGAACAACAGGAACATAGGCCTCCAGGGGATCCAACTTCTTCCTTAGATCAACAAATTATGAAAATTAATTCTTAAAAAAAGTTTTTTTTTTTTTTAAAATTCATGAACAAATATGATATGATTATTTAAAAAAAAAAAAACAAATATGATAGGATTGAACAATGAATCACATATTATAAACACTAGAAAAACACAGTGAGAAATTAATTGAACTCATTCTATATATATAATGTGAGAAAAGAGTTTGCTTTGCATTGCTTTTCATGCTTACCGCTTGACGTACTTGTCGAAAGGGCTACCCGCATTGGCGGCTTCTGCTGGGGAAATGGATCGGATGGTCATCATCATCAACCGTTGGATGAAGATCAAAGCGGTGGAGAAGGAGAGGGATGGAGAAACTTACGATTAGGGAATGTGGAGAGAAATACGGCGGCAATGGAGACGAACCGTCGCGTGACCTGGCAAGTAGTATCCCGGGGAGGAGGTGGAAGTGGGGAAGAGGCTGAGGAGGAGGAGGAGGAGGAGGAGCACACGGTGCGGCGGTGAGATGAGCGGCGGAGGAGAGCACCACGCGAGCTGAGAGGAATGGAAGCCATTCGTACGAACAACGATGAAGAGAAAGAGGATGGAAGAAGAGCAATGGGCTTATCTGACACGTGGCTATGAATGATTGGTAGGTTAATTTAGTGTGGGCCCAGTAGCTTTAATCTCAACCGTTCATCTCCGTGATTTATAAATTTTATTTTTATTTATTATATAATTTTAATATACCTAACCATTACATTAAAATATTATTGCTTAATTTTTTAATTTCCAATGAATATTTTTATTATGTAATAATTATTTATTATACAAAACAAACACTCATTCTGTAAAAAAAAAATATGTAATAATTTATGTAATAAATTTTTATTTTGTTACCCAAACACCCATTCTGTAGGAATAAAATATGACATAATTTTTGTAATAATCAGTTGCACTTCTTACATAATAAAATTATGCCATATTTTTTTATTTTGCATCCAAACAGGCCTTAAATTAAGAGTGAGAATGTTACTAAATTAAAACAATTGAACCAGTGAGAGTGAGGGGGATCATTTTTTATTGAAATTACATATGAACCTTTTCTAATTTCAAAAGAATAATAGTAGATAGGTGACCACTGACCGAGGAATAAACAACAGATTATACCCAAATTTATAAGAAATATATATAACCCTAATTTTCACTAACTTAACCCTTTTGAGCAAAAATAAATTGTGCCACTACAATACATCTATGAAACTCATAACTGTCATAATACTACTGTAAGCCCTAATTTTCACAACTTAACCCTTTGAGCAAAAATAAATTGTGCCACTACAATACATCCATGAAACTAATAACTGTCATAATACAACTGTAAGCCACAATACAAATGCTAACAAATTTAGACGAATTCTGTGACATATAACATTTGCTTATGCACATACAGTGCATTACATAGTTAGAGCCACACTTGATCGAAACTGAAACTCATGCCCATAAACAGAAAAACATAGATTCCATATCTAAATACATACAATGATACAAATACCAAACCTTCAGCAGTTAAATATAAGATCATCATAAATTGCAAGAATGAAAATAAACAACTCCAGGAATTGCATTTGATGACACAACCTATTAAAACCATTGGATTAAAAGAGTAAAACTTCCACATGAAACTAAACGAGCAAATAACAATTCCTCTTGTGAAAGAAACATCAATTTCACAGGGAGGACTTGAACCACAACATGAAGGTAAGAATGAAGAGAATGGCAACAATCCCAGCTGAAGAACCTCCCACCCTGTGTATCAAGTATGGGTCGCACCTCATGAATCTCCGATCGCAGACATAAGTGATGTTAATAGCTATAACCAAGAAAATAAGAACCAATGGTAACAACAAGATAAAACCACCGCCTTCTGACTCAGTTTCTAGCTCAACTGGTGGTTTCCGGTCAATATATAATGGTGATAACACAGCAAGAAGCACCAGAGTAATGGCGGCTAGCTTCTCAGAGGAAGAATGCCTAATCTCCATGGAGCTCTAGTCACAGCAATCACTTCTTTCTTCGCCTAGAGAATTTATGTAATCAGATGAAGAAATCTCCAGAGGAGTATAAAGTCTAAAGACATACCATTATGCGAAGAGATGGAAGTCTAAAGCCATACCATTATGCAAAACCTAAAAGATTTTAATCTGTTCATTGCTTGTTCTCTATGGCTTCTCTACTCATAGCAATTGGTTCAGGGTTAGTCAGGTAATTGTCCAACAAGAGAAGATTCTTATTCTGGGTTAACTTATGGTGGGCGCCCGAATAATGTGCTCAATGCAAAGGAGGTTCTCTTGCATTAGGAATGCATGCAAGTGCAATGGAATCAGATGCCTTTGAGAAGTTTCAAAGATAAAAAGGAGGATATGCTTGAACAAGCAATGCTAGGTCAGGAATAATATAAAGATAAGATCAGTAGTTGTCAGAGTATCACCACCGGGTTGGCAAAGCAAATTACAGCTGATGTTATATGATGCGACAATGCGTATCACCAGCCACTTTTAGTGGCCATTTTTATCAGTAAATTAGCTCGTGCAGGCATTCTCTGGAGTAAAATTGGTTTTTGCAACAGGCATAGGATGTATAAGAAGAGATGCAATTGGTCAAAAAGAAACTATCAGATAAGATATACAGAATGATGTTCTAAGAAAGCTTTAATGTTAGTACAAGATAATTGAAAAACAAAAAGTAGATTCCAAATGGATGACTAATTGGAGAATTTCTGGCATCCCTTTGGCAATGCATTATATGTGGTTATTGATACTGTCGTTCTAAAGCTATTGTTCGTACAGAAAATTGCATTTTATACAAACCACTCATTAGACTAGCCTTTAATGACCAGAGTTGTTTAAAGTTCAAGCGGAGGACTAAAACAGTAGAACTAGGGACAGAACGAGCAGTGCATGAAATTTTCCATGCATAAATGAATGAGGAATTCATCACATATCCATAGTCCTAACCAAAGTGGAGCACAAACGGCCATGAGTGTCAATCAAAAACCTAATCTTCAAATTAGCATTAATCTGCATGCCATCTCAAGATTTTTTATGTTTCACAGTTTAGGCTGCTGCAATTTCTGATATTACGAGAGGAAGAAAAATCATTAAACTATCATGGGAAACCCATGTGCACAACTAACACTAGGAAATAGTATACAAATTAAGTCTTACTCTTGATCCCATCAGCATATCAATATTAACACATAAGATTTGAGCTTCTTCACAAGAAACGAAATAAATTTCCCTATTCAGAATACTCAACAAGAATATGGAAGACAATACATGAACTTACTCTCATACTCTTTAAATGTTTCTAACTGACCAAACAAATATAGTATAAAAAATCTGTATTCCACTTGAGCCCATGCATGAAAACCACAAAAAGTTTGCATTTATGATTAATCCCTGCACTTGAATGAGCTAAATGCACATAACCTCTATTTAACTCAATCACTATCACAGTATAACATAAGAGACGAAAGATCATGTAACGCATGTACCTCAACCAATCAATGTATGGATGTGCAATGGAGTGAAAAATATTGTAAATTAAGAAGGAAAGCAAAAAGGCTGACATGTATGTTTATCTTCTCTTCCATTTTTTTTAAATACACATAAACACACTCAAAGGAAGGTGACAAGCAGATCAAACAACCAGGAAGGCACCAGTCAAATAATAATGGTGGGCAGGCATAGGGAAATTCAGAACTAACTTGTAAACAAATTCACAAAAATGTTAAAAAATATATCTTTATATATACATATATATGATTTGATTTTAGGGTTTGCAATATCACAACACATATCTCATAATTTCAATGAACATCCACAGATGATTCATTAATGTGGATTGGAACCTGATAAAATATTCAGAGATGGATTGACAAAGCAGTCTTCTAGTGTACAACAAGTCACAACTTGAAAATTAGGAACAAGGAAGTGCTTAAACTCAAACCAATTTAGGAGAAGAGAAACCCAAGTCTCAAGTAGCCAACTCTTCGTAGATTCTGACCACAAAACACAACACATCCTTCAATCACCTGTAAATTTAAACAAAGAATTATTTAATATCAAAAGTTTATCTTTTTTTCCCCTAGAAATTTCAATGTCAAAAAAAAAAAGAACACCAATCCAAGGCATCACTCACCTTCTCTGCACAGCTTTCCACAAATACCTCCCGCTGGCCATATCCCAGAAAACCCAAAGTCCATCTCCAATTGCCTGTTTGAATATTTGCAAACAAAAATTAACATAAACTCGTCAACTGATTAAAAGACCAAAATGAAAACACAAGGCAAAATACTGTTTTAGAACATGTAAATGTTTTCAAATCAAAATCTCAGCTTTTTTTGCCACTTCAAGTCAATCTAATAAAACCCTAGCTCAACAAAACTGTACATGATTATTCAATTTCCACTAATAACCAAATTCAATTGAACTCCACTTCTAAAACCATGGAACAACAGAGGAAATTAAGGCATGCCTTGTGGCAATCAGCCATATAAACTCTTGAAGGTATACCACAATAACAAACTTAGAAGCGGCTTTCTCTGTGCCTCCTAATCAACCACCAATTACCACAATGGATAAATGACACAAATTTGTCACCTTGAGAACACCAGCTAGTGGTACTTCTTAATTATGTCCACCAAACTATACCCAGGGATCTTTTTCAAATCCTGCTTCATCATCATTTTCCTCAAACCTCGCAGCATCTTCCCACCTACCAGCTTCTGCGTATATGTTTGACATGAGCACATAGAATGTTACATTATGTGGATCCAACTGGAAAAGCTCTTGTGCTACAAGCTCAGCAAGCTCAACATTCCCGTGGATCCTGCAAGCACCAAGTAATGCTCCCCATATTCCTGAATCTGGTTTCACCGGCATCCTTCTTATAAACTCAAGTGCCTCATTTAATTGACCAGCACGGCCAAGAAGGTCCACCAAACATGCGCAGTGTTCGATTGTAGGAGTAATGCCATAATCTCTTCTCATGCTGTCAAAATGCATAACTCCTTCTTCTACTAGACCTGAATGGCTGCAAGCTGCTAAAACCGAAGTAAAAGTGAAACTATTTGGCTTAACCCCCTCAGCATTCATCTGGGAGAAAAGCTCCAGCACATCTTCTGCTTGTCCATGAGTCGCATAAGCCCCTATAATGGCACTCCAAGAGACTACGTCTCTTGAGGTTAACCTTGTGAAAACATTTCTGGCACATTCTAAACTCCCACACTTTGCATACATGTCCAACAAAGCATTACCAATTCTTACATCACTTTCTAATCCCTTGCTTCTAGCAAGTTCATGCACCCATTTCCCAGTGTCAAGAGCTCCTAACCCGGTGCAGGCTGATATCACGCTGACCAATGTAACACTATCAAATCTCACCTTCTCAGTGAGCATCCTTCGGAAGAGTTTGATTGCTTTGCCTCCATAACCACTCTGCTCAAACATTGCGATCATGGTGTTCCATGAAACCAGGCTTCGAAACTCCATCCCCTCAAAGAGCTGTCTAGCACTGTCGGTATTCCCACATTTGCCATACATAGCAATCAAAGCATTCACCAAGGGAAGATACAACCTCAATCCTGATTTAATCACCATCGCATGAATCGATTTCCCAGAAGGAAGATGCTCAATTCCCTCACAAGCTGGAAGGACACTCACAAGAGTGACCTCATTAGGCTGCACTCTGGAAGCCACCATCCACCGAAATACAGCTAAGGCCTTCTCGTAAGCCCCATTTTGTGCATAACAGGCAACCATCGCAGTCCAAGAAACAATGTTTCTCATTTCCAACCCATCAAAAATAGTCTCTGAGTCGCGAATCTCACCACTGCAAGCATACATTGTAATCAAAGAGCTTTGAACATAAACATTCGAATGAAACCCATGTTTTATCACATTGCAATGAACCTGTTTCCCTTCCTGCAGTGCAGTAAGGACAGCACAAGAGCGAACTACAAATGGAAATGTAAAGTGATCCGGTGAAAGGCCTTGGTGGTGCATTTCTTTATAGAGCAGTGGAACCTCGGTGCATGGGCCAAGGTCAGCATAGCCACGGATAAGGGAGTTCCATGAAAAAGAGTCTGGCTGAGGCAAAGCATCAAATAGCTTGCGGGCATAGCACATTGACTGGGAAAGCATGGAGGCTAAAGAGATGAGCTTGGTAGTCAATGCGAGATGGTTGGACAGGCCATGGATTAGGAATTGGACATGGATGCATTGGAGGGAGGACATGGAAGGACAGGAGTTCAGAAGGTCCTTGAAAGGAACAGATGGGCCTGGAGGGAACAAAGGGGAGGGTTTCAATTGGATGGCTCTCAACATATTCAATCTTTGATCAAGTGCACGAAGAATTAATAAAAATAAACAGCAAACACTATCCACAACTACTACTCTTCATTTCAGGCCTTCAAATCAACAACTGAGAGAAAACCCTAGATCACCAAAACCGCGCACTAATGGCTCAATTTCCGTTAAACATTGAAATTAAATTGAACCAACCATCGCTTTGGGGCCCAATCACATGCTTCTCAAATCAAAATCAGCTTTTTACCACTGCAAATCAATCAATGGAGAAAACCTAGATCACCAAGACCGCACAGTAATCGCTCAATTCCCATCAACAACAAAATTCAATGCAAAATCATCCAACAGGGCAGTAAATAACCAAGAAAATCACATCCGATAAATCAAAATCTCACCTTTCATTTATAAGGTCAATTCTCAAACAGAAGAAGGAAAAAGAGGGGCAATCCACATGAAATCCAACCCTCTATTTACACTAAGACTCACATTAAGTGCACAAAAAAAAAGACAAACACCGTTTCAACTCCAATTCAAAATCAACCAAGAGAGAAGATAAAAGTTTTTTTTTTTAAAAAAAAGCGCAACCTTTCGCAGTCCAACCCTTCTTCCATTCTTCGCACCAACAGCGTCGGCGTTGTCCTCGTTCTCGGGAACGCTATCTGAGATAGTGGGCGCCGATCCGATCGATCTCCAAGCGACGTATCCAGCAAGCGTCGCCGAGAGGAAGACTAGGATCAGGCGCAACGGGCACATCGTCTTCTAATTTTCCTCAAAGTCTACCCGGAAGTCATGGCTGAAATATGTACACCAACTGCCAAAACAAACTAAAAATAAACACGAAATGACGTATATGCCCTCAGAAAACTTATTATATATATATATATTAATAAATGTGATAAATACAGTTAAAAAGATATATTTCAAATGAGTAATGATATTTTAGATTTTAAATATAGATTTGGTAGTATTTGGGTTTTAAATTTTTTATATGATATTATAATTATTTTTTTAAAATTTTAAAAATTTAAGAATTTTTAAAGTTTAAATTTAAAATTTATATAAAAAATAACGGAGTGAATGATGATGTAAATACCAAGGATCTGTTCAGAATGAATATTGATTGGTTCTGGTACTCTTATGGAAAACATAAAATTTGGGTTGTAAACTCGGTTCAACTCTAGTCCAATACACCTCCTATTTATTATTTTCTAATACATATTTAGATATTTAACACGTGTCATTTATGTTTTTAATGGTTATGATTTAAACTTGACTAATATCCTTCTTTTATGTACTAAAATCCAATCTAAATATTGAACAAGGTTATAAGCTCTCTTTCACAAAAAAAAAATTAGTTCAATAAATAATTAAAAAAAGCAAAAAGAGGTAGTGTGAAAGGAGGATATTAATCAAGTTTAAATTTCGATCATTAATAACATAAATGATACATGCCAAACATCTAAATATGTATTGGAAAGTAATGGAGCAGAAGTTTACTAGACTGGAATTGATTAAACTCATCCACAAATGAAGATTCCTTCTACCACTAGAACTTGAGACATTTGAATGTTTGGCACATTTTTTGCATTATTGTAATATACTGTTTACCCCTGAGTACTGTTTGTATTTTACTGTTTACCCTTACTTTACTGTTTACCCTTGTAAAAGTAGAGGACTCTCTTCTATATATAGAAGGCTCCTCTTATGTTATGTATAAGAAGAAGGGAACCCTCCTTTGGGGAATATCAATAAGAGAGAAAGGTTTAGATCCATCCTGTGTGTTCTTGTTTTGATAAACACCGCCGAATTCCGATCAGGCTCTTCCTCCCTCTCTTGGCCCCGTCCCCCTCTCCAGGGAGAAAGACCCAAGACTGGTATCAGAGCTAAAGATCATGAACTAAGGTAACAATATCTTCAGTATGAGTCTTACTTAGTCCCTTAAATCTGCTGCAAATAATTAGTAGTTTTAGTTATGCTTTGTAAGTTTTCTCTTAGGATGTTTTAATATTCATTTCCTGAATCTCAAGAGTATTTTCGAAAGATTTTCGTTAGTTAGTAACCAAGGGGTAAGCTACGGCGAGATCCCTAGTTACAAAACTCGTTTATTAAGAAGAAGGTGCAATAGTAAGCACTGTATCTTCTAGTTTTCCGATTGATTTCGACAGTTGTTGTTTATGGGGGAAACTATGGTTATATCCCTAAAACAGAAACTTGGATTTTTATAAGATTATTTTTAAAAGACATCATTACAAATTTCTTGGCTTCTAGTAATAATACAAAGGAGGACATATCTAAACCTGAAAGGTGGAGACCCGATAAGCATCCTTCAGAGTATATAAGGAGTAGTGAGTGGAAACTTTGCCTCTGAAAGGCTAGTAAGTACGTAAGGCGGTAAGCCTGAAAGGTTAACTAATAAATGCCTCTGATGAAAAAAAAGCCAGTAAATTTTAATGAACTCTTTTAAAAAGATCTTTTTGTATTTAATCTGGTATATTTTAGCAGGAATATATTACATATTTGCTTGCATGCATAATACTATTACAGATATTACGGATTTTTCGTATAAAGTTTTAAAAAACCTTCGGGCTTATCTTAATAACCTGAAGAGAGATTTGGATAAAGGCTTATAGTCTCACAGATGGCCCATTGAGTGGTACTATTATGTGCTCCTAGACCAGGAAGACACGAGCTATTTTATCCATATGACAAAACCTCTTGAGTATTTGGATTTGGAATTAAAATATGTTAAAAGTAAACTTACTTTGGATAATTACAATTACTATTGTTTTGCAGTAGACCAAGGATATAAGCATAGATTTCATACTGAAGATCCTCAATTAAACTTGCTTTGTGATAATAGCTTTAGCATCCTTAAGAATTTGCATATTGTGAAAGAAAATAATATTAGTGCTTTTGATAACCTGTTAAACCAAAATATAAAGGTCCTAAGAAAAATAATTGAATTAGAAGATAGGCTTGGCTTTATCAAGCAACAGAAATCACCTGAAACAAGTAAACAACCAGAAAATCCTCAATCTTCTACTATCAAAGAAGTTGGTTTGTTAGTCAAAAATCTTGGCAACAGGATCCAAAAAATAGAAAAAGAAGTTTCAAATCTTACAGAACTAGTTACTAAACTGCTATGAGCAAGGATGGCCCAGAATTAAAAAGAATCCAACAGATAATAGAAAGCTCTTCGGTAGCACCCTTTATTGGATTTTCTAATAGTTCCTCTCAAGTTTCAGGAGCAAAACAGAATAATACTATCATCGAACTTCTTTTGTCTTTACACAAGAAGCTTGATATTTTCTTGGAAAAAGAAAAACAGAAAAAATTAGAAGTCTCAATAGAAGATCTTAGCAATAAGATAAAGAATCTTAACATCAGAGACAACACAGAAGAAAAGCCTGTAATTAAGGCTACTTCTAAAGGGATCTACGTTTGGAAAGATCCACAGGAACAATTGCAAGAATATAAAAGAATTCGTAATGGCAAATAGTGAAGAAAAATTGCCAAGTAAAGACATTATCAGGAATTACAAGGGCAACCCCTTTCAAAAATTCCACAGACAATCTAAAGGTACAAAAATTATTATTGAAAAATTAATAGATCCCAATAAACAGTTAGAATTAAGTCGAAATAAAAAAGTTGACTTAATTCCAGCAGAAATACTTTATCAGCATGGATTTTGAGAGAGATCTCCTAAAGTTTACCAACACAGAAGTGAAGAAATTAGTTCCTGTTGTTCGGAAGAACAACAAATACAATTAGATTTTCTTACAGAAGAATCTCAGGAAATCTTACAGAAACAAGGATATTCAATAATCCATATAGGATTAGTAATGATTGGAATAAACTCATTACACAGATTAGACTATGGATCCAAAATATTGGTAGCTCTAACAGACACATCTGATACAATCCCAGAGAAAGCCATCATTGGAACAATGGAAGTCGACATGGGAAAAGGACATGAATTGTGCTACATGGCTCCCAACATGTCAATGACTATACAGGATTTTTGTAAGTATTTCAAAATCATAATTAAAACAAAGGGTTATGATTCTATGGTACCCAACAGGAAAAATCTCTTAATTTCCAAAGCATTAGTAGGAAGAATAGGAAATACTTCCTCTACTGCTTACAAGCTTACAATTGAGAATGTACTTACACATTTAGAAACAAAAGGAATAAAAGCTATTCCTGGAAAATCTTTTTCATCTCAACAGTACAATGAAGAACCTTGGAGTATTGATTTAACACCCAAAACTCAAACTCCACAGAAAATGGCTTATTGGCCAACCAACAGTAAGCATAAAACATCTTTTATGCTAACAGATTATAAAGCTTCATCTTTTGTAGAAGAACAAGAAGAAAATGAACTAATCAGAGAAGATGTGATATTGTTTATTAATGATAAACAGGTATCACAGGAATACTCAGAAGAAGATTGCTGGACAACTGAAGAACTTGAAGAATTGGAAAGAGAATACTTTGGTGAAATAGAACCGCCTCTCAATTTTCAAGGTACACACAATGAAATACCTACAGTTCAAATAAATGAAGAAGTTTTAGAATTCAACAGTTTTATTCATAAGGATGATATATGTCCTATCATTGAACAAATAAATAGCTCTGCTACTTTAGAAAACCTTGAAGATTTGCAGTATTTAGAAAGATTATTTATGAATGAAGCACAATCTAGCAATGACCCTAGTAACAATGAATTTCCTCAAACTAGAGTATCAGGAATTCCTTCTTTTAGTCCAGCACCAATGCAAGTGCAAACACAAAGACAACAGTTACCTGTTGATCTACCTTTGAATATTGGAAGGAATACAAATGCTAGACCTTATCTACCAGATAGAATACCCACACTACCATCTGCAAACGTTAATAGTGGCTCAATGTTGATAATACCCAATATTGCAGCTTGGGAAGACACAATTAGAAGGTGGGAGAGTAATACAATTACTCACATGTCTACTAGACAATTTGTTGATAATACTGAAAAAGTCATGTATGTTGAAAATCTCTTAGGAGAAACAGTTAAACTATATTTTCAAAATTGGCGGCAGGCTTTTCCAGATAGTTTTCAACAATTAGTCAATAGTGCTGATGACACAGTCAATATCACAACTCAAATCAGACAAATTATACTAGGATATGACGAATACAGAGGTCAAACAGAAATGCAAAATAAAGCAAAAGAGAATATCGAAAGATTAACAATCTCTAACATGTCAGACATAGAAAACTACTCCAACACTTTCCTAGCATTAGCAGGAAAAACAGGAGAAGCATTTTTAAATGCAGACCTTAGTGCGAAATATTTCTGAAAATTGCCTCCTCCCTTTAACACCAAGTTACAAGAACTTTGGGATACTAAGTACCCAAATTTCCAAATAGGAATCGCACCAAGGATAGATTTTACATACAAAGTCCTACAAGATTTATGTAGAGCCAATGAAATGGCCAGGCAAGCAAAAGATTTTTCCTTTTGCAAGCATATAGAAATCCCTGGGCAATACTCAAAAAATAAAAAACCCAGAAAACAGTTACATAGATCCAGGAGATATACAGGCCAAAACGCAAAGCTAAATCAGGTCAGAAAATTCCGTCATGACAAACGGACCTACAGACCATCCAAATGCAAATGTTACATTTGTGGCGAAGAGGGGCATTTTGCAAAAGAATGCCGAAGCAACAAAGTAAATAAAAATAGGTTGATGATTTATGAAGACCTGGAGCTTGATGATCAATGGGATATTATCAGTTTAGATGATAATGAAAGCCCAGATGATTCAGACATTTGTTCTTTCTCTGATGATGATCAAGATCAACAAAATAGAGATGATTTTGTTTTGATGATAAAAACAACAGAAGTCTATGACTGGAACCTGGAAAGAACAATCAAAGTGCTTCCAGCAGAGAAGCAAAACTGCACTCACAATTGGGAAAATTATGCAGACGTCCCATACAATCTTAACAAATGCTATTTTTGCTGCATACGACCAGCCCGGAGAAATCGAATCAGGTGCACAATATGTTCATTATTATTATGCCTTGTGTGTGCAAAGTTGAAACTTAGTATCATTATTCCAGTAGGCCCAGAACCTTTACCCAGAACCATGACAGATCATAGAACTTTGATATTAGAACAATCACAGCATATACTTGATCTTGAGGCCGAATCAAAATATCTGCAAAATAGAATTAGCTCATTAGAAGCTAAACAACTAGCTACTCAGATAGAAAATTTACATATTTCTGACAGAGTTCTAGTTACAGAAATACCTGAAGCAATTAATGCTTCAATCATCAACAACCTTCTTAATTTCTTTGTAATTATTGAAATTGAAGGTAAGAGATTTTCTCTCAGAACAATTTTAGACACTGGTGCTACAAAATGTAGTATAGTCTCAGGAGTTTTACCTCCACAGTGTATAGAACCTATGGATAATCCAGTATCTTTAATTGGATTAAACAGCGAAGAGATAACCAAACACAAGGTTAAATCTGCACAGATAATTTTGAATAGAGAAAGGTATCCCCTTCCTCTTACATATGTCATCCCTCCCATAACCGATAATATAGAATTTATTCTTGGTATGAATTTTATAAATTGATTCAAAGGTGGGGTGGATATTTGTCAAGGAGTTATTACTTTCTACCGAAAATTAGATATTATTCAGACTACTCCTACAGTGATACCAAATAAGAAAGCAGTTGTTATGCTAATGGAAGAAACATTCCAACAAGAAATAGAAAACACCTTCGAAATAAACAATATCATATCCTATGAAATAGGAAAATTGACAGATTACCAAAATGAGATAAATCCGTTACTCAAACAGTTAGAAGACTTACAGTATATAGGAGTAAATCCTACAAAATACTGGGCAAAGAATCAGGTCTTTTGTAAGTTAGACATTATAAATCCTGATCTTACAATACAGGACAAACCCATAATACCAGCCCCGCATCTAGTACAGGAATACAAAATGCATATTGATGAACTACTGGCTTTAAAAGTCATACGACCATCTAAAAGTCGACACAGAACTGCAGCTTTTATTGTGAATAAACATTCTGAACAAATCAGAGGAAAAAGCAGAATGGTCTACAATTATAAGAGGTTGAATGACAACACATACAAAGACCAATATGTTTTACCAAGCATAGATTTAGTACTTTTAAAGATCAAAGGGAAGATGATCTACAGTAAATTTGATCTAAAATCAGGATAGTGATGCCATTTGGATTGAAAAATGCACCATCAGTTTTCCAGAGGAAAATGGATAATATTTTCTTAAAATATACAGACTTTATGTGCGTCTATATTGATGATATCTTGATATTTTCAGATAACATCCAGGACCATGTACAACACTTAAAAATATTTTTTAAGGAAGTACAACAGCAAGGGCTAATACTCTCTAAAACAAAAATGAAAATGGGAGTCAATCGTATTGAATTTCTAGGTCTAGAAATAGGAGAAGGGAAAATAAGTCTACAGCCTCACATTATAAAGAAGATATTAGATTTCCCAGATAAGAACCTAGAGACTTTGAAAGGGTTACAACAATTCCTAGGAGTCTTAAACTATGCCAGGAATTACATTCCAAATCTAGGAACATTATTAAGACCCTTCTACAATAAACTCTCATTGAAAGGAGAAAGGAGATTCAATCAAAATGATTGGAAACAGATCACTGAGATTAGAAAAAGGATTAGGAGTCTATCTCCATTAGAATTACCTCCTGAACAAAGCTATATAGTAATTGAAATTGATGGATGTTTAGAAGGTTGGGGAGGAATATTGAAATGGAGAGACACAAAACAGAGTCCAAAGAGCAAAGAATTAATTGCAAGATACTGCAGTGGTATCTACAGAACCAGTATATCTGCAATAGATGCAGAAATTATGGCATGTTTATACTCTATAGAAAAATTCAAAATTTTTATTTACGGGAAAAAAGAGTATACTATAAGAACTGATTGTATTGCCATAATAAATTTTTACCATAAATTAAATCACAAAAGATTATCTATTAATAGATGGGTAAATTTTGTGGAACAGGTAAATAGTACAGGAGTAGAAGTTCAATTTGAACATATAAAAGGAAAAGAAAATATTGCAGCTGATAAACTTTCCAGGCTAATAGTTTCTTCTCCTTACAGATGAACAAAGGAAAAGAGCTTCCACAATACACAGAAGGAGCAAAAGGAAATTTCAGACTTACTTATGGAGTTGAACTAACAACCCAACAGAAAACTTTGATTAATGCTTTATGGAGAGCTTCCACTTCAACAGCAAAGACCAAGGCAATAAATGCCTTACGTTTTCACTTTCGAGAACAAATCACAGAAGACTTTCCTATTATGTTATCTATGATGGCAGTAAGAGAGGTGTTTATGAAAGCTGGGGAGCACTTCTCAAAGCAATAGGAAAAAAGAATACTCCACAAGGATGGAAAGGATTCTATTCCAAAGAAGCAGCAGAGAAATCATTTCAAGATTTCCAAGGACAAGGTTGTGTGGTTAAAACACTACTAACCGAACAGAAGAAAGAAAAAGAACCAGTTTCTTACAGGTCCATTACTGAACCTCCAGAAATTACTTTGGAATCATTAGCAAGGTAGAAGCACTTAAACCAAACCAAAGTAAACATGGGAACAAAAACATCAGAAGGACCTAACTCCTTCAACAGATTTTCAACTCTTATGGAATTAAGAAGATCATTTAGAAAGAAATGGATAAATGGTCTACCAGAGCTTATTATGCAAAACATTTTGAAAAGAGCAAAGTATTGCTGCTATTCAAATTTGTTCCGACTGCAACAGTTCATATTTAGCCAGAGAAACATGAAGGGCCTCACAGAGGTCCAATACTGTGGCACAGAGCAACAGAATACCTTGGAACATCCACCTATCATCCTAGCCAAAATCAGCTATGATGACTACTTTTTCAAAGGTATGGTCGAAGAACTTTATTCACATGGGATGATTCTTCTTTTATTATTACAAACAGAAGTCCCAAGCTTTTTTGGACCAACAGTAACAGAACTGATCAAAAAATATCACGACAAGCAAACTTATATACATATAATAAGTGATATTCCACAGTTCACAGCAAATGAGTACCGGCCAGCAACTCATAATTTATTCTTGAGCAGACAGGAACCACACTGGGTTCATTATAGCACACCTTATGCTCTAGAAACTAAAGATCCAGACTTCTTTATTTATTATAAGATAATCAACTATGGTCCCAATGCTCAATGGGAATTACTTGGTGAAACAAAAATCACCAAGGTCTGGATACTGAATGGCGTCAAGGACAGATTGGCTATAAAACTTTGGCCAACACTACCATGAGCACTTTATGCAAATGAAGACTTAATCGATGAAGATGTCACACTTGGAGAAAATGAAGAAGACCTCGACAACCTTCTGGATTAAGAACTTCAAGCCACTACTTTGAGTAGATTGCTACTACTCAAAATTATCAGGGGATGATTGTAATATACTGTTTACCCCTGAGTACTGTTTGTATTTTACTGTTTACCCTTACTTTACTGTTTACCCTTGTAAAAGTAGAGGACTCTCTTCTATATATAGAAGGCTCCTCTTATGTTATATATAAGAAGAAAGGAACCCTCCTTTGGGGAATATCAATAAGAGAGAAAGGTTTAGATCCATCCTGTGTTCTTGTTTTGATAAACACCGCCGAATTCCGATCAGGCTCTTCCTCCCTCTTCCTCCCTCTCTTGGCCCCGTCCCCCTCTCCAGGGAGAAAGACCCAAGAGAGTCCTCTACTTTTACAAGGGTAACAGTAAAGTAAGGGTAAACAGTAAAATACAAACAGTACTCAGGGGTAAACAGTATATTACAATCATCCCCTGATAATTTTGAGTAGTAGCAATCTACTCAAAGTAGTGGCTTGAAGTTCTTAATCCAGAAGGTTGTCGAGGTCTTCTTCATTTTCTCCAAGTGTGACATCTTCATCGATTAAGTCTTCATTTGCATAAAGTGCTCATGGTAGTGTTGGCCAAAGTTTTATAGCCAATCTGTCCTTGACGCCATTCAGTATCCAGACCTTGGTGATTTTTGTTTCACCAAGTAATTCCCATTGAGCATTGGGACCATAGTTGATTATCTTATAATAAATAAAGAAGTCTGGATCTTTAGTTTCTAGAGCATAAGGTGTGCTATAATGAACCCAGTGTGGTTCCTGTCTGCTCAAGAATAAATTATGAGTTGCTGGCCGGTACTCATTTGCTGTGAACTGTGGAATATCACTTATTATATGTATATAAGTTTGCTTGTCGTGATATTTTTTGATCAGTTCTGTTACTGTTGGTCCAAAAAAGCTTGGGACTTCTGTTTGTAATAATAAAAGAAGAATCATCCCATGTGAATAAAGTTCTTCGACCATACCTTTGAAAAAGTAGTCATCATAGCTGATTTTGGCTAGGATGATAGGTGGATGTTCCAAGGTATTCTGTTGCTCTGTGCCACAGTATTGGACCTCTGTGAGGCCCTTCATGTTTCTCTGGCTAAATATGAACTGTTGCAGTCGGAACAAATTTGAATAGCAGCAATACTTTGCTCTTTTCAAAATGTTTTGCATAATAAGCTCTGGTAGACCATTTATCCATTTCTTTCTAAATGATCTTCTTAATTCCATAAGAGTTGAAAATCTGTTGAAGGAGTTAGGTCCTTCTGATGTTTTTGTTCCCATGTTTACTTTGGTTTGGTTTAAGTGCTTCTACCTTGCTAATGATTCCAAAGTAATTTCTGGAGGTTCAGTAATGGACCTGTAAGAAACTGGTTCTTTTTCTTTCTTCTGTTCGGTTAGTAGTGTTTTAACCACACAACCTTGTCCTTGGAAATCTTGAAATGATTTCTCTGCTGCTTCTTTGGAATAGAATCCTTTCCATCCTTGTGGAGTATTCTTTTTTCCTATTGCTTTGAGAAGTGCTCCCCAGCTTTCATAAACACCTCTCTTACTGCCATCATAGATAACATAATAGGAAAGTCTTCTGTGATTTGTTCTCGAAAGTGAAAACGTAAGGCATTTATTGCCTTGGTCTTTGCTGTTGAAGTGGAAGCTCTCCATAAAGCATTAATCAAAGTTTTCTGTTGGGTTGTTAGTTCAACTCCATAAGTAAGTCTGAAATTTCCTTTTGCTCCTTCTGTGTATTGTGGAAGCTCTTTTCCTTTGTTCATCTGTAAGGAGAAGAAACTATTAGCCTGGAAAGTTTATCAGCTGCAATATTTTCTTTTCCTTTTATATGTTCAAATTGAACTTCTACTCCTGTACTATTTACCTGTTCCACAAAATTTACCCATCTATTAATAGATAATCTTTTGTGATTTAATTTATGGTAAAAATTTATTATGGCAATACAATCAGTTCTTATAGTATACTCTTTTTTCCCGTAAATAAAAATTTTGAATTTTTCTATAGAGTATAAACATGCCATAATTTCTGCATCTATTGCAGATATACTGGTTCTGTAGATACCACTGCAGTATCTTGCAATTAATTCTTTGCTCTTTGGACTCTGTTTTGTGTCTCTCCATTTCAATATTCCTCCCCAACCTTCTAAACATCCATCAATTTCAATTACTATATAGCTTTGTTCAGGAGGTAATTCTAATGGAGATAGACTCCTAATCCTTTTTCTAATCTCAGTGATCTGTTTCCAATCATTTTGATTGAATCTCCTTTCTCCTTTCAATGAGAGTTTATTGTAGAAGGGTCTTAATAATGTTCCTAGATTTGGAATGTAATTCCTGGCATAGTTTAAGACTCCTAGGAATTGTTGTAACCCTTTCAAAGTCTCTAGGTTCTTATCTGGGAAATCTAATATCTTCTTTATAATGTGAGGCTGTAGACTTATTTTCCCTTCTCCTATTTCTAGACCTAGAAATTCAATACGATTGACTCCCATTTTCATTTTTGTTTTAGAGAGTATTAGCCCTTGCTGTTGTACTTCCTTAAAAAATATTTTTAAGTGTTGTACATGGTCCTGGATGTTATCTGAAAATATCAAGATATCATCAATATAGACGCACATAAAGTCTGTATATTTTAAGAAAATATTATCCATTTTCCTCTGGAAAACTGATGGTGCATTTTTCAATCCAAATGGCATCACTATCCTGATTTTAGATCAAATTTACTGTAGATCATCTTCCCTTTGATCTTTAAAAGTACTAAATCTATGCTTGGTAAAACATATTGGTCTTTGTATGTGTTGTCATTCAACCTCTTATAATTGTAGACCATTCTGCTTTTTCCTCTGATTTGTTCAGAATGTTTATTCACAATAAAAGCTGCAGTTCTGTGTCGACTTTTAGATGGTCGTATGACTTTTAAAGCCAGTAGTTCATCAATATGCATTTTGTATTCCTGTACTAGATGCGGGGCTGGTATTATGGGTTTGTCCTGTATTGTAAGATCAGGATTTATAATGTCTAACTTACAAAAGACCTGATTCTTTGCCCAGTATTTTGTAGGATTTACTCCTATATACTGTAAGTCTTCTAACTGTTTGAGTAACGGATTTATCTCATTTTGGTAATCTGTCAATTTTCCTATTTCATAGGATATGATATTGTTTATTTCGAAGGTGTTTTCTATTTCTTGTTGGAATGTTTCTTCCATTAGCATAACAACTGCTTTCTTATTTGGTATCACTGTAGGAGTAGTCTGAATAATATCTAATTTTCGGTAGAAAGTAATAACTCCTTGACAAATATCCACCCCACCTTTGAATCAATTTATAAAATTCATACCAAGAATAAATTCTATATTATCGGTTATGGGAGGGATGACATATGTAAGAGGAAGGGGATACCTTTCTCTATTCAAAATTATCTGTGCAGATTTAACCTTGTGTTTGGTTATCTCTTCGCTGTTTAATCCAATTAAAGATACTGGATTATCCATAGGTTCTATACACTGTGGAGGTAAAACTCCTGAGACTATACTACATTTTGTAGCACCAGTGTCTAAAATTGTTCTGAGAGAAAATCTCTTACCTTCAATTTCAATAATTACAAAGAAATTAAGAAGGTTGTTGATGATTGAAGCATTAATTGCTTCAGGTATTTCTGTAACTAGAACTCTGTCAGAAATATGTAAATTTTCTATCTGAGTAGCTAGTTGTTTAGCTTCTAATGAGCTAATTCTATTTTGCAGATATTTTGATTCGGCCTCAAGATCAAGTATATGCTGTGATTGTTCTAATATCAAAGTTCTATGATCTGTCATGGTTCTGGGTAAAGGTTCTGGGCCTACTGGAATAATGATACTAAGTTTCAACTTTGCACACACAAGGCATAATAATAATGAACATATTGTGCACCTGATTCGATTTCTCCGGGCTGGTCGTATGCAGCAAAAATAGCATTTGTTAAGATTGTATGGGACGTCTGCATAATTTTCCCAATTGTGAGTGCAGTTTTGCTTCTCTGCTGGAAGCACTTTGATTGTTCTTTCCAGGTTCCAGTCATAGACTTCTGTTGTTTTTATCATCAAAACAAAATCATCTCTATTTTGTTGATCTTGATCATCATCAGAGAAAGAACAAATGTCTGAATCATCTGGGCTTTCATTATCATCTAAACTGATAATATCCCATTGATCATCAAGCTCCAGGTCTTCATAAATCATCAACCTATTTTTATTTACTTTGTTGCTTCGGCATTCTTTTGCAAAATGCCCCTCTTCGCCACAAATGTAACATTTGCATTTGGATGGTCTGTAGGTCCGTTTGTCATGACGGAATTTTCTGACCTGATTTAGCTTTGCGTTTTGGCCTGTATATCTCCTGGATCTATGTAACTGTTTTCTGGGTTTTTTATTTTTTGAGTATTGCCCAGGGATTTCTATATGCTTGCAAAAGGAAAAATCTTTTGCTTGCCTGGCCATTTCATTGGCTCTACATAAATCTTGTAGGACTTTGTATGTAAAATCTATCCTTGGTGCGATTCCTATTTGGAAATTTGGGTACTTAGTATCCCAAAGTTCTTGTAACTTGGTGTTAAAGGGAGGAGGCAATTTTCAGAAATATTTCGCACTAAGGTCTGCATTTAAAAATGCTTCTCCTGTTTTTCCTGCTAATGCTAGGAAAGTGTTGGAGTAGTTTTCTATGTCTGACATGTTAGAGATTGTTAATCTTTCGATATTCTCTTTTGCTTTATTTTGCATTTCTGTTTGACCTCTGTATTCGTCATATCCTAGTATAATTTGTCTGATTTGAGTTGTGATATTGACTGTGTCATCAGCACTATTGACTAATTGTTGAAAACTATCTGGAAAAGCCTGCCGCCAATTTTGAAAATATAGTTTAACTGTTTCTCCTAAGAGATTTTCAACATACATGACTTTTTCAGTATTATCAACAAATTGTCTAGTAGACATGTGAGTAATTGTATTACTCTCCCACCTTCTAATTGTGTCTTCCCAAGCTGCAATATTGGGTATTATCAACATTGAGCCACTATTAACGTTTGCAGATGGTAGTGTGGGTATTCTATCTGGTAGATAAGGTCTAGCATTTGTATTCCTTCCAATATTCAAAGGTAGATCAACAGGTAACTGTTGTCTTTGTGTTTGCACTTGCATTGGTGCTGGACTAAAAGAAGGAATTCCTGATACTCTAGTTTGAGGAAATTCATTGTTACTAGGGTCATTGCTAGATTGTGCTTCATTCATAAATAATCTTTCTAAATACTGCAAATCTTCAAGGTTTTCTAAAGTAGCAGAGCTATTTATTTGTTCAATGATAGGACATATATCATCCTTATGAATAAAACTGTTGAATTCTAAAACTTCTTCATTTATTTGAACTGTAGGTATTTCATTGTGTGTACCTTGAAAATTGAGAGGCGGTTCTATTTCACCAAAGTATTCTCTTTCCAATTCTTCAAGTTCTTCAGTTGTCCAGCAATCTTCTTCTGAGTATTCCTGTGATACCTGTTTATCATTAATAAACAATATCACATCTTCTCTGATTAGTTCATTTTCTTCTTGTTCTTCTACAAAAGATGAAGCTTTATAATCTGTTAGCATAAAAGATGTTTTATGCTTACTGTTGGTTGGCCAATAAGCCATTTTCTGTGGAGTTTGAGTTTTGGGTGTTAAATCAATACTCCAAGGTTCTTCATTGTACTGTTGAGATGAAAAAGATTTTCCAGGAATAGCTTTTATTCCTTTTGTTTCTAAATGTGTAAGTACATTCTCAATTGTAAGCTTGTAAGCAGTAGAGGAAGTATTTCCTATTCTTCCTACTAATGCTTTGGAAATTAAGAGATTTTTCCTGTTGGGTACCATAGAATCATAACCCTTTGTTTTAATTATGATTTTGAAATACTTACAAAAATCCTGTATAGTCATTGACATGTTGGGAGTCATGTAGCACAATTCATGTCCTTTTCCCATGTCGACTTCCATTGTTCCAATGATGGCTTTCTCTGGGATTGTATCAGATGTGTCTGTTAGAGCTACCAATATTTTGGATCCATAGTCTAATCTGTGTAATGAGTTTATTCCAATCATTACTAATCCTATATGGATTATTGAATATCCTTGTTTCTGTAAGATTTCCTGAGATTCTTCTGTAAGAAAATCTAATTGTATTTGTTGTTCTTCCGAACAACAGGAACTAATTTCTTCACTTCTGTGTTGGTAAACTTTAGGAGATCTCTCTCAAAATCCATGCTGATAAAGTATTTCTGCTGGAATTAAGTCAACTTTTTTATTTCGACTTAATTCTAACTGTTTATTGGGATCTATTAATTTTTCAATAATAATTTTTGTACCTTTAGATTGTCTGTGGAATTTTTGAAAGGGGTTGCCCTTGTAATTCCTGATAATGTCTTTACTTGGCAATTTTTCTTCACTATTTGCCATTACGAATTCTTTTATATTCTTGCAATTGTTCCTGTGGATCTTTCCAAACGTAGATCCCTTTAGAAGTAGCCTTAATTACAGGCTTTTCTTCTGTGTTGTCTCTGATGTTAAGATTCTTTATCTTATTGCTAAGATCTTCTATTGAGACTTCTAATTTTTTCTGTTTTTCTTTTTCCAAGAAAATATCAAGCTTCTTGTGTAAAGACAAAAGAAGTTCGATGATAGTATTATTCTGTTTTGCTCCTGAAACTTGAGAGGAACTATTAGAAAATCCAATAAAGGGTGCTACCGAAGAGCTTTCTATTATCTGTTGGATTCTTTTTAATTCTGGGTCATCCTTGCTCATAGCAGTTTAGTAACTAGTTCTGTAAGATTTGAAACTTCTTTTTCTATTTTTTGGATCCTGTTGCCAAGATTTTTGACTAACAAACCAACTTCTTTGATAGTAGAAGATTGAGGATTTTCTGGTTGTTTACTTGTTTCAGGTGATTTCTGTTGCTTGATAAAGCCAAGCCTATCTTCTAATTCAATTATTTTTCTTAGGACCTTTATATTTTGGTTTAACAGGTTATCAAAAGCACTAATATTATTTTCTTTCACAATATGCAAATTCTTAAGGATGCTAAAGCTATTATCACAAAGCAAGTTTAATTGAGGATCTTCAGTATGAAATCTATGCTTATATCCTTGGTCTACTGCAAAACAATAGTAATTGTAATTATCCAAAGTAAGTTTACTTTTAACATATTTTAATTCCAAATCCAAATACTCAAGAGGTTTTGTCATATGGATAAAATAGCTCGTGTCTTCCTGGTCTAGGAGCACATAATAGTACCACTCAATGGGCCATCTGTGAGACTATAAGCCTTTATCCAAATCTCTCTTCAGGTTATTAAGATAAGCCCGAAGGTTTTTTAAAACTTTATACGAAAAATCCGTAATATCTGTAATAGTATTATGCATGCAAGCAAATATGTAATATATTCCTGCTAAAATATACCAGATTAAATACAAAAAGATCTTTTTAAAAGAGTTCATTAAAATTTACTGGCTTTTTTTTCATCAGAGGCATTTATTAGTTAACCTTTCAGGCTTACCGCCTTACGCACTTACTAGCCTTTCAGAGGCAAAGTTTCCACTCACTACTCCTTATATACTCTGAAGGATGCTTATCGGGTCTCCACCTTTCAGGTTTAGATATGTCCTCCTTTGTATTATTACTAGAAGCCAAGAAATTTGTAATGATGTCTTTTAAAAATAATCTTATAAAAATCCAAGTTTCTGTTTTAGGGATATAACCATAGTTTCCCCCATAAACAACAACTGTCGAAATCAATCGGAAAACTAGAAGATACAGTGCTTACTATTGCACCTTCTTCTTAATAAACGAGTTTTGTAACTAGGGATCTCGCCGTAGCTTACCCCTTGGTTACTAACTAACGAAAATCTTTCGAAAATACTCTTGAGATTCAGGAAATGAATATTAAAACATCCTAAGAGAAAATTTACAAAGCATAACTAAAACTACTAATTATTTGCAGCAGATTTAAGGGACTAAGTAAGACTCATACTGAAGATATTGTTACCTTAGTTCATGATCTTTAGCTCTGATACCAGTCTTGGGTCTTTCTCCCTGGAGAGGGGGACGGGGCCAAGAGAGGGAGGAAGAGGGAGGAAGAGCCTGATCGGAATTCGGCGGTGTTTATCAAAACAAGAACACACAGGATGGATCTAAACCTTTCTCTCTTATTGATATTCCCCAAAGGAGGGTTCCCTTCTTCTTATACATAACATAAGAGGAGCCTTCTATATATAGAAGAGAGTCCTCTACTTTTACAAGGGTAAACAATAAAGTAAGGGTAAACAGTAAAGTACAAACAGTACTCAGGTATAGAAGAGAGTCCTCTACTTTTACAAGGGTAAACAGTAAAGTAAGGGTAAACAGTAAAGTACAAATAGTACTCAGGGGCAAACAGTATATTACAATAAGGGAACCCTCCTTTGGGGAATATCAATAAGAGAGAAAGGTTTAGATAAAAATAAAAAATAAAAAAATAAAAATAATAATAATACTATTGAGTTATGAATCCTTTGACACTTGTTATTTTTTTAATTTTAACTATTTTATAAAAATATTTTGAATTTCTATTATGAGCATTCATGCAACAAAATGCAAATTTTTAATATTTAGTACTCACTAATCTAGAGGTACTCATCAATAAAACAGGTGAGTAATCTATTTTCTGTGAAGATAGAATGACAACGTGGACAAGTACCTATAAACAAACTGGCACATGTGGATTTTTAAACTATATTTTAAAATATATGATATGTTATACATAAAAAATAAAAATTAATTGCATTTAAACTTTCTATATGACTCAATGATTAATTGGGCGCTTTTTTTTTTTTAATTGTATACATACCCATGTGATAAAGGGCAATTTGTAAAAAACTACAAACCATATTAGTTAATAATTACATGCTTTTACACAAAAATATTACTACATCAACAAGGCAATTAGTAAAGTAAAATCCAATGCAGGGTTGTTGAGTTTTACCCGTGGCCTATGTTTGGGGGATTACATCAATGGGCAACGTTGATCATGTTTAAAGACCTGCCAGAAGTTTACATAAAAAAAAAAAAAAAAAAAAAAAAACATCATCTATGTACGTCCTAGGCATGTAGAAGACTTGCCAAGAAGTTGAGAAAGATGGGAAATGAGAATGAAAATACTATAGGGTTGAAAGGATTGTGAATTGGAAATGTGAAAAATAGAGGGAGAATGTGCGATAAAATTATCAACATAACTTTAATATGAAATATTAACATTCATGCATAAAATAATGATTCATGTTTAATAATAAATAAACTGCTTAATAAATATTTATTTAATATATAATTATTATAATTAAGCATGAATTATTTTGATATTAATATATTAATATGTTGTAAAGGACATTGTTAAAAATATTAATTAAGCTAAGGAGTTTTTGGTTTGGTAACACTGGGTTCATAATTTCTATGTTAAGTGCTTGTCTTTTTTAAGGAGATGGTTTCAAATTTCAACTCACATAAAGTATATACGTGTTAAGATATTAACTACACTTTATGCACGCCATTGACATGACATAACTTATTTGTATTCGTAAAAAAAAAAAAAAAATCTACCAAGAAAACAGATGTGCGGAATTATTCTCATGGTCCAAATGGGCCGAATATTCTATGTTTAGAATTTTAGAAACGTTGAAATTTGCTTGCCATTGATAATTTGATATGATGCCTGCTGCTCAAATGCATAGTTAACTTCTACATGTTTGTTTATTCCCTTACTATATGGCCTAATTTGGAATCCCTCATTTCAAAAACTTAAAAAGTTTTTGGGAAAAGAGATCAAATCACATTCTCTGTTATTAATAGAAATAACAGCAATATAGAAACCAACTAAAGGATTCATCTATCAACTTTGTTTTTATTTTATTTCAGTGATCTAGAGAAAGTCAGATGGCATAAAAAAAAAAGATTTTAATAACTAGAATGTTGGCTTATCAGTCAGAGTTGGGTTACATTTGAGAGAATTATACCAACAACATCGAGCTTCAGATTTCAATCTGGTTAACATTGAAAAAAAAATATAGATTGGTATGATTCAAACACTGACTAGATCTGGGAATAAAAGTAAGCCAAAACTTGATTTTAGAGTTAATCACAAGTAGATGAAAGAAAGGAAAACAGGGAAGAAAGAAGATAGATAACTAAATGAAATAAAACATATTTCATATAACTTTTCAATCTCCCTTTTAATTTCCAGTTATCTGAACACAGATTAATAAGAGAGTTACACATAAAACAGTTGTCTAACAGACTCCAATGTGTTCCATGTATCCAAGAAACAGTCTCAAGCTAAAAAGGCAGTCCATAGTTCTGAAAAATGACATTATTACATTCTCAGAGACTTTTTCTTCTATACTTCGTTTAGCTTTAGTTCTCTTATTGTTGTCTTTAAGAAAATATATAGATAAATTCTTTCCTTTTCATTGCATCACTTTCCCTTCTTTTCTTTTGTTTTCCTGTTTTTCTTCAATCCAAACATATCCTACGTCAAAGAGTGACCAGAGATAAAGGTTGGACTATGACAGGAATTATTATAATGTAAAATGTTTGGAAAACTCGATGGGACTATTCAGTATTGAACACAACAAAATTAACTAATCTTCTTGGAAGAATCCCGGAAATCAAAGCTTTCTCACTTTCATTTCCTATCCTAATTTGTCAGGAAACTAGATGCCCATTTTGACCAAAATATTAAATTGTCAAGATGACTAGAATATGTTTTATTTTCCTCGGTGCTTTCTAAGAACTAACTGATTATAGACTTGTAGAAGTTCAGTTACCAGCATCATAAACAATAATAGTATTAGCAAAGAGTAGAAGAATGCATGATGTCTTTCTGCATCATCGAATTGCAATTAAGAAATAAGGATCAAAGTAAAATAACTCAAAAAACCCAAGCAAAGAGATAAATGTCAGCTTACTTCAGTTGTGAATGATGGAACTTTTGTGGGCGGCTGTAGAGAAATGGAAGCTGGAGCTTCGTCACTTGACAAGATTTTGATTGAAAGTGCACCTGAAAATATGTAAGAATGGATTAAAATAGGAACAGGAAATAAATTGTCAAAGGAGATCAGATTCAACCTAACAATTATTTCATGGTCACAATAAAAAGAATCAAGCATATAAACAAATCTTAGCAGGCAATCATGTGATTACCAGGGAAAACTACTCCATCTGACATAGGATAAGAAGAGTGGATAAAATAAGAGTATCAAATTTGGACTACTATTTTAAGAATTATGAGTAAATAGTACATGTTACCTGATGATGGAAATAGGACTTGGATGCACGTTCAGAACAGTCTTTCTAAAGTTGGATAACTGATTGGTTTCTGCTTCTTAGGCTAGTCAATAGACTCAATATGCAACTAGGAAGAAAAGGTAATACTGTACTTTGTGATGTCACGTCTCGTCATGTGACACAAAAAGAAGATGTGTGTTTTGAGAATAAAACCAGGAAGAAACAACCATCTGAGTCCATAGTTCATGATACTTAGGAGGGAGAGAAATACTAACATCCAAATCAGTCAGTCAAATCATAAGAGCCTGATCATAATATGTGCATTCTAGTATTCATGGAATTGCAAAATAAACAATGCATTGACATAACTACTACCATAGGTGAGCCACGATCATATGAGTGGATAAATCCTTCAGAAATTGAGCAATCATTTTATCTTCTATATTCTACAATATTTCTAGACAACAATAGACACAACATAAGTGCTAAAATCCAACTGTAAAGTTGGGTATGGTGATACAATTGTAAATAGCACATGTCAATGAGGAATTAGTTGTTTTTCAGAAGAAAACAACAAGTAAACACCCAACAGTTCTAACATAGATATCCAACCAGTTCATTTCATCCAAGGGCCAGCATCAATTTCTTACCTGCTGCTTTATAATTGGATTCCAAAGGCAAAGGCATGAAATGAATGACATAGTCATTGCTTTAATATATCAAAACTGTTTACTGTAAGTACAGAGGAAGTTAACAAGTTGGAATACAAACTAGAACATTCCCCGGAACATGGGGGGGCCTATTACATCACAAAACCACCAATAGATTATTAAGATAATTAGGTCAGCTCTAAACAGCAAATAGGATGGAAGCTTAATTAAAATTTTGATTAATATGCCATGCCATTGAATAGAGGGAAGTCATATTCAGAGGCCATGCTCATGTCACTGCTAATTATGAATGTAATGAATCACAAGATCAAACAGGCAGGAAAAAGATGAGAATAACAAGATTGGAGGAACAAACAGAAATTTAATGTGAAGCCTTTAAAGTTGGGTATCAGCTTAAGAAGTCAATGACTTGTGATAATCCTGGAAAAGGACTTTAACTAAAGCTACAAATTATGAAATTTTATGCCCAAGTAGATATCAAGGCTCCCACCAGCATAGAGGCCTGGAGAAGCTTAACTACACACGGCTTTATTTATGAATGCAAAACTCAGCTTCTACACCTAGAAGCAGTCCCACCTAGGTTGCCAGTGAATAACAAGTGTACCAAGTGCTGGCCCTCTTAGCAGTGCAACTAACTAGAGACCTAAATAATATATAAGGAATCATCCAATCAAATGATTTTCTTTCCCCATAAATAAAAGAGGCTATTTTAATTGAATACTCAAAATAGAATTTTGCAAATCATTCTATAACGACATAGAAGATGAGACAGAAAGTTGCAATTAGTTTTATGACAGGATGCAGGTATGAAAAAGAAAGGAAAACCATGCACCTTTGTCAGGCAGCTATTATAACAAAATTATGTTTAGCATAAGAAGCAGGACCCAGGACAAACCCACTATCCAAGCTAAGCCAAACACAAAAAAGAGGCAGCAGGACCTGCAAAAGCCCCATCTTTCTAGTTAATACTATCAGTCCAGCCATCTAAAGTTCACCTTTTCTACTCTAAACAAAACCACATCAGAACCATCTTGTCTAGTAATCCCCAGCCTCGCCAAGTTGAAGCACATATCTATCATCAAAATCCTTGCTGAAAGAATTCATTGATTGGAGATCCAATTTGTCTAAGAATATCTTCCTGAAGCTTCCACATAGATAAATCTCTTAATAGCAAATAGAGGAGCAGAATCAAGGTCATATAAAAAAATTTATTCTTTCTAGGTAACTAGATTGTCAATTATAGAAGCAAATGCCAGGTTTATAAGCTGTGTATATAAAAACAAGGAAAACAAAAAGTTGGTACCTGTCACAATGATAATGTCATAGACAAGCTGGTAGTGGGATAGAAAACAATATAACAAACACAGCTACTTCTGATATCATTCATCCTAGTGTTGTAAAGGACCTTCTAACATGCTTGATGGAAAGACAATAATAAGAGCAGTAATTTAGCTCATTCCCTCTGAAGAGCATTATGAATTTCGTTTCTCAAAATGAAAACTAAAAGTTCACACAGCCCACTGCTCATGTACCTTGTCTTTGCTGTTCCGAAATACCTTTGAACAGCAACCACCAATCCAATCATATCATCAACTTGGAACCAATTATTTGTTATTACAATAATTAAAGCTTGAAAATACCCAGCTACTCATGCCCCTTAGAATTTTGCCGCTCCATTAGAACAAAGACTGACCACTCAAACCAGATGACCTCAAAGATACAACAATGAAAACAACGTTGCTAAAGTTTATACAACGACACATCACCTGATGACCTAAAAGGGTAGCAAGTGTCCATAGAGTCTATTCCTTAAAGTTTCTGATTGCCTAAGCTCTTGCACAGGTATGATAAGACAATTTTTTCAATTTACTTAGTGATTTATGGGAAATCTTTTCTTTGTGTCTTAGACCGGCCTGCATCGAACTTTTTTTGCATCAGTCTAGAAACTAGGCATAATAAATTATATAAGGGATGATCTTGTTGACACACAATAAGTTCATGGTGAAAGAACAGCTATAGGACAATTCTCAAAAAAGCAGAAAATATAAAAACAAAAAGATAACTGGTCATTATGCCATACACAATCTCCAAACAAGGGGTATACCCCCTTGACATGTGTTATTCACATATGATTTCAATTTTTCAGATTAAAAAGATCTAATTCTCCTTCGGCTATGACTTGGAAAACCATATTTAAGAAAGGGGAGCCCTATGTAGTTTGTCTCAGAATCGACTCTTTTCAGTCCAATAGAACTCAAATGGTCAACTTTCTTATAATACAACCATGCAACATGATGATGTCCTCAAGCACTTCAACTTGGAAAATAATCATATGCAGTTCCAGAATAGAATGCAACTAAGAAGCCTCAACGCTGATTAATTGCTACTCAACCAATCTGAATGCAGGGAATCCACCCAATCACCCAGCTGATTACACTTGTATATATTTTTGTAGGCCAAGATCTCCAGTATATACCTCCATCTAAGCATAAGACCAAACATTAAAAAACCAAACATATCACTCTCTCTGATGTCATCTGGATCCCTACTTTGTAATATATAATGGTACTTGAAACCAAGCTGTGGTACATTTACATACCAACTAACAACAAACACCCATCCTTCTCATCACAAGAAAAAAATTAGCAGGAAAAATACAAATGCAATACACTGATCCTACAATCAAGCACCAACAACAACCTTAATTAGACCCTTCCTTCCTGCCTTCCTACCACCTCCCTCCAAGCGCCTCCCAATATTCTAATCATCCAACCACAGAACAAACCAGGAAAACAAACAAGATGGCCTCTTGCTCACATCTACTCTTTCCTCGCCATCTCCTCAGCCAATATCCATAACACCCACACCACTTCCCTCCTCCTAGTTTTCTCTTGTTTTCTCCTCCACCCCACCTGTAACACTCTCAATGACTATGGAGGAGGGGCCGGAGCCAAACTTGGCACCCCACCATCATCTCCTTGACTGGTTGGAGGACTCTGCATCATTCATTCCCTCTATCCCTTCCTTCTTTGATGAGCCCTACACTGAGATTGATCTAAACCCTTACGAATGGTGGAGCCATGATCATGATTATGAAAATCAACAGCAGAGCACACAAACACCAGCCTCAAGCACTGTCATCACCACCCCTTCTATTACCACTACTTCGATTATTGCTACTACCAATCAAACAACAGTCCCTAAATCCGAATACACTACCAAGAAGCGAAAGCAACAGGAAGAGCAAAGCATTAGATCTCAACAAAGCAAGAGAAGAAACAATACCGACAATGAAGAAGACGGTGCAGAGAACGAAGAGGATGTTGGTAGTGGTGGTGGAGAGGTGCAGAGAAAGCCAGGCAGGAAGGTGCAGACCAAGGGAAGTGGTTCTGGTTCAGGGAACAATGGAGCAAAAGACGTCAGGTGGGCGGAGCAGCTACTCAACCCCTGCGCGGCAGCAATCCATGCAATGAATTTATCAAGAGTTCAGCATCTCTTATATGTACTGAACGAGCTTGCCTCCCCCACCGGCGACGCCAATCACCGGCTGGCAGCTCATGGGCTCCGCGCCCTCAAGAACCACCTCTCATCGATCGGCCTCGCTGCGGCGATACCGGCCGGGAATCTCGACAGCGGTGGCTGCGGAAGCCCGCCTAAATGTTTTGCGACGACGGAGCCGAGGCTGTTCCGGTCGGCGCTGATCAAGTTCCACGAGGTGAGCCCCTGGTTCGCCGTCCCCAACTCCCTCGCCAACGCCTCCATCCTCCAAAACATAACCCAAGAAAACCGCCCCAAATCCCTCCACATCGTCGACATCGGTGTCTCCCATGGCATCCAATGGCCAACCCTCCTCGAAGCCCTAACTCGCCGCCCGGGTGGAGCCCCCTCCCTAATCCGCCTCACCGTTGCCGGCTCCGCGGCACCCCCATGCCCCTTCTCCACCTCCCCGCCGGCCTACGATTTCCCTTCTCACCTTCTCCGCTACGCCAAAACCCTAGACCTAAACCTCCACATAACCCAAACCGAGACCCTCTCCTCGATCACCCGATCCCCGGGCGAGATCCTCGTGGTGTCCTCTCAGTTCCGCGCCTCCAATACCATGCTCCTCCGCTCAATCCGGGACCTCGACCCCGATCTGGTGGTTCTCACGGAGCTAGAAGACGGGGTAGGGGGAGGCGGCATAGGTGGGGGGTTCGCCGAGGAGTTCGGAAGGAGGACAGGGGTTCTCTGGAGGTTCCTGGAGTCGACGAGCGCCGCGTTCAAGGGGAGGGAGTTCGCGGAGAGGACGGTGGTGGAGGGGGAGGCAGCAAGGATGCTGGATGGAGGAGTGGGAGAGGGGAGGGAGGAGTGGGAGGGGAGAATGAAAGCCCTGGGGTTCACGGAGCTAGCGTTTGGGGAGGAAGCCATGGACGCCGGAAGAGCTCTGCTGAGGAAGTACGATGGGAACTGGGAGATGAGGATGGCGACCGGAGTCGCCAGCGCCGGCGCCGGCGCCGGCATCTTGCTGTCGTGGAAGGGACAAAGCGTTAGCCTTTGCTCGCTGTGGAGGGTGGCGGGAACGACGGAGAGACGGTGATCAAACAACCTTTGGATCAATCCTGCCCGTCCATTTTGGCGGGGCCCTTTAAGAATTTGGCTTGATTTTTTCTTTTCTTATTTTTTCTTATTTTTATTTACGTTTTAATTGTAAAAAAAATAATTATGTAATTATGTAAAATTCAAGCCTGGTCCGAAAAAGAAATTTTAAAAAAAAAAAAATATTAAGGCAGGGTTGGGGTCTTTGTATGTACTTAGACCTCTATTTGAGTATTTTCTTGTTAATCAAATGGTTTGATCATTGATGGATGATTTATTTATTTTTGTGATTTGTAATTTGGGTTAAGATCCAGAGACAATTATCTATGATTATTGATTTTTAAAAGTGTATACAGATACAGTCCAATATCAAAGTACAGCTTGAAAAATGTCTGAGTATGACTTATGAGTATAAAAAAATAATCTTTATGAGTTTTAATTTCATAAATGTCTAAGCTTAAGCTAGAAGCCTATACACAGTAGCACAACTTTCCTATGTTTTCGCCAACGATGACATGGTCTATTGGTACACGGATCCCCGATAGAACTTTTCACCGAGTGGTGACAGTTCGATTCTCGGGTGATGGCATATTTCTTGTAGTTGTGAGCGGTGATTGTGCGCGGGTGGGATAGTCTAGCAGGGTCTACAGGCTGTCTGTTCCTCTTACCAAAAAAAAAAAAAAACTTTCCTATGTTTTCATTTTAAAATATAATTTTCTTTTATTAATGTATCTATATATTGAACAGTGTTTCGTCAAATATGAACATTCTACAAATGTCTGCAGATAAAAAAAAATTAAAAATTAAAAAAATAGGGTAGAGAAATACACACAACTTAATTACTATTTATATTTTAATCTAATGACTTTGATTATCATTTTAAAACATTGTACATTTCACTTGATAATGTTGATCAAAAAACATCCTTCAATATATCATCCTTAGATTTTTTTATCCAAGAACGTTCATAGACTATAAGTCTTCTGATTATACACTGGGTTAAAAATAAAATGGGGATTAGATAGAAAATTTTATAAGTCTAGATCATCCATCCTAAAGAAAAATAGAATTAGAATGAACAATCACAACCACCATTTTGAAAACATGAACTGGAAAACAAAAATTTACACAACCACAAAACAGTTTTTTTAAACACAAGACAAGGCAACATCTACACAGAGACAAGTGATTGCTCACTGATCACTCCAAGTTGAACTTAGCTTTGATAATTAGAACTCAAAAAAGAGTAATAATACAAGAGAAGAAGTATATATGCCTATGACTAAGTTTACATTTTTTCATTGTTACTAGGCCTAATTGCAGACCTGGAATTTGAAGTGCCTTGAAGGTTCATCATGGAGTATGATCTCATTGAAAGACAACATTTCTTCAATCCAGAAGAACCAACCATTGAAGCAATATTAGCTGGTTTGAGTAATGCTTGTTCACCATTGCAATAACTTGTGGTGTTGATCATCTTGTTCATGGATGTTGCAATGGCTGGTCTTTTTGATGTGGTATTAGATGTGTTCCAGGTGATATGGTAAGCAAGGAGATTCTTGCGCTTGCGAGTGTAGGCATTCTCTGGTTTAATGAAGTCCTTGGTGGAACAAGATGCAGCATCTAAAAGGGTTGTGAAGGACTTGGATTTTCCATGATAGAATTTAGAGATGCTTCGCCTGCCAAGAAAACAAAAGAATGGCACTAAAACATTCAGTGTTTAAATGCACAAAGATTGTCATTGTATTATTGTTTTCTAGGATAATTTTCAGCACTTGTTTTTGCGTATTTGACATTCATTACTTTGTTCACATGTTGTTATTATTATTATTATTATTTGATTTATTTTTACAAGAGCAAGAAACGCATTTATAGATCACGCCATAAATTAATTGTCCGGTCTATACACTCTCCCTTCGCAAATATGAAAATTTGACTACAAATTTACTTCTCCAACTAGATTTTTTTTTTCATCTATTACATTTAAGTTTAGCCCGTTTCGAACCAAATAATAAACTTTTAGGAATAATAATAACTAACGGTTATTTGACTTATTGGTATTGGGTTTTTCGCATAAGATTCTCATTTCAGAAAGACTTTGAAAGATGTTGTTGAGTTTGTACATATGTTCTACATTGGCATTCGTCCTGATTTAAACTTTAAATGGAGGCATTAATTATCTAAATATTATTATTAATATTATTATTATTATTATTATTTTGATAAAAGTGTATTGATAATTATCCAATGGCAAATAAAAAGCAAAATAATGTCCAAAAGAAGTAAAGAACTAAAAAAAAAAATCTTTATCAATAAATATCCACCCAAAAAAAAACCATTTTTCCTCCAAATTACCAAACAAATTGAAACTTTGACCAAAGCAGCAAAAGATATATTGGGATAATTCACAAAACCAAGGGGAAAAAAAAAAGCATGAACTTTATCCATCAATCAGCCATCAAATTCTCAAAATCGGAATAAGAATCAAGAATTAATACCTAATAGGCAACGACTCTTCTAAAGCATCCAGCGCTTCCAAAGCTCCGCCGCACCCGCTCTCCACCTCCTCACCGTCCGATCCCGATCCCACGGCCCCCGACCCATCACTATTCTCCCCGATCGACGAACTGCTCGAAGACTCCGCCACCTCCAGCCGAACTCCGGCCACCACCGGCAGCTCGCAGCTCGCCACGCAGGCCACCCCCACGCCCCCGGCCTCCACCGCTATCGGCATCCGTCCGATCCCCACAGATCCCAATCGGACGGCCCGGATCTCTCCGACCAAAGGTTTCCAAAGGATCAGAGAAGAGAGATAAAAAAAAGTGGGTTTTGTTTATATATAACTCCTTCAATTAATTCTAATTCCCAAAAGAGACATCTAATTAATCAAGTTTAGTAATTAATTACATTCATTAGTACGTGGTTTACAGATAAGAGTGCCGATAATTTTATTTATTGAATTAAAAAAACAAGGTATTCATGGGCTTATCTTTTTATATGCTGCCACGTCACTGATTACGACTGGGTATCTCTTGGACTTTATCAAGCGGCTGGTTTTTAGGCCACGTTTCAGATTTGAAGGATCGAATGGTCATGATCGGCCCACGTGGAAAAGGTTGTCTAAAATGCGCTTTAATTTGGTGCTTATCCGAACTGTACGGATGCACCTAGGATGTGGTCCCGTGAGCCGCGTGATGAGGATAAGCGTTCATGCACACGAAAACAATGTGCGACGCGTGGACCGTTGGCGGCTGCAACCGTATTAGGATTGGTGCTCCTCGCTGGTCCAGGATAAAGGATTTGGTTCGCGAGTGGCAATTGATATTTTGATCGGATGGCGTTGGATGAGAGCGATCAGGATCCTCCGATCGCTGTCACTTGATAGAACGGAATATTCGAATATTCTGATGGTGTTGAAAAGTAGTTAGTTGTTGATGGACACGTGGACGGTGGAGGATTAGACATACGCATACACTGACGTAGTCAAACTGGTGTAATAAAAAAAATGGTAAGTATATTCTCAAAAATTTTCTATTTTATGTATTATTGTCCTGAAAATTTTAGATTTTTAGGTGTGTTAGGTATACGTTTACAGTAATTGACAAGCTGCAGGTATTTTTTTAATATAAGTAATAAATAAATAAAATATCTTATATACTCCTAAATATGTTGTCTTTGTTATTCATAATAAAAACTTGAAAATATTTGAGAGGTGAAGGAAGGTTTTTGATAGTCTAATAGACAGTACAAGTAAATTCTTTCACATGCTTGGTTAACTGTAATTATCAAAAATTTAAATTTTAAATTATATATTTAAATTTAAAATAGGTAAAAGTTTACTTACACAATAAACTGCGTCATATGTCAAAGAATAAGTAGGTGCAATGGTGCAAATGATGCATAGTTAACCGTATTATCTATTCACCATTCTCATAAACAAAATAAGGAGAAAAAGGTATCATTCACAACTATCATAACACTCGAATAATTTTACATAGCCAAGACACAGAGGTTTATATGTCAATGTATTTAAAACCGATATATATATAGAGAGAAAAAACATCCTCTTGGGACATTGGAACACCCCTAGAATTTATAAAAAAAAAAAAAATGAGGGAGGAGAGCAATGAAAAACGCAGACAATTTTTAGTGGCAAAAAATAGTTGCCAAATGCTTGTACCACCAACCAAACAGGTGTTAGGGTATCTTTTGGGTTTATTTTACCTTAACTGTAGGTTTAGTAAAAATTAGATTCATTACTTGTGATTGATTGAATGACTATGCATATTTGATTAAATGGGTTCAAATCACAATACTGGACATTTTATTTTTCACTATACTATTATTTGGAATCAATGTTTCCAAATTGAACTCCAGAACTATGAAAAGCATCCGGAAATTTTATCACGCGTTGGCGCCAACGTCCTCGGAGACCTTCAACTACTACATCTCCATTCTTCGGCGCTGCGCCATTGATGGTGATATCTGTGAAGCTAGAAGAGCTCACTTTGATATGAAGCTCTCTGGGTTCCCTTACCTCGGCCTCGGGAACAAGCTCATTGATGCTTACCTGAAGTGCGGGGCAGTTGATGATGCTCGCAAGATATTTGATGAAATGCCTCAACCGCATGTTGTGTCTTGGAATGCTATGATATCTTATTATATTCGTTCTAGGAGAAGTCAAGAAGCTGTGAATTTGTATCATAGGATGGTTTTCCACGGTGTTGTGGCTGATGAGTATACGTTTTCGTGTGTTTTGAAAGCATTTGCTGATCTTGGTTATGTCGAAGAAGGCCGGAGAGTGCATGGGCGGCTTGTGATTAATGGTTTGGGATCAGGCAATATGTTTGTTGGAAGTGCATTGGTTGATATGTATGTGAAGTTCGGTAAGTTGAATGAAGCTCGAGCGGTTTTTGATCAGTTTGGTGAGAAAGATGTGGTCTTGGTGACTGCTTTGATTGTTGGTTATGTGCAAAATGGTGAAGATCGTCGGGCAGTGCTGCTCTTCTGTGATATGGTGAATGGAGGTGTTCAAGCAAATGAGTTCACTTTCGCGAGTGTGTTGATTGCTTGTGGTAATTTGACAGAGTTGCAAAGCGGCATGACCATTCATGGTCTCATTTTCAAAACTGGATTTGAATGTAGGAATGCCTCACAAACATCACTGCTCAGCATGTATTCCAAGTGTGGTTTGGTTGATGAGTCTCTGACAGTCTTTTCGGGGATTGCCAATCGAAATACTGTAACTTGGACTGCGATGATTAGTTGTCTGGTTTACCACCATAGAGAAGAATTGGCATTATCTGTGTTTCGTGACATGCTGCGTGATTCTGTCATGTTGAATGCATTCACCCTATCAACAGCTCTCCGAGGTTGTTCTACGCTTGCACTATTTGAACAAGGGAAATCAATCCATGGCAGTGCTATAAAAATTGGTCTGGATCGGGATAGATATGTTAGCGCTGCTCTTATTGACATATATGGTAAATGTGGACGTGTTGGAATGGCTAGAGCGGTTTTCGATGATTTACTGGGGATTGATCTGGTTTCAATTAACAGCATGATCTATGGTTATGCACAAAATAGTGAAGGATCGAAAGCAGTTGAATTATTCAATATGATGATACAATCAGGTTTAGAACCAAATCATGTGACATTTACTGGTGTCCTCTCTGCTTGCAGTAATGCAGGGCTGCTTGAAGAAGGCTGGCGGCTTTTCTCTTCCATCACTAATGATCATGGCTTAGTACCATCTATTGATCATTATGCCTGCATGGTTGATTTACTAGGACGTGCTGGAAAACTTGGAGAGGCCGAAGAATTGATAACCAAAATTAAGAGCCCTGATAAAGTTTTATGGAGGGACATTGCTTAGTTCATGCAAAATGCATGGTGAAATAGAAATGGCAAAGCGGGCTGCAGTGAGAGTATTAGAACTTGATCCTGGAGATGAGGGAACTTATGTTCTATTGTCCAACATCTATGCATCGTTGGGCAAATGGAACGAAGTCATTAGCATCAAATGTGCAATGAGGGAGATGAAATTGAAGAAAGATCCAGCAATGAGCTGGACTGAAGTTAATAGAGAAACTCATACATTCATGGCCGGAGATAAGTCTCACCCAAGGGCGGAAGAGATCTATGAGGAACTGGAAAGGTTGATTGAGAGGACTAAGGAACTGGGTTATGTTCCGAACACAAGGTTTGTGTTGCAAGAAATGGATGAATTGCAAAAACAAAAGTCTTTATATTATCACAGTGAGAAGTTGGCAATAGCCTTTGGCGTGTTGAGCAGCTCCAACAAGAGTAATACTACCATAAGTATTTTCAAGAACCTTAGAGTTTGTGGTGATTGCCATACTTGGATAAAATTAGTTTCTCAGGTGATCAAGAAAGAGATAATAGCAAGAGATGCCAAGAGATTTCATCATTTCAAGGATGGGTTGTGTTCCTGTCAAGATTATTGGTGAGAACATGATACAGATATTAAAGGAATTGATCAAATGCTACCATTGAGTCTTGAGTATAGCACAATGTGATCACAATGAACGTCTACAGATGTTTGCAGGGGTGATAATTTCATACTGTATATGTTTGATCAGTTTAAAACCCGGGGAAGCGGCATTTGGTACAGTACCATGTGCTTTAATCAATTAATGGAGTTAACACTCATGCCTATTCTGTTTCATATCTTTGTTTGAAAATATTTTTTCTACCCATTATCTTAACTTAATTAACAGAAGTTTTCCAAGCATATGAAGAAAAAAAAAACACTGAGATTGAACTTCTATAGATACTGACTTTGACTTTGGTCATATATTTATTTTGCAGCTTCTGCAATCTCAATTGAGGAAAGAAAGAAATATTGGTGATGAACTTGAGTTTCATCAACATAGGAAAGAAATGGGCATTTGGTAATTCTCAGTTACTTCATTACTTGTTGTGTGTCACTTGTGTCTATAATTTTATTTTATTTTATTTTTTATTTTCATCTTTTTGTTAGATGGACTGGCTCTATTTTGGGGGGAATGAAGGGAAAAGAGGGGTAATGGACATGAAATGTCCATTTTACTCTCTCCCTATATATATATATATATTAAAATAATTAAATAATTTTGGAGATAATAGCCATTTTTTCATGAAAAATTTCTATTTTATCCCAATCCAATTTATTTTTATTAAAAAATATTAATTTAATTAATAATTAGAATAATTAATTTCAATAATTATTAAATGAAGATATTATTTAAATATTTAATTTAAATATTCAAATTAGTAAATGATATTTAAAATATATATAAATAAAGAAAATTAATTAATTAACCGTTAATTATTAATTAAAGCATAAAGTGAGAAATTTAATTAAATATTTATAACTAAAAAATTGATTAATTTAATTAGTTAACTATAATAATTAACATGAATAATACAAAATATTGTTATAAATAAAAAATATTTATTATTAAACAAAAACCTATTATATTATTCGTGTATATTAAGGGCACAAAGGCTACTTAAAAGTTAAAATTTTTTTTTTTTTAAAAAAAAAAACCAAACGTCGCCTGAGAGATTCGAACTCTCGCGGGGAAACCCCATGTACTTAGCAGGCACACGCCTTAACCACTCGGCCAAAGCGACGCTGGTGTTTGTGGCTTAAACTATACATATATACTAATATAATATTGCCAATGCAATAACTAATACAATCGAGAGAGACTTGGGTTTCGAAGAGATAGCTAAGAGATGGAGGCCGACATCGGCGGCGAAGCTCCGGCAGCCCCAGCGGAGGAGCCGCGAGACGCACGAGTGGTCCGAGAGCTGCTACGCTCGATGGGGATCGGAGAGGGTGAGTATGAGAGCCGGGTTGTTCTCCAGTTCCTTGAGCTTATGTATCGCTACGTTGTCGACGTGCTTGGTGACGCCCAGGCCTATGCCGAGCATGCCGGAAAGACCTCCCTTGATCCTGACGACGTCCGCCTTGCGATCCAGTCTAAGGTCAACTTCTCCTTCTCCCAGCCCCCGCCCCGGGAGGTATGTTCTTGACCTTGAAACCCTAACCCTAGTTATCAGTACCACTCCGTTTTTTGCTATTAAAGTTTCCATATTTTGATCGTTTCTCTGGAAAATTGCCCTAAATTTATGGCTTGAACTTGCACATGGATTTTTTAGTGAAGTTATTCTGTTCCTAGCTCTAAATCCTCTTGTGGATTTGATTTGTGATTGGATTTTACTCTTTAGCTGTTCTACCTAGCCCTAAATATCCATGCCTCTGTGGTTTGCTTTTTTGACTGGATTTTACTGCATTGTATTTCTATTATAGCCCTAATTTCCTCCATTCAGTTAGTGCTTGTGTATAGTATAGTTGAAGTTCCTATATCTCTTTCTCTGAGGACATTATGCTTTTAGAACCAAACTTTGAGTAGCTTATTGGGATTTTGGAACAATGGAATCTTAGAAAGTGAGAGATGTTTTTTGGAAATCATTTGGTAATGTGTATATATTATTGCATCCATGTGCTTTAGTTCTATACAAGTGGTATTTTAAATCATTTGCATTTGTTGCTTGAGTGTAGTCTGCATTTAACTTTGTTGTAAGTGTTGCTTTACACTTCCAGATGGAAATTTTAAATTAGCACAAAATCCTTAATCTCAATGCTGCTAATGTAAATGCAGTAGTGATGTTGAATTACCTAAGAATGACTTAAGTTGTAGAGTTTCAACATGTTATCTCTTTGCTTTCAATTTTTTAAACTCTTGAGTTTCAACATGGTATACTTGGCTTTTAAAAGCGTACAATTGCTAACCTTTGAGATCAATGCTAAGTTATCTTTTCATATTAGAACCTAAAATAAGGCCATTTGTTTAAATATATTGGTCATTTACTTGCGGTTCTTTATTTTCTTCCATTTTTAAGGGTAAAGTAGTGAGGGATCTATTTCTCGAGTTCTCTTTGTTCTTGTTCAGGTCCTTCTTGAGCTAGCAAGGAGCAGAAACAAAATCCCTTTGCCCAAATCTATTGCGCCACCAGGGTCTATCCCTTTGCCACCAGAGCAGGACACCCTGATCAGCCCCAACTACCAGCTGCTGATCCCCAAAAAGCAATCTGGTGACGTTGACGAGATGGAGGAGGATGAAGATGTTCCCAATCCTAATCCTAACGCAAACCTAAATCCATCTCAAGAGTTGAGAACTGGCAATGACCAGCAACAACCACCACAAACCCCACAAAGGGTGTCCTTCCCCCTTAATGCGGTTGCTGCTCATGTTGCGGCCGCGAAGCGTCCACGATGAGTGAGAGAAGGCAAAGGGGGAGCAAGGGCCACCTATTTCCTGGTGAGTTTCAAAGTTTATCTGCTCGATTATTATGTTCCAAGTTAAATATCAGGTATCAAGATTTGAGAACCTCCTCTATCTTCATGTGTTCTGTAAATTTGTAGTATTCCTTCACTGCACCTGTATTTCCTCTTGAGCTCACATACCATTCTCTTCCAACTCCTGGTTCCTAGGAAATTGGCTCAACCAACAGTTCAACAAATTTAAATCTTGTACTTGTTAGGGAAATAAGCAAACTGTGATTGCATCCTAGGAAATTGGCTCAACCAACAGTGCAACAAATTTAAATCTTGTACTTGTTAGGGAAATAAGCAAACTGTGATTGCAATTGGGGGACCGTGGGCTTGTGTAAAGTATTCTACTAGATCTTTTCTCTAATTACGTCGAATTATATCTGCATTCAAGTCATTCGCCCTTATCATCTCATCAGTTGTTGAGTAGATATCAAAGCATTGCTATCCTCATTTGAAAGTAGCACTCAAAGCATCTTACTGAAACAGAATATATATGCTTGCGAAGTAAGATATGTCTAGCTAAGATCAAGAACCATACAATGCACAGCATACTGAACACACAAAAAAGATTGTTGCCCTTTGGTTCAACTTGATGTGATCTATTTCTGTCTGTGTTTGTCATTATTGTGTGTGGTTCTTCAATTAAAAATAGTGTGTTTGGTACAAGAACAAGAAGTAACTTTTCATGATATTCTGGAAATGCAGAGTGTATCTCAAAGATTGTGGAGCAGAGCATGTTAAAATCAAAAGCAAGTGAAGAACTTGGTCATTGTAGATGGAAAAAAGCACACTCATTAATTAACTTAGGCATCAGTGAATCATGGATTCAACTTACGAAAATTCAATCCTTGACCAAGCGTAGTCCATAAATGTGCTTAATCAGAAATCTGTTTTCTTTTTTCCTGTTCTTCTGAAAAACCTGTTCTGTCATTTATAATTTTATAGATTCAGCGCGGCAATTTTGGCTTTCTGAATTTCTTCAGCTTTGTCATTTATAATTTTACAGCATACTGTTGTGCTTCAGTTAGTTTTGAACAGAAATGTAAGCAAATTGTATTTTTTGTGTACAACCATTAGTCAAGTGCAAGTTCTTTCTTTTTTTCTTTGGTTTTTTGACATTTGTCCTCACAAAACTTGAATCTTGTGTGGATATGAACCCAACCCTAGTTTGCTCATTGTTAACTGCCTTCATCCCTTAAGGAATGTGTCGATGTATTTTTTAGGAGTGTCTCTAGATTCAAATCTAAGGAAGTTCGACATCCCACGGTTGCCAGTAGATTTCCATCTAACAGTCACTTTTCATTTATGCACATTATCTTAATAGTATTTAACCAGACTTGAGCACTGAAACACAGTAACTAACAATAATTATACACATTACTCTTACAAATAACAATAGCATGATCTAATGGTTTGATTATTTAATGGTTGTTATCAATTGGCCATAATTCAATATATATATATATGAGAACCGATAATCTAGGGACATTTCACAATAATCGTTAGATTATCATCTAACGATTAGCATTACTAATCACACCTCCGGGGTTAGTAATGAAACAACAGTCGTTAGATGGGTGATTTAACGGCTGCTATGGGGGTGGGGGTGTTTCTAGATTCATTTTCTGAGATGTCCTCAGAAAACATATTGTTATATATATAATGAAAAAGGCATTTCATTGAGATATATGAATTGTTCACAAGGCTATACCTATGTATATTGAATGAATTTGGTACCCTTTGTAAATGGCCATGTGGTATATATATATATATATAATGGCTTCATGAGAACATTCAAATGTTGGAGATAATAAATAAATTTAAAACTTTGACAGGGTAAACAAGCAACCTCGGAAACCACAAGGGTATATATGTAAACAAGATCAATGAAAATGATGGAGGGCCTATGAGTCAAAAAAAAAAAAAAAAAAAAAAAAAAGCATGATATATAATTTGGTGACGGTTAGACCAAATGAAGTTTAATCAAGAAAAATGAGTTATAAAAATAAAATGAAGACTTGTTGTAACACTTCAAATACAAAGAAGTGTGCTATATTTTTTTTCCTACATGGATTGTGATGGCAGACCAACTTCATGTAAAGAATGCTTACCATTCTACTAACCACTATCTTGACAACATGTTTTTGAAGAAAATACTTAATTGGTTGCAAACTTGACATCAAAGTCCAACATGGATTTCTTTTTAGAAACATTGGTCAAACTTTTAGTGGTTTTTGTTACTTGGATTCATCAACTTGATTTCTATGAAAGCAATTAGTCATTTGACATTGATTCCGTCTTATTTTGGTGTAAGCTAGTACATTAAATAATTAAAAAATGTTCTTGGATGATATTGATATTTGAATTCAATGTTTTTTTAATTTAATTTTAAAATTAAAAATTTTGATTTTGTCCCTAAATTAATAGTTTTGTAATGATAATTATTTCTATTATTTTTTATTAATCAAATTGGACACACTAATATACATCAATATAAGAGTTTATATTTAATAATGAGTGTGAACTTGGGTATGTATAAAAATATACCCTATCATATGGAGTATTGAAAAGACTATAATACAATATTTAAACTTACATAAAATTTAAACATATGCAACTTGGTCTAAGTTAAGTGAAATTTTAATGGATCATTAAAATGATTGATAATCTTGATTAGAATCAGAAAACATAAACTATATATATATATATATATATATATATATATATATATATATAATAATTATTATTATTATTATAAAAGAAAGAAAGACCAACAAGATAATATTAAGATTAATAGAAAAAAGGGATAGAAAGTATAAAGATGTATGACCTTCAAACTTGAAGACATTTCAAACATTTTGGGATGGTGGCCGCTCACCTTTCCACAATGCTTCCATGTTTTTAATTAATAAGATATATTTTTTTTCCAAATATATATATATTTAAAATAACAAGATATAGATTGTCGAGCAAATCATGTTCTTCTTTGAACTTGGTCTTAGTTCTAGAAAGAAAAGAAAAGAAAGAAAAAAGACACAATAATGGGATCCAATAGCAACACTAATGATATTTCTTTTGGAGCACCTAATACTCTTATTATATCCACAAATCTTAATAACTAGTCTCTTTCTTTTGTCTATCTATATTATTATAAATAAAAAAATCAAAATAAATAGAAAGTAATTTTTTTTTTTCATTTTTAAAGATTTTAACTTTAATTTATAAAACATGAAGGATAAGCAGTAAATGTGTGTTGCATTGCACATTCATGTATAGGTAATATAAATAATAACTTATATGCATATATATATATGTGTGTGTATGGAAAAAATAATTTTACAAGAGCACACATATGTTTTGAGATTTTATTAGTACAATATATATATACACACACAAAGAAGATAAGTCTTGTTAAAAGACAGACATGTATGAAAGTACATCATTTATGATAACTTAACTATCTTTTAGGGATAAATCGGTTTTACAATTCAACTCTTTATAGAAGAAAATATTATCCCTCTCATAAAGGACCTCTAACTAACAATATTGATGAATAATATTTGGCCTTAATGTCGAACAATGCAAATAAACAATATTGTGAGAGTAAGTTTTTGAGACTTCACCATGTTGCACACTGTGCCGAGTTACTATTGGATTAACAATTAATGGTTTCTCTAATTTAAACTCAGTACACCAATTGAGTTTATATATATAGCCGGCTTGATAATTCTCTAATATTTTGAAATTATAATGTGACGATGATGCATGAACTTGACAATGTGGCTTTTTGGCATTTGGGAAACAACTCTTACATTAAAATCCAACCACTTGAAAATGAAAACTAGTATTTAATTATCATGATTTACTTGAGTATAAAATTAATATTCAGTAAGAGTTAGTGATGCATGATATCTTTTGGCATTTAGGTAATAATAATAATATAAATAATGCCAACATTAATAATATACATAGTAAAACAACCACTTGGATATGAAAATTATTGTTTATGGATTTAGTCCGGTTATTAAACCGTAATCAATAAAAAACAATATTTACCAAAATCTCTTTTTCTTTTAATATATATATAAACATATAACTGTGATAATATACAAGATCAAAATTAGATGTGCAAGTCAATAATCCATGGTAGTACAATTCCAAACTAAATATTTGCAAACCAAACATTTGAATTCAATCTAAATACAGGATTTCAGTTCACCAAAACACACCCTTAATTAGCTACTACTTCTAATAAAGTCAAGGGTCATAAAAGTCATTTCACTTAAAACCATGAAGATCTTCCTCCTTGGTTGGTAAACTCTCAATAATTCTTTATTCTTCTTTTAATAAATCATTATGATTAAATGATATTGAATAATTAATCTATATATATATATAGATTTGAGAGAGTAAAAAAACTACAACTATATTAAAATTTAAAAATAGTTAAAAATATAGATTAATTTTAACCACCTCTAATGATTAAGTTAACTTACAAGAACAACCCAGATCACAAATGAATGAAATGATGTATATATGTTAAACTGAAGTCTCTAGTCAACACCCACGTCAAACGTAATTACTATATTTGAAGCCATGTTATATGCTTGCCCTAATTACTAATTAGAGGGTGAGTAGAGGAAATCAAAAGTGTGCTTGCATGGTTGTGGACACTAAAACTTCTAACCTATTCCTAGCTATATATATATACAATATTTTGCATCACTATGATAGTTACCATCTTGATAAGTAAGAGTTAGTATAACATTTTTCTTCCTAATAAAAACGAAGCTTCCAGACATGCTTATTTCAAGTGATTTATTCATCATTTTTTTTATTAAAAAAAACTATGATAACTTAAAGAATAGCCTATCTATTTTTTTCATCATATATATATATAGAGCATAAGTCCTATAAGTCCTCAACACTTGAAGGAATAATTAATCTCCATCCTCTCTCTTTTTCTCTCTTCCATTAATGCATGGCATATATATATATATATATATATGAGAAGATGAACAAGCTTGGCATCAAAATTTGAAGATGGTGAAGACTTCACAGAGGAGGTCAATGATCATTACATGTTGTTTTAGCAAACAAGAAGAAGAGATCAACCTCAAAACAGCAAAGCCCAAACTCGGGATAACCAAATCCTCTTTTCGTAGGTTATCCTTCTCCGATATTAGTAACTCCACATCCCCTGAAGACTTATCTCTATCTTTAGTAGGCTCCAATCTCTATGTCTTCACTTTGCTTGAGCTCAAGCTTGCTACTCAGAGCTTCTCTACGGCTAACTTCCTCGGCGAAGGCGGCTTTGGTCCCGTCTTCAAAGGCTTTATCGATGAAAAAGTTCGACCGGGTCTCAAAGCTCAGCCAGTCGCCGTCAAAGTCTTGGACTTAGATGGCGCTCAGGGCCACAAAGAATGGCTTGTGAGTATAACCGAACACAGATTATTAACATTCATTGCTGTAATATGATAGTTGGTATTTTATTCTCTTCTCTGCTATTTAAATATCTAGATTTTAATCCTACTTATGACTTATCTATAATTTTAAAATAATAATATTAAATTTAGCATGTCAAAAAAATAATAATGAATTTTTTTATAAGTATTAATGATTTATGAGTATTGTTATATGATATATATATATATATATATATATATATATATATATATATATATATAACTAATAATATAATATAGAAATTAAGGAAACATGATAATATAATAGAAAAAAAAAAGGGAAATTAAAATGATTGTTGTGTCATGTAGGCTGAGGTGATATTTTTGGGACAGTTGAGGCATCCACATCTTGTGAAGTTGATTGGTTATTGTTGTGAAGATGAACAAAGGTTGCTTGTTTATGAGTTCATGGCTAAAGGGAGCTTGGAGAACCATCTCTTCAAAAGTAATTGCTATAATAATTGATCTCCATCTTATTACTTATTATTATTATTTATATTTTTTTAATTTTTATGTTGTTAATTAGTTTAAGAGAGAATTTGGATTTTATATTTGTAGGGTTGGTTTTTATTTTCTTTTTTAATATTACACTAAAATCTAAAAAAAGAATATATATATATATATATATATATATATATATATATATATATATATATATATATAATTTATGTATTTTTGGTTTTATTTTCTTTTGAAGGTTATTAAAGTTTAAAGGATTAGTGAATTTTGTTTATCTTTTTTCATTGAATTTACTAAATAATTAAGGAATTTGAAGTGGTGTATATGTAATTATAAGTAAGTTTAGTAAGGAAGACAAATGACATCTTAGCAAACTTTAAAAACACTTTTAAACTAAAAGATACGCTTTCCCTTTTTTTCCCCTTAGAACTCAAGAGAATAAATTAATTGAAGCTTTTGAATTAATCTAGAAAGAAATTTTCATAATAATAATAATAAAGCTTGATTGATTTGTATAAATGTTGTAAAATTTTTCAGGGTTTTTTGTAAGTTTGCCATGGGCAACAAGGTTGAAGATTGCAGTGGGAGCTGCCAAAGGACTTGCATTTCTCCATGAAACTGAGAAGCCTGTCATTTATAGAGATTTCAAAGCTTCAAATATTTTACTAGATTCGGTAACTAATTTATTTTCCTTTTTTTTCATTTAATATAATGTTTATTATGCATTTCCCCTTATGATTTTTTTTAATATCATCAAATTTTAGATTATAAACTAACTTTAACCGATTTTCTTAATCTATATGAATTAGTTCAAATGGACAAATAGAGGGAGTAATTAAATAAAAAAAATAAAGATTGAGTTTTTATTTGAATGGTTTTTTTTAAAAAAAAGACTATTTTTAGATGAATTTTATTTATTTATTTATTTATTTTTGATAAAAAGTGGATAAACCACAAATTTATTATGAATTTTATTTTATTTCTTAAACATCAAACTTTATTAGAAAATAATATTTATAATTAAGAGGAAATTATTAAATAGAGGATGAGTTGAAATTTCAGGAATATAAAGCAAAGCTTTCAGATTTTGGGCTTGCAAAAGATGGGCCGGAAGGAGATGAGACTCATGTTTCCACACGTGTGATGGGAACCCAAGGTTATGCTGCACCAGAATATATAATGACTGGTAAATTACCAAAATCACCCTCTCCTCATTACAAGTTTCATGTTTTTTTATTCAACTACAATAGGGGTATCCATGGAATTTATGAAAGACATTGCATTGTTGTTTAATATTCTGAAAGAGTTTCTCAATCTTTGGAAGTATTTGAAATTTCCTTTTTATTAATTTATTTTTATAAATTTAAAAGAAGAAAAGCAATGGTGGAATTAGATTAGAGCATTTAAATACATCAGAACTCATAACATTTTCATTAAAAATGCTGATTAAGTCTAAACTCAATGAACTATGTACTCATACAGGTCATCTTACTACAAAAAGCGATGTTTATAGTTTTGGGGTAGTTCTAATGGAACTACTAACCGGAAGAAAATCAACAGATAAAACTCGACCGGCCAAAGAACAAAACTTAGTTGAATTTGCTCGACCTTATTTAAAAGACGAGCGAAAACTAACCCGAATAATGGACCCAAGCATAGATGGTCAGTATTCAACAAGGATTACAATGAAGGTGGCATCAATAGCATACCAGTGCCTGAGCCAGAATCCTAAATCAAGGCCTCAGATGTCAGCCATTGTTGATGCATTGGAGCCATTGGAAAAACTTGAAGACATGAACAATGAGCCTTTTGTTTATACAATTACTGCTACTACTATTACAAATAATAATAATAATAATAATAATAATAATAATAATAATAATAATAATAATGCATGGAATGAATTGGATGATAAGGAGGATGGAAATGAAGTTGGATTCAATCAACAATACAATGGGCATATACATAAGTTGAGGTCACCAAAAACACCTGGTTTTTTTTATGGATTGGAGAGAAATTCTCAGAAGAATCATCAATCAGGGAAGTAGCAGGACTTGTGGAGGAGGATGGATCATTGCAACAATTTGTTGTTTCATAGTTATTTGTTTGTTTGCATGATGGGAAAGAGCACATGCATTATTTAGCTTCAGTGTTGATGAATTTGTGGATATTTGTTGGAAGATTATGGAGACTGTAATTGTGAGATATTAATGAGTAAAACTTGAAGAATTAAAAGAAAAAAATAAAAAAGAAACTGCCGTTTTATTCCCTTTGAAGTTAAAAGTGCATTTTTTATTTTTTATTTTTTTTGTCCCTATTTAATTTTTAACCAAAGTGCCCCACTGCTTCTACTCTTTTTTCCAGTATCTAAAATAACTTTTCAATAATAATAATAATAGTAAATCAATGATCAATTCATGAAAATAAATATTGGACTGCAAATAGAAGCCCAACGAAATTCATACCCAACATATATCAACCAAAATACAAGTTCACCAATACATGCATACAACGCCTTCTTGGAAAATCACAGTTCAAACCAGGAAAAATCAAGATATTAGTAAATACATCTCCAAAAAAAAAACACACCAGTGAAGCGATTACCAGAAAGAATGATCAACACTCGTTCAAATTGAGCTCGGGGATGAAAATGATGGTTAAATTTAGTACCACAAACAAAAAAATAATAAACACAAATTATGAACTCAATCCACACAAACTGCTGCAGTACACTGTGTAGCAGATTCTTCGCCTTGTGATTGTTCTATCATCTTTGAAAATCACTAGAAATTGCAATAAGATCGATCCACCTGAAACTAAGCTTCGGCATCTTTTACAGTCATTCACAAATTTACAACAGAACCATCAAGAATGGAATCTGACATGAGATCCGTAAATGATGAATGTACATATATCTTCCTATTTGTGTTGTAGATCGGAAACCAGAATTTCATTTTCAATTATTACCTCTAGATGCTGAAGAATTTGAAAGGAATCAAATATTCGGATTGAATGATGTATTAGAACAGAGTAGCAGGCCTTTGTTACTACTGGCCTTCAATTTTTAGTGAAACCAGTTCACTTTCTTGTTGTTCACCTCTGAACTTCAACCAAGGAGAAAACCACCGTCGGTGTCTCTCAGGTATCCACCTAACAATGTCGAATTCAATTTTACTCCAGAGGCATAGAGTTGATAGAATACGGAGATAATTGCTTTGAATATGAAATTAAGTGACTAAATTCAATTGGAACTTACATATCCAATCGCTCTGCAATTGCCCGTCTCACTGAAGAATTAAGCCCGTAAGCAATGGAATTAAACAGGCCCTGAAAAATAAGACACAAACAAATGTCATCTTCAGCTGCAAGTACTTGTGTATATAGATAACCTCCACGGACATTCTATTTGCTTTATAAATAAATGCAACATAACATGAGGACCTTTTCTCAAGCAGCAAAAGCAATTACATTTAGGAAGGAAGCACATAACAAAGGACATTTGCAATGTGCATAAGATTCGAGTTACATGATTTCAGTACATTTATGCAGAAATAACAGTTCGGCCATGTGTGATCATTTCAGGAACAAAAATTTCAATATACAAGAATTAACTAGATGAAGAAAGTTCATACCATAAGTCCTGCAAACAGAACATCAAGAACTGAAAGCCAAAAGAGCTTATGCCCTGGATAAATGAAGTCGTGTATTCGGTTGATTGTTCCAAAAGTCCATGATCCAATCAAAATCAAAGGATAGTAGCCCCATCTATTAAGGGCCTGCAAAAGTATCAAAATAAATTAACACCACAAATAGCGTTCTTGAGAAGTATTTCAATAATAAGTCCAAGTATAACATCCAGTACAAAGGTCCTTCCAAACCCAAAAATCTAAAACACAGGATTACACAGTACAGAGTGCAGCTTACAAGCTAAAAGCTATAAGACATCCCATAGTTGAGATTTTCTTATTTTCAATGGCAAAAGGAAGTTAGGTCTAGAGTTCTGCAATTTATTTAACATTATAAGCTCAAATAAACCTTATATCTAGGGGTTTACCAATAGATTTGTGTAATAATTGACAAAAGTGGAGATTCAAAAAGTTCTCTCGGCAAAAGAGATTCCAGTAATTGGATGCTTTCCAAATTTGGGCAAACAAATTCTAAACAACTCCATTGTAGTAAATAAGGAAACTTTATTAAGTGCTTACCTCCAACCCTTGAACTAATTCGAACCTTCCACAAGTAAATGTAGAGGAAAATTAAGAGGGCATTTGGCTGGAGGAATCTTGCCAAATTTCTAGCATCTTGCAAAGGCGTGTAACATGCCTATGTTTGGTAGACACTAATTTAGCTATATCTCCAGGTATATAACAATTCCAAGATTTCAACTTTCAAAGAAATCATGGTCAAGTGGTTCCCATTCAATACCTGTGTAATGTCACAATCCCAATGGTTGGAAAGTTTACAAATGTTTTTACTCCAAAAATGCCCTTTTTGAACTATCTACTGAACTACTCATAACTATATAATATTATATGGATTGGCATATGTCTAATATGTATGGATGGATATCTATATATATATATATATTGATATTAGATCGACTCAATTATTATTATGTGGATGCCTATTGTATGAATTCACTACATCATTATTTTGATCAAGTGGTTGTTTTTCTTGTCATCCGGTTTCATTGGGTTGTTGTACATTGACAATACTTGTCAAGTGTTCATTTTATGTGGTAGACTAGCATGTTATACTATTCTCAAACATTGGTATGAATTTTGTTCTAAACGGGGAACTCAATTCTGATGTAGATTTTATTCATATTGTCCTTTGTCTTACTTAAATGCACTTTCACATATTTTAATTCTATGCATACATTTCATAATTGTATAAGAAAATTTAAGGAATTTTTTTCAAGTATGTCCTCTCTTTTAAATAGCAAAAGCCCAATCTTTTATGTGTTAAACGTATTATAAACATAAAAGATAGTCAGGAAATTTAATTTTGTAATAAGGTTATACGCCCATCCAAATTTTGTGTATACCAAATATGTCATCTTTGAACTGAATTACTCACAAACCAAACATGGTGTTCTAACATTCTTAGAAAGCAATTTCTTTAGAGTTAAATTCATAGAATATGGTCATGTAAGCGAATCTTGCAACCCATGAACCAAACACCCCCTAAAGGCGTTTTATTCATAATTAAATAGAACCTGTCATTAAGTGAATCACCAAACAACTGAGATCATCAGATTATATATGACAATCAAGCAACACATTTACCATTCTCAGCTTAGAGAGAGAGAGAGAGAGAAAGAACAAGTGGAAGAGGAAAAACCTTCATATCTGCTCTTGAATCAATGTGGTTTGACCTATCTGATATGCCAACAGCCATCTGCAAGAATTTGTTACACATAAATTGCATGGTTTTGAACAGAGATCAAACTGCAATCACAAAATGTTTGTAGATAAAAACACCAACTGTGAAGATGGATTAATTTCATCACACATCTATAAACTTACATCAGGAAGAACATACCCGTCTTGCATTGTTTAGCATGCGAATGACTTGAAAATATGTAAATCCATTGTAAAGAATAGCACCCCATAACACAGTGTAAAAAGTCATGAAGTGAGCTACCTGCATACAAAAGCAATAGTGTGTAAATTGAGACACAAGGAGTACAAAATAAAAATAATAAAAATTAAATAATTAAAATTTAAAAAACAATTAACAAATATGTAGGCAACAGTGTGCAAAACTTTACTAAAAATACTCACAATAAGACTTTGATTTAGAACCTTAACTATGGCCAGCAGAGAATCAGCTTGCATCTTAAACTCTAAATTGGAAAGAAAACACAAAATTGCTATAGTCATCAACAGGTAAACCTTGCATTTTTCATGCTAAATTCAAGTATTTTCTCAATATTTAGAACACACTTCATAAGGCCTAAGCTTTGAACCTAAATTTGGACCCTTATTGTTTCACCCAAGTCCTAAAATTATATGAATTTTTAAAAGACAGAACAAATTCTGAGCACTTTCCATATATTCTAATATGGAGGCCCTCACAAGACAAATCAGCGGTGATTTCAATGGCATACAGATGCAATAAACCACAAGAAAATTACACTCAGGAATATTCATAACAGACAATGGCAATTATCTTGGAGTTGTAAAAAGTAAAAGAGAGAAATAAGCAGACAAAATGTAGGGTCAGTTGATCATTATCATAAGTACATATCTTCCAACCAACTAAAGAATTTGATGCCGTTCAAATTTCCTAACAAGAAACCATGAACATGCCTTTCCTGTGCTCCCATTCTCAGTCCAACACCAGGCACCTGTTTGTCCATAATCACTACCTATCGAACGTAGGATAGTCATGACAAGTGAAGCCCCTATCAAATGGAGAATACCACATGTTAAAATAACAAAAATAACAGTGCAATTCATATTAAAGGAATACCAAAGGGCCATAAAAAAAATTATAAGGCTTGTCATGTTTTGTGAAAGTATGGCATGCAAGGTGAACAAAACATTTCGAAAGGCAGTAGCAAGAACATGGAACTTAACCAAAGATGCTTTGAGAAACCTAAGTGAATCAATGTGGAAAACCAGTACCCAACCATGAATAAATCTAACATCTTTTTTTCTTTTTTCTTATTAAGAGAAAAAAAAAACATGCTTTGACAACATAATTTGCAACATCCTATTGTTTCAATGGAAATCACAATAAAGATGTACAAAGCACGTGTGTGTGTGTGTGTGTGTGTGTGTGTATACATTAGATTGTCTTTTATGGGATAAAACAGAGATTATGCCAGCAGCTTCTCAAGCTTAAAACACACACACACAAAAAAGAACTAGTGATGTTAGACCAAACAGTGTTACTAAATGCAGCATGGCAAAACTTGCAAACCGTGATACTGCCTATAAATAAGTTGCCTGCAAGTTAACAAAGTCAACACTCCTAAAACAAATTAATATAAACATAGAGATTTTTCTCTGCGTGAAAATAAAAATGACAAGAAAACTATCATACATACCACAAGAAAAAAATTAAGATTTTGCTATTCTAAGTTTCTACCCAGTGAAAAGGAATATGCAAGGAGCTTATTAAAAAGGAACATTAAGTTATTAATATGATGGTTCAATCAAAGTAGAAAAGTTATCAAGTGAATATAAATTACCCCAAACATACAAGTGAAAGATCGATCCAAAATCTTCAACATCTGTTTTGTGTTTAACAACAGTACGATGGAGAGTAAAAGCAATGGTTGTAGTCCATAAAAAAGATGCCACACAAAAAAAGTGTGCACTGTAATCTTGAACATAACAAAAGAAAGTTGTTGATGGATCTCTGCAAGATAAGTACAGCAAGATAATGTCACTTTTCAGTATGTACTTACCTGTTAATTAGAGGCATCTCAGGAGACATGTCATGTTATGCAATATTGCTTAAAATCAATGGTAGAAAAGTTGAGAATATTAAGTGTGAAAGAAAAGATCAAACTTTAATGTCCAAAAGACGACAAAAGAAAACATATTATCTTGTTTTTTCTTTCTCTTCTTAAGAAATAAGACAAAGAGATAACATTATGAACATGTCATATCAACTCAAAATTGCTAAATTACAATCTGCAAATCTTTAAAGAAGCTGAAGAAACTCCAAAAAGACCAATTATATTATTGTAGCAATCACACTAATGTCAGTTCTGATAGAATTGAAAAATTCTTCTTATTAGGAAACCCAGTTCACACCCGTACTCCCCATCAAGTTGGTGATCTATTGCCAGCACCTTAGAAATGAAACAACCTGCAAAATGACCACTTTGAGTTTTTCTAATTTGTGTCCCTAAAATGTGAAATCATCTGATTTTCCTTCTACCAGATTCACTTTACCAGCCTGCTAATCAGTTGGCTTTCTTCTGTCTCCTCAGTTGTCATAGCAAACAGAAATATCATTGAAACATACACCTTTTATTTTGAGGTCGAAGAAGCGGCATTCAACTTCAGGTTTAACTACTTACCTACTGACACTCATAAAAACAATCTCATTGGACAAAAATCATGACACGCTTTGTCATATTAGCCTAAATAAAATACAAGTAATTGTTATCAAGACAAGATTTCATGCTTTCAGCAAAGAAATAGCCTACAAATTATCCAGTATACCTTACAGAGCATAAACAAACATATGAACAGCATAAGATAAAAGCACAAATTCAAAGTTTAGTAATTACAGTTGCGATCAAAGAAGAGCCATACCCTACTATACTGAAGAAACTGCAAAACATATCCTGCAACATGAAAACTCTCCAAATTAGCAATAAAATAAGGCAGCAAAATTCCAGGTCTAATCACTAATAACCATGTCATTGGTTCTGTTCAAATTCATAGCATTTACGTCAGATCACCAGACTCTAAACGATCAACTCGAGGACATTGCATCATTGTGCTGCAATCAAACCCTAATTCCTTTATCTCCCTCTCGATCTCAATCAATTCAAAGAAATTCACGAAATTACTCATAACGCTACTGCCAGGAAGAGAAAAACAGTAGAGGGTTGAGAATTACGGAGAGGGCGAGGAAGAAGACGAGCTTGAAGGAGAACTTGCGAAGGTCCCTAAAGAGAAGGTAGCAGAGCACGATGAAGGCCGATCCCGCAAGGGACAGCGCCGCCGACCCAGATCCCACCGCTGCCAGAACCCGCCGTTCTCCGGCCGTTATCCCCGGCGGCGCCTCCGCCACCATCGCCTTCCAATCGTCGGGGATCAAGATTCCGGTGAGAAGCTTGGGCAGCGAATGAAACCTCTTCTGATTCGATATCAACCGTCCATCTCTATCTCCTTATGATCAAATCCACCGGCTTAGGTTGTTAATATTTGTGTAATTTGATTACTTACGAGGGTTGAGTTCATAAATTTACATCTGTATTTACACTTTGTGCAAAAAGACGCCTAATATTGAGGAATTTAGATATTGGTAATATTTGAATATAACTAATTTTAATGGTTTTTCCATAAATTCTTATCAGAAGTACTACTTTACAAAGAAAATCTCAAGACATTGATTAAATTAGAAGTTGATGATGTATGCATAGTACACCCTGAATTTTGTGAAAATTAAATTTAATCTTAGTGATGTAATATAATTAAATTCGAGGGGTTATATATACATTTTTTATAAGAACATCTCTTTATGCAAAGAACACTCTGGCATATCTTAAACTATACGTTACTTTAAATATATCACTTTTTGTCCGTGATATTGTGATAATTGCAAATGGGTCCTCTGACACTTTTGCGAAAGCACCCTGAGATTTTTGCGAAAACACCCTCCATTTCCTTAATTAAGGATTAGTCCCAAGCGCTATTTCTCCCCTGAAAAATCTCAGAAACACATCAAAATTGTAAAATTCAAAGAATTTTTCATATATTCATTCAAAAAAAAAAAAGAATTTTTCATATAGTCTTCTCATTCAAACAATTACCAAAATTTATACAATTGCCAATTTTCATAAATTTGCTTTAAAAAAAAACATAAGCATAATAACCCAAAAAAAAAATGATAAAAAAATACGAAATAGGGAACGAAAAAAAAAAAAAAAAAGTGGTCTGACTTCTCAGCGTGCGAGAGCCGAGAAGCAGCTACCGGAGCGCGAAAGCGCGGTGGTTCCACCGCCTTGAGACGGTCTCCGGCGAGGACTTGCTGGTGTAGATCTCGGGGCACGAGGCGACTCAAGGCCACGACGGACGATGTGCCTAACAGCAGCGATGAGATGCGCTGCTGGATCCGGCGGAGGTCCGGCCGATCGGAAGGCCTCACGGAAGATAGCGTGGCGAGTGAGAGCCTCCTCCGGCGAGATCAATCTCCCTGCGCGGCAGATCTCATCCTTCACAGCCTCCGAGCAGAGGCCACACACCCATCGCCCTCCATGGCGAGCTCTCACCCCATCTATGTATGCCGGCGTGCACTCCTCTCTCAACCCGCAGCACTCACACGCTGCCCACTCCACCTCCCCCCCACCGATCACCGTCTCCCCCGCCACCACCATAGCCGACATCACGAACACCTCAATCGGCAACCACTCGTTGATCTCAATCCACGGCTAGCGCTACGTCTCGCCGGCGATGATCGCCGTCTCTGCGAATAAGAGCATAACCGGAGTAGGGTTCGCGGTGGTGAAGACGAGAGTGGGCGGCGGCGATAGGGTTTTTATAGGTGGAGAGAGAGAGATGGGAATGGAGGAAGGTGGTGGGGCCCGCGCCCAATGATTGGGGGACCAGTTGAGTGGGGCCCGTAAGGGTGTTTTTTTGGAGATAGTGCCACGTCAGCATGATGAGCTGGAAGAGGTTGGAAGCGTATTCCGTGGAGTTTTGCCAGCTGTGGTCTGTTAAACTACAACCACTCATCTAAAAAAGATGTCTAATTAGAGACTAATTGCGGGACGTGAGAATCTGACTCTTGAAAAGTGACTCGTGTACGTGGCGTGGTTTTATTGGGGGCAAATGTGTGAGGGATCAAATATTTAGGCAGTTTTTTTATTTTTATTTTATTTTATTTTATTTGGGTTGATTGAGAGATAAAATAACAGGACTTGACATTTATTAACTAATTTTATTTTATTTTTTTAAATAATGTTTTATATTTGTTTAATAATTTTAAATTTGTTTATATTTATAAAAAATAGTTGTTATTATTGTGGGAGGCATCCAAATAAGGTTTGAAGTGTTTGATTTGTGGTATAAATATAAAGTAATTCCCTATTTTTAGATTAATTGGAAATACCATTCAGCATAAATTATATAAAATTTGATTAAAAATCATATATATATATATATGTGTGTGTGTGTGTGTGTGTGTGTGTGGTTTGATTGATTTTGATGGAAGGTTTTAATTATACACTAATTTGGTATAATTTTCCCATACTTTTATACATATATACGTTTCCCAAAATTTGAAGTTTCTTTTAATCAATCATCATTTAATAAATTATATTTAATTATACAATCTTGGTGTTGAGTGCACAGCTCCCCTTCCTTTTTTTATATTTAATTTAATCATGTTCTTAAGTTTTGCAAGCGAAGACAATAAGCTTTTTGGGTGGGTGAATGCTAAATTTGATTGGGTTTTATTTTATAAAATTTTAATCTTTTATTTGATTAAAATTTTAGTATATGAGGCAACGACTATTTGGTCTATTGGCACCGGGTCCCTTGCATAGGGTTTTCGTCTCGATGGTTGAGCGTCCCTGAGGTTCTGATGCTTGTTGCCTTTCTCAAAAAAAAAAAAAAATTTAGTATAGGAAAACTAAATTGACCACAATAACTAGTTTTATGTAATACTTTATCATATTCATCTATAAAAAAATGTTAAAGTTAATATTATTAATTAGCCTTAATGATAATGATAATCACATACCACAAGAAGCAACATCAACACACAAACGATAATTTATTTATTTAATATTAAATAAACAAATGGCACTCATGAATGATTGATCATAATCTGGCTGAAAGTAACTTCTTGGCTTTCATTGGTTTATTTTTCAATTATATCATCCACTTTGCAAGATAAATTAATTAGAAAAAAAAAATTATGACTAGATCACTGAGTCTGAGTGGCCCTTTCTCGTTTTATTATTATTATTATTATTATTTTTTTTTACTACTGAAAAAAATACATTTTATTAACTAATTAATTAATGAATTTTATATGCACATTCACACACAAAAAAAAAAAATTCTTTGTTGTCACCCTCAATTCATAAGATGTATATATATTTTTTTTTTGACAAATATGTGATAAATGCTCTTTATTTACAAAAATTTATGAACATACATAAAATATAAAATTAATATTTCAATAGATCTATGCTCTCGTAAAATCATAATTTGATTTTTGATCTTTTCTAAAATAACCGTATGTGCAAAAAGATTTATTATCTATAATCCATTGGTGTTATTTGTAAGATATATGAATAATTCTCAAATATATAATATCTGGCAAGGTATATTTGCAAGGAATAAAGGAGATATTGCACAAAAACCAAATAATTCACAAGAATTTAAATATTCTTCCTACGTAGCATACACATCACAGACACAATCATGCAGCATGAAGAAGGCCACGCTATCATAAAATATATAATCTTATTAATTATCCACAAATAATTAAAAAACAAATCACATGAACTCATATAATATAATAAATAATAAAATTCTTTATTATAAAAAATAATTAAATAAAAATTTATACCATCACCGTAATTATTTCTTAAAAACATGGTTAAAAATTTAGGGTGTATATGGAGCGACTCTTGCTCACATTGTAAAAAAATTAAATCATATTTTTTTATCCAAGTCAAAGAATTAAGAGTTTGAATCTCTAGATTTTATGGCCTTTCCATATACGTGTGTGTGTGTATATATATATATATATATAGGACTGATCATTTAGGAACATTAAATTTATGGACATCCACAATAGCTGTTAGTTTATCATCAAACAATTAAAATTTATTCATAACAACAACAACAAAACAATGTTAAACAGTGTTACACAATAGCGCGCAGTATCTATATAAAATATAAAGTCGTTGGATTATTATTCAGCAATTGTAAACAAATAGTTCTAGTAACGTCTATAGATAACTTGTCCTCATATATATATATATATATATGGCAATACATCCTCTATGGACGTCCATAGATAAGAAATCTATGGATGCTCATCTATCAACCATTGGATTGTGATTTAACGGCTTACACTGATAAACAGTAATGACTGTTTCAGTGATTATTGTTCATATTACTGTAGTAACTACTGTTTATCAATGTCATCCGTTGGATTTTGATCCAACGGCTGATAATGGACAGGATTTTTTATCTATCGACGTCCATATATAACTTGTCCTATATATATATATATATATATATATATATATATATATAGTTTTTGCGTGAAAAAAATTCAGCTGTTTCATTTAAAAAAACTACGGTGGTTTTTTTGCAAATGGATATTTACAAAATTTGCAATTAAACATATACAACTCCATGAAAAATCTAAGTTAGAGAACTCCATGTGATGTGAGGACCTTTATATATAATAAATACAGGGAGTTACATGCTAAATTTCAGGGTTTTGTTGAGATATTTGTGAAATAACCCCTAAAAATATATATATATATTTATATTTAGAGAGAAAACAGTAACAAAAAATTTTCGCCATAAATAAAAGAGCGTGAATTGAGAGGTCAATAGAGAGAGAAAGCGAAAGCAAACCGAGGGAGGGAGGGAGGGAGGGAGGGAGGCGAGAAATAGCGATCGAAATCGAGAGGACGGCGAGAGAGCTCATCTTCGAGGCCGCAAACGAAGCTAGGGTTGTCTTCGGATAGCAATCCGTGTAGAAACCAGCTCCAAAACGACGTATTTCATCGAATTTGGCTGCAAATTGGAAGCTTTTGCACCGCCAGCAGCGGAAAGATCCAAGCTACATTGGTTTTCGATTGCTGTTGCTGTGGGTTTGTTGTTTGATTTCGTTTTCGTTATGGATCGATTCGTTTCGACGTATCTCATCATTGAGCTGCGGAAAGGTATGGAAAGCCCTCCGCTTTCCTCTTTTGGTGTTTTACTGTTGTTAGATCTGCTGTTTTGCATTTTTTTTTATAGATCTGTGTTTTTTTTTTCTCATTTGTTTGGTGGTGCAGATTGTAAATTTAGAAATTTTGGGATTATTTGTTTGTTTTTGAATGCTAAAGTAGCTATTTTTAGTGGTTATGTTATTTAAGATCTTGAAAATTTCTGTTTTCTTTTTTGTTTCTTTGATTGTGTGGTTTTGGTTCCAGTTTTGGTGTCTGGATGTAGATCTGCTATAAATCTTAGCTCGAGTTTGTATTTTAATGGCGTCCTTTTCCTATGGATTATATGCAGCAGCAGGAGGAGAACGAAGTAGAAAAGCTTGATTGGGACTGAGCTGGCAATATTATATTGTATCGTTGTTTGTTTGTGAAAGTTGAATGGAGATAACCTGGTGTTCATTTAGAGAGTGGAACAATAGCTTTTGCAAAATCTTAGGCTTTTCTTCGTCACAATTCTGATTCTTTTCTTAGAAGCCATATTGAAAATGATGAGTTGTTTCATGGTAATAGATTTTGATGATATTTCACAAAAGTTTGGACTTCATGCAGTTCAACAAATTTACAGACTTCAAATAAGTTGTTTGATGTCATGTAACAAATGAAGTAGGTGATAGGCAAATTTATCTTGCTGCAGTGTTAAGATTTGTAAGCTATAAGACAGTGCTTAGTTCATAGTTTGTTGGAACTCAACCACAAAATGAACATTTTATGAGGTCCAGCGTGAGAGGTGGCTTCATTATTTGTTTTAGCAGTAGACACATTACATTGTCCTTGTAATTATGCTGTCGAGTTGTTTTATTGTGTTGTCAGCTTCGTTGTCTGTTATAGCTGTTTGACAAATATGTTGTCCTTGCAATTATTCTGGCGAATTGTTGTACTTTGTGTTGTCAGCATGTGGTTAGATGCTCAGATATTATATGCTCCACTGTGCTGATCTGAAATCTCCAATTCAGTGTGATTAGTGTGCTTTTATTTTTGCTTGTTTAAAAACAAAGAATATTATCAATGTAGAAGTTGTTAATGCATGTTCATAATATTCTTCTCTTCATTAAATGATGCAAATTACGATAAATAACATAATTGCCTCTTAAAGTGTACCTTGTAAATATTTTAAAGTCTAGGTTATTTCAGTGTGCATTTAAGTGTATATTCACTGTGGCCAACTATCGTTTGTCAATATGGTATGTGATTCAACATGTAGTTTTATGTTTTAATTTTATGCTTGCTCTAGACATATATTTGCTTAACTGAAGTGTATTTATTTCTTTTTACCTTAAATTTGAATTTGCAGGATTAGGATAAATCCAAAAACGGGAACCCCTTTTTCCTGAAAAATCTCTTACATATATAGCAAGTATCTACTCAAATAAAGATGAGTTTGTCCATAAAAGGGATTTCAACTGACAAGGACACAAAGTCAACCCTGCCTAACAAAGTTACCTCCTTAAATCCTAACGCAGCAGAATTTGTTCCGTCCTCCCTCAGATATAGTTTCGGAAATGGCAATCGTGCAGATTCGACCAGATTGGACAGCTCGGGAACTTCTAGAAAAGCAGTTCTAGATCGTTCTGAGTCTGCCATATCAAATAACTCTGATGAGGAAGCACACCAGTTTTGGCGCCACCAGCTTCCTGATGATATTACCCCTGATTTCAAGGCTATGGGAGAAAATGAGTCACAGGAAACTGGACATCTATCACTTCGTGGGTTATCAATACATGATGGTGGTGAAATTCCAAAATTTTCTGCTTTGACTGGTAGTCAGATATTGGACACCCATCATGATAACAGTGATGCATTGGGGTTGGCTGAAGATGTGAGCTATTCGGGTTCTACCTTTGCCGGTAATCATTCAGTGGGTATTTTTGGGCCTTCGGCTGCCAATACGTGGGATGAACTGTTTGTGAATGGAGATCAGTACCTTATTGACCAAAGGGAAGATCCTAATACCAGTTTTTTAACTGATTTGGTTGACCAAGCTACTTTCCAGGATGCTACCATCAATGCTGTTGAATTTTTGGCCTCACAATTTCCTGGTTTTTCTGCTGAAAGCCTTGCGGAAGTGTATTATGCAAATGATTATGATCTGGAATCAACAATTGAAACTCTTACTCAACTTGAGGTAGTTCATTTTAGGCTTTGTCAAATTTAATAGATGGCTTATTTTTTCTGCTTAGTGATTTATTGATATTTATTTTTCCTTCAATTATTATGTTTCATTGTTGGCTGGTAACATCTTTATCTTTTATACTTGTATCACAGCTTCAGGTTGATGGATCTCACTCTCAGAACTTGAACTCAATGGCCTCCATATCTCCAAACCTCAACCAACAGGACTTCCCAGCACTTCCTCTGGCCAAAGCTCAGAATGGATTTTCAAAGCTAAATGCAGATGATATTGGACAAACTCCTAGTCCCTATACATCTTTTAATGTATTTGGAGGTGCTACAGATTATGCTTCAACTATGCGGAAGCTTCCATCACAGGAGTCTGGCCCCTGGAAGTATGGCAGAAATGGCTCTGCAGATGTCCGAATTGGTTCGAGCAGAATGCCACAACTCATAGCCAACTCTCAGACTGGTCATGAGAAAATGGTTTACGGAGATAAAGTGCAAAGTGCTCATGTAGCTCAGGTGGCTCCAGTTTGGCTTGAGACCGGAGAAGCCGTGGGTAATGCTTTTTAATTTAAATATCTTTAAATGGAAACCAAATTTGTCTGGATAAATCATTGTGGTCAGTCAGTTGCCTTTTTCTACTCATGGCTGCTTACTATTTTGAGATGCCAGCAAATATGTATTCAGAATCAAGGGAGGAAGCTCGTGATTTTGCGCGTCTTCAAAACACCTGTTTTGATCAAGTAGGTTCTGATTTTTAAAATATTACCCTTTTAAGTTAGTTTATTAATGAGCAGATACCATCCAAGGATGACTTCTTACCAAGATTGATGACAAGTAGCACCATAACAAGAGAGTTTTATTAGGGGTAGGATGTTTGAAACTACAATGAGTTTATGCATTATAGCTTGCTAAGGTTTATGCTTCTTGTACTTGTGCTCATATATATATATTTTTTCTTTCCTTTTTTTTGCCTTTTTATTTAATTAATGCATGCTCAGCTTGAAAGATGGTCTGAGTATGATGAAGTCTATCTTATTTGCACTTCACTTTGAAGCTTGAATGAAAGATAAAAACACATCTCAGTTTTCTTGCATCCTCATCTAGCTGACACAAAATAAAGATGTTATGGAACTGTTCTGAACTTTTATGATTTTTTTCATGACCATTATCTGTAACAGGCGCGTGAAGCTTATCTGATAGGTAACAAAGCTCTAGCAAAGGAACTTAGTGTGAAGGGCCAATTGTACAGTATTCAGATGAAAACTGCTCATGTGAAAGCTCGAGATGCCATTTATCGTCAGAGGTATGTGATTTGTCATTATAAAACTGATCATGTTTCTGATTTGTCAAGAGTGCCTTTCCACTTTCTGATTTGTTCGAGGTTTGTAATGTTTCAGGAATCCAGTATCTTCTGAGAACCAGAGTTATGGTAAAGGACAAGAACATATGATTGATCTGCATGGTCTCCATGTAAATGATGCCCTTCATGTTTTGAAGCACGAACTCGAAGCCTTGAGGACAGTCACAAGGTCCACCGGACAGCGCTTGCAAGTCATGATCTGTGTTACAAGAGGTTCACGGACGCCGGCACGCTTGCCAGGGGCCGTAGAGCATTACCTGCTGGAAGAAAACCTTCACTATAGTCAACCTCAGCCAGGTCTGCTCCATGTTGTGATATACTGACAACCTTGCAAGAACCATGTGCTCAGAAAAATCCAAAAAAGGAAAATCACAATCAAATTCATGTATGTGTAAATGAGTGGAAGAGGTAGAGAGATAAAGAAGAAGCTGCAAAAATCTGACAGCCAAGAGTTGTATAATATTATCATGACTTTTTTCGGTTTAGTAGGAGGCAGAAGTCCACTATTTTGGTGATGAATAGGTTCGTATTGTGTTTGCGCTAGAGTGATCACAATCTTTCAGGATTTTGATGGAGCTCCGGATTTGAAAACAACAAAGATATATATAAATATATGAATGTACTGCAGGAGACAGCACCCAGTGATTAAAACAGACATGTATACGCCAAACAATGCTGAGGGATAGAATTCCATGAGCACAAATGATTAAGTGCCATGCAATTACCAAATTGTTCAACGTGAAGAGAAACATTCCTCAGATCATTATAAAGTAACAAATTGAGAAATAAAATTCTGAAACAACAGCAAGAACGCGTATGATAAGTTTCTCATGATGTTGGATGCTGCTTGGTTTAAACAAGGGTATAATTAAAATAGGCGTCCATAGTTCTTATGGAAACCTAACAGTAATCAAGGAAGCTATTTTATCAATCTCGCTCACTAATTGCTGTTAGGTGCTCATCGATCTCCTCGGTTGATAGCACTCTAAATTGTGGAGCATCTTTCCTCACCACTCCCACCTGCCAAAAAACCAATTCACAATTAGGGATGGTACAAAATTGAATTGGTGCTGAGTTATTAAAGAGTTCTAGAGATGGATAATGGAATGATGCAACTGTTTTTTTTTTTTACCAGATTGACCAGTGTAAATTTTAAATGAGGAGGTAAGTTTAGTATACCATGGGGAATGGTTACTGCCTTATTTAAATCCATACACAGCTAGAGATAAGAATGTTGAAAACCTTGGATTTTATTCAATTTAGGAGTTGTAAATTGAAACAAAGATACCTCAATCTCAGTAGCCTTGAAGTCTTCCTGAAGCACAGATTGCAGAGCAGATATGGCAGTCTACAAGATGGGAGATGCAACCAAGTTAGAACAAAATTTGATCATATTGGCAAACTCTCCTCCTCTTCTTATTTATTGTCCACCCTTTTTTTTCTACCTTTTTTTTATATTGGTGAGAGAAACCAACCACGAATGCATACTATAGAACAAATTGAAAATATTAAATGTAAAAGAACAATTATGACAAATGCAACTCCTTGAAATAATTTTATTATTGCAGACTTCAAAACTTAAAATTGAACAGGAAGGACATTTATATGTATGCCTCTTTATAAAGAACATAAGGCAAATATATTCTCTAATGTGAAAAGAATGAAGGAATAAATATAAAACCACATATAATCATTTGGAACAAGAGACAGCCAAGGTTTACGGGTTTCAAACGGCAAAAGTTCACAATTGTGGGGAGTAAAACATGATCAGCGACTTGAAATGTGATGAGAAAAAAAAAAACACAGCATGATATATATGCCTAGCATAATGCATGCACCATCATATTTGTACAATTTATATATACGAGGAGATAATTTCAAATAATTAGGAAATATGTCTCCGCCTTGAAATCAAATTCCAACTGTCTGTCTGTGGAGCCTTATCATATAAATGGCTGAATCATCCATCCGCTAAAGAATAACCTTCAAATTGATGCATTTTCCCCCAATTGTTATCAACTCAACAAATATTCCATGAGAAGTAATCAATTACCTGCACAGTCTCCTCATATGAGAAAGCAGGATCATTTTTCATTTTCTTTTCCAAGAAATTGATGGCCTCCTGCTCTTTCAGGCCAGCACTTGTTGCCTGTTGGAAAAAATCAAGTCACTTCACAAACTTTTTATGACATGTGCTAGTTTTGAAATTATAGAATTGTGTGAGTTGGTTCCTGATGAACAAAGAGCACACACTATGCTCTGATACATAAGAAATAACATTTAAGTACAATTTCTAGAAAGCATGCTGACATCTCAGGCACATAGAAAGAATAAGCAGAATAAATCAGTGGTTCAATTTACGGTTTTGAATACCTTGTGACCAAAAAAGTGACCAGCTGGGTCACATTTGAAGAGTTGAGGTCCATTTTCTTCATCAATTCCCAAGACCATAGCCACTTCATGATCCAAGCAGAACGCAAAAGAACAGTAAAAAGTAATAAGATTTAAATCAAATAAGTATAGGCCCTGAGACTAGATTAGAGTTCAAAGATTACACCATTTGCAAATAAATAATTAAATGAATAGATAAAACACTCACCAACTCCAAGAGGTCTCATGTAGGCATGCTGAGTGTATACTTGTGATTTGTCTGCTATCCTGCATGTGAATTAGGGAAATTAGACCTTGCTTTGGACAAAAAGCATGGAAAATTGGGATTCAAAGGATTCTGAAGAAAACTTAGAGATGAACGAAAACATGAGAATGAAACTCATCAAAATAAAAATAAATAAAAAAGGAAATCCAGTGCTTTCAGCTGAATGATTTCGTAATTAAAAGTTATAAAACACTAAAGAAACGAAAGGGATGTAGAAGTTGAACAGCAGAAACTTATAAAAACATGGGCATGGGCAAAGATATCATACTTCCATATCAACAGCAGACATTAAATTCTCAATGCATAAGCGCGGTTGCATAAAAATTGAAGGATTTGCAGTTGGAGTGACTAACAAGTATGTCTATTATCATATGCACACATAAGCAACGTGGATATTGTATATATACATGATGCCATATATGCTTATTGTTATAGATAGGTGTCCCTGGGTTACTGATACTGATTAGCAATAAAGAGAAAAGACAAATAAGTATTTGTAAATGATCACCCACATCATTAAATCATCAAGAAGAAAACATCTCTCTACAATATAGAACCAAATAAGGCATTGCAACTTTTCTCATGTGAAAAACTTTAATTAAATCTCTTGAACATCAAACTTCACCAAGAACTCAAGGTTACATTAATTGAAATACAAATCTAGTTCCTCTTTCATGATATGACAGTATAGGTACTAAGCATTGGAGAAACATTAATCAAGGTCAACCTTGTTCAAAAACTTCCATATGTACAGATTTCTAATCACACCATGCAACCACAAGAAAGAAATCCGCATTTTTTTGACAAAACTTTGTAAAGATACAATGTATTGGAAACCTTTTTTCTTTTTTATGGCTAAGTAACACATTGGCAAAACACAGATCAGCATCAAGAACATACCTAGAATGTCTAGCATATAAATATATCCATTTATGAAGCATAAAATTCCTACTGACAAAGAATATGGCTGAAGCTGACAACAAAGATCTTAGTAACCATACCACTTTGCCAGTACATCCACAGGCATCTCATAGCCCCACTTGAAACGAAACTCTGCAGCTTCATTCCTAGCTTGATGCACCAAAGACCTTGCATCGGCTAAAATCATCAAAGTAAAAGATCTCAGCAATGCCAATATGACATCAAATTAAGTGCAAAAATTTCATCCTTTCTTAGAATATGATTCAAAGTAGGACTAACTTCCCAAAACAAAAAAACAAAAAACAAAAAAAAAAAACAAAAACAAAAAGCAAACTGAACCAAATCACTAAAAAAATTCTACAGAAAATCATGATAAACCTGTCATCCCAGTGGCAAGCAATCCAAGGTATTTTGTGATGGGGAAGAGATGAGACACACTGGTCTGATCCAAAAGCTTATCCTGCATCAATTTTGTTTGACAACAAAACCCTGATAGATTAAAACACACACACACACACACACACACACACAAATTACCGATGAGAAACACGGAGATGCATACTCACCGGGACCTTCTTCTGGGTAACAACGCAAACGGAATCCTTCCCACGAACCCCGATGGATGTGATCCCAGATGCCTTTACAGCTTTGAACGCATATTCTGAGAAAAAAACCACCAAAATACATGAAAAATAAAATGCAAAACCCTAAAATCCCCCCAAAACTAGGTCGATTAGAATCGGATCGGCGAATTTTGAGATCTAGGGCTTACCAACTTGGTAGAGGCGGCCCTCTGGGGAGAAGATCGTGATGTGGCGATCGTATCCAGCTCCGGTTCCACGGCTCATCACTCCTCCTTCGATCAAGCCCTAGGGTTTTCAATTGGAGAGAATGGAGACCTCGAGGTTTTGAAGAAGAACTAGTTGAGTTTTTAGCCTGCGCTCCAAGTAAGAGCACAGAGAAGGAAAAAAATTGAAAAAATAAAAATAAAAATAAAAGGTTTTTTTCAGATAACCCCCTGAACTTTTTCCTTATTTATCTTTCGAGGGAATGATTTGTAAAAAAACTCCTATAGAAGTTTATAATTAGCTCGCACTCCTCAATAAGGAATTTCTTTTTAAATTCTCGTAACTTGACTGTAAGAAATGATTATTTAAAAAAAATCGAATTAAATTTACAAGCAAAGTAAAAAGTTATGCTAAAAAAGTTAAGTTATTAGCTTAACTCTATCATCAACAAATCAGTTGCATATCGCGAGGCTTCACAAACTTTGCTGATGAATCAACGGTTCAGATGTTCTCTATCTGTAAACACATCCCGAGGCCGCCATCTCTGCCCAAATTTTATAAACTCAACTCCTACATATGTTAGATTATTTTTATACCCTCCAAGCACAAAAAAAATATATATATATAAATATCAAAATTGTCTTTTTATTTTACGATTTTCGCTCTTTTAGTCCCTCTAATATAAAATCTGTTTTTTTTGTATTTGTAATTGCACATTTTCGTCTTTAAAAGGTAAAATTCTTTTTTTGGTCTTCGTATTTGAACATTTTTGTCTTTTTTGGTCCCTCTAATTTATTAGCTGAAAGGACCAAAAAGGTTGATTCATCAATTGGAGGGACTAAAAGGATAGAAATGTGCAAATACAAGGATAAAAGATGCGGATTTTATATTAAAAATACTAAATGGCGAAAAACACAAATTAGAGAACCATTTTGATATTTAGATATTAAAAAAAAAAAAAAAAAGAGGTTAAATCCGCCATTTCAGTATTGAAAACAACTTCACATCATAGTGCCTTTTCCCACGGCTCCCGCCACCGTGCCCAATCGGTATCTCTACGCTTTTTGTGATAAAACTAATTGGCGATCATGTGCCCGTGGTAAGCTCACCGCCGGTGTCACGTCCCAAACCGAGTAATGACTTTTTAGAAGATTTAAATAATTTTTTTTATTATAATTCATTGTTCACTTTGTTAATGGGTGGGCCTAGTAGTTTTTAAATAATCAATCGATAATATAAGGCTCCAATGAGATTGATCTATGTTTCCACATCTACTTTTATGGCCTATCTTTTGTATCATGTATCTCTAAGATGCCACTTATATAGTCTTTTACTCGAATCATTTCTTAAAAGTTTTCTCCGTTTTTTAAATTTTCAATAACATTTAAATTTGACACTTTTTAAATTTGAGAAATGATCCCACGGATTCGGTTCAGTGCTAGTTATGATAATACTGAAATGTGGCTCATCCTCAACCGTTAGATTGTCTTAATTTAGTGACTTTTAAAACAAATAATAATAATGTTTTAATATAATTACTAACATATCCCTATATTACATGATAAATAAAAAAAAATTATAAACCATGATTAAAAATGAGTCACGTCTTGGTTCGGGGAAGTTAGGTCCCTGTATTTTACTCAATCTGCCCCTTTAGTCCCTATCTTTTAATTTGTCCTCAATAGATCCCCATATTATCAAAATGGGGCAAATTAGGTCCAGCACCTCACTGCCGTTTCTTTGTCCGTCTATTTCTGCTGAGGTGGCATTTTCATCAATTAAATATTAATAAAAATTTTTTTTTTATGTTGTTTGGTTTAAACGGGTTTGGATCCAAGTATTGAAACCCGATAGCCCTTTTATACTCATCTCCCCTTTTCTCCATTCATCATGTCCCTCCGGCCGGCCCTAGCCCACCATTCTCCGACGAAGTCCGGCCGACCATCGCCGTCGAAATGGAAAAATAATTAACTTTGCTTCAGTCTTTCCCCCTAGTGGCCCTCTCCTCCATGATGTGAAGCTCCATCGCTACCTCTCCGACGAAGTGCCATGCCCCCAAATTGGCCAAATCAAGGTGTCTCCGATGAAGTGCATCCAACCAGAACCTTTGCATCACAATATGTAACTAGCTCTAGCAAGACAAAACAATAACTAAACTGGCCAAATCAAGGTGTCTCCGATGAAGTGCATCCAACCAGAACCTTTGCATCACAATATGTAACTAGCTCTAGCAAGACAAAACAATAACTAAAACACATAATTTGCATTAGAACATAGAGCATCATCTTATATATCATTCAACTTCAAATTCCATTGAATGATCAAAATATCACATCAAGCATTTTGTTTTGCACACCTGACAACAACAGTAATTAAAAACATATTGGTTTGAATACATCATAACCCCAAAAAACAAAACCATTAATACAATCTTCATCTTTTGCAATTAAGCATTTTCTTTGGTTACAGTAGTTGTCACACTTTGTTGTGTTAATAAGTCTTCCAACTCCAATGAAGTACTAATCTGCTGGCTTCCCTCACCAACTTGATTTTTCTCCACAGAATTCCTTATATTCCTTGTTGCCTGGAGATTATAATGAATGATTAGATTAATAAGAAAAGGTCAAAACTTATTAAAATAGTTACAAAGTGAGCAATAAGATTACAATCAATTGAGATGCAGTAATGAATGAAGAAAAATGTGGATTTTCCTTTCCAATGATAAGTCCACCACTGTTAGTACTCTGCAAAATATAATTGTAAGTTTACTTTAGCATTATCAAACTAGTGCAGATCATGAAATAGTTTGAAATAGCATTCATTGTTTTTTTACTCTCAATATTGTTGTTGAACCAGAACTTGCAACAGTTGGTCTTTTCTTCTTTTTCATTGCCTCTGTGCTTTGCTTTATTGTGTTATGGCTTGATGTTTTTGCCATGTCAGAACCTGCAACCTATTTCCACAAAACATTTTATATCAAGGCCAACAAATAAAATTGGAGATAATGAAGACATACTCATAGGGTCTTACCAATTTGCTAGACCTCTTTGGGCATGTGGTCTTGTTATGGCCTTCAGCATGGCAATAACTACATTTAAAAATTATGCCTTTCCTTGATAATTTTGTTTTTCCTTTGCTTTTACCCTCTAGTGGCTCTCTCCTCCTTTTCTTGGCTGGCCGACCGGGCATTTTTCTTATCAAAGGTGGTTGAAGTGGTCCTTCTTCACTTGTAGGCCAGAAAGCTCTACCTTTTACTGGATTAATAACAAAGCCATATGCCTTCAAATATGTATCTTTTTGGAACCAGTGTGCCACATAATGAACAAGATCCAGCCCTTGAAAAGCAATAGCTGCCATTGCATGTTGGCAGGGAATTCCTGTCTTGCCCCATTTGCCACAAGAACAAATTTTCTCTACTAAAATGACCACATATGCTTGTCTCTCATGCACCATTAGATCATCCCAAAATACTTCAAATTTTTCATCCCCATTCCACTCAACCAGCCACTTTGCACTTCTTTGCCTTTCTTTCTCAATTTTAGCAACAATGTTAGGGCCACATTCTCCATTCCACTTTTTAGCATAGTCTCTCTTCACTACAATCCTCTGCATCACATACTGCCTGATGTCCTCGAGCATAGAAATTATTGGTTTGTTCCTGCTATCCAGCACCACTCCATTAAAAACTTCACACATGTTGTTGTCTATCACCTCACATTTAACTGCATCTGAAAAATAAGCTTGGCACCAGCCTTGAATAGGCCATTTTTGCAATAATTCTTCCATAGCTGCATCTCCTCCTTTCATCTTACTTAACTTGTCTAAATTTTTTCTGACCTCAGGCTGGTTTGTAGACCTCGCAATATTCCAGAATTGAAGCTGTAAATCCCGTCCTTGATGTTTCTTGCCCCATCTTGCGTAGATGTGCCTTGCACACATCCTATGCTCAACAAATGGGAGAAGATTGGTCACTGCATTAATTAAGCCCTGCAACAAAACAAAAGGGAACAGATTGTATTGTCACTAAAATTACAAAACATTATTTGACAAAAAGATTGCATTGTTTGATAAAAATAAATTGGAAGAATATTGGTCAACCAAAAACATTTCACAATAAATGATGCATGGTACATGAAAAAAATCATGCTAAGCAATAATGTAGCACTTGTCAAGGAAAAATAAACTAAGATGTTTGCACCAGAAAATAAATTAAGAGTTTTGTACACACATAGAAATTATTCCAAACAGAATGTAGTACTTATGAAAAAAATTAAACTAGGATGTTTGTGCACCTTTTGCATATCACTGATGAGAGACCATCCCAAACCTTCTCCCATGCATAGATCTGACTTCAAATTCTCAATAAACCAGCCCCAAGTTTCACTTGTCTCTTTCTGCACAACTGCCCAAGCTACTGGGAACATTTGGTTGTTCCCATCTCTTCCGACAGCCACAAGTAACTGGCCCTTGAGTAACCCTTTAAGGAAGCATCCATCCAAACCAATTATCCTCCTACAGCCACCCAAAAAACCTTCTTTGACAGCATGAAGACATATATAAATTTTCTGAAACACAGGCAACTCATTTGGGTTACCATTTTCAGCCAAAACAACCACTGTGCTCCCAGGATTTGTAGATTTAAGCTCAAGGGCATAATTATTTAGCAACTTGAAGTCCTCTATGAATTGTTCCTCAATTTTTTTTATCACCAAAGTCTTGGCATTCCTGCAAACCTTATAGGTCACAAAGACACCCAATTGTGCCCTAACCATTGCCCTTAATTGCCTAGCTTTAATGGAAAGCATAGAACTGATCAGCTCACCAAATTTTTTTGCAATCAAAGGAGCTGTAACCCTTCTGTTCTTTGTAACACCTAGCAAACATGAATGGTCTGACACATAGTGCTTTACCACAAACATCTTTTTGCCACTGCACCAACTACAGAAAATCAACCATTTGCACTCTTTGGCTGCACACTTGGCCCTTACCCTCATTGAATCATTTTTTATGAACTTAAATTCAAATCCTCTCTTAGTTGAAAACTCAATAAGTTCATTCTTGAATGCTTTCAGGTCCTCAAACCTAAGATCCAAGCAGAAATCATCTAGAGGTTTTTTCGGGTCATATATTATCTTGTTGGACTTGTGCCGCCTAGCATCATCTGCATCTGAATCATCACTAGTATCATCAAAACTGCCAGGGTCATCAGAATCAATATAATCACTCTCTGTGTTTTGCCCAGTTCCTGCCACATTTGGTTGTCCCTCATTTCTAAATGCATCTTCAGTTGCATTATCATTTTCAACAACATTTTCATCATCACTGTCAACATCATCTCCATTATTCCCTTTCATTTCCTTTGCCATTTGAAAATATTTTCTCAATTTCTCCCTAGCATTTTCTGTTTCATCATCTACTTCTGAGCAATAACCAATAAATGGGACATCTATCAACCTTTCTTCATCCTCTTTGCTAGAGTTACTCTCATTCCCACTGTCATTGGCATTTTCAATCACATTCCCACTGCCATCTCCATTCAAATTCTGATTGCCATTGAAGTTGCCACCCCCACTAGTGTTCAGATTGCCATCCTCATTGTCCTTGTCAACATCCAACTCCACAACATTGTGCACACTGACATTAACATTACCAGGACTAACAATATCATTTACTAACACTTTTGGCAAGGTATGCTGTTGTTCACCACATGAGGACTGCACATATATATCTGATGTCCAGAATTTTTTTATTTGATCAACCAATCCTAAAATCCCTCCATCATCACAAACTAATTTGAATGACCCATCACTATCCTTGTAATAGAAATCCATTGACTTGGTAATATCATGCCCTAATTCCTTAAGATCTTCTAACAAGTCCCAGTAACATAATTTATCGGGATCAACACAAAACTCATCCATTCTTCCATTGCAATATCTATCTTTCTTCAGTGATCCTCCATGATGATATTTAATTGTGAATTCCCCTTGATAATCCATGCTATGCTGTATAACAAGCAATCCAATTATTGAGTACACAAAGCATACATCTACGGGCCACAAAAGAAATTGAATTCAATGATTTACAAATGCAATGCAACTCTAGATCGAATTATTGAGAGCATCATTAAACATATCCAAAATGTTTATATAGCAGATTCAAATAGTCAAACCATATGCATTATTATATAAATTAACATCTCTACTAATGTTAATGTATACATTGTCATCTCTACATTAACACATCTCATCTAATATAAACTAACTCATTCAAGCAACAGCTCAAAGGCTGCAGAAACCATGATACAAAAAATTAAAATATATTAAGGAAATTATGATAACATCTCCACTAATGTTAATGTATACATTGTCATCCCTACATTAACACATCTCATCTAATATAAAATAACTCATTCAAGCAACAAGCAAAGGCTGCAGAAACCATGATACAAAAAATTAAAATATATTAAGAAAATTATGAGGTGGTCAATTAGTTCCATATTAAGGACCATAACTTAAGACTCTAAAGAGAACCTCATAGCAAACTACTATCCTAAAATGAAATTTAATGCAACAATGAAGAGAGTAAATACAATGCAACATTGATATTTTCAGCCATAAACTATTTTTTTCATGCTTTTTCTATTTTCATTGTCAAATAGAACATTAAGTTAATGAATTTTTAAATTATCTTGAGTAGTCCTTCAATTATATGGTGGTCCTTCATTCCCATTAGTGAATTTTTTAAATTCATGCTTCTCTGGCATTTTTTGTCAAATAAAGCAACCAAAGTCAGTTGTGGTCCTCCATACAATACTTTATGTTGGGAATCTTCATGCCCATGGCCACATACTTTAATAGTGAAGTCCTCTATATTGACCAAGAACAACAACACATGCAAATTACCACATACTGACATGAGATCCTCAAGGCCATAATGTTTCGTCCATATATACATTTCTATATTCATCCATATATACATTTCTTTAAGGGTGTCCAGAACAAAAGCATTATCACAGAACACTCATGAAACCAAATTAAAAGCATTATCACATTCAAATCTAAAGATAATGATACATAATCAAACCTAAATAGGCTGGCTTGGTTGTTGTGCTTCGAAGGAAGGTCTAACGAAGTGGATACGGGGAAGATGGCTGGAAAGAGGAGATGTTGGCTGGAAAGAGGAGATGTTGGGGTAGATAGATCAGAGAACAGGGAAGATCACAGGAGCGAAGTCAATATACTGTGGATGGAGATCGGCCGGACTTCGTCGGAGAATGGTGGGCTAGGGCCGGCCGGAGGGACATGATGAATGGAGAAAAGGGGAGATGAGTATAAAATGGCTATCGGGTTTCAATACTTGGATCCAAACCCGTTTAAACCAAACAACATAAAAAAAAAATTTTTATTAATATTTAATTGATGAAAATGCCACCTCAGCAGAAATAGACGGACAAAGAAACGGCAGTGAGGTGCTGGACCTAATTTGCCCCATTTTGATAATATGGGGATCTATTGAGGACAAATTAAAAGATAGGGACTAAAGGGGCAGATTGAGTAAAATACAGGGACTAAACAGGGTATTCTACCATTAGAGAACCATTTTGATATTTAGATATTAAAAAAAAAAAAAAAAAAGAGGTTAAATCCGCCATTTCAGTATTGAAAACAACTTCACATCATAGTGCCTTTTCCCACGGCTCCCGCCACCGTGCCCAATCGGTATCTCTACGCTTTTTGTGATAAAACTAATTGGCGATCATGTGCCCGTGGTAAGCTCACCGCCGGTGTCACGTCCCAAACCGAGTAATGACTTTTTAGAAGATTTAAATAATTTTTTTTATTATAATTCATTGTTCACTTTGTTAATGGGTGGGCCTAGTAGTTTTTAAATAATCAATCGATAATATAAGGCTCCAATGAGATTGATCTATGTTTCCACATCTACTTTTATGGCCTATCTTTTGTATCATGTATCTCTAAGATGCCACTTATATAGTCTTTTACTCGAATCATTTCTTAAAAGTTTTCTCCGTTTTTTAAATTTTCAATAACATTTAAATTTGACACTTTTTAAATTTGAGAAATGATCCCACGGATTCGGTTCAGTGCTAGTTATGATAATACTGAAATGTGGCTCATCCTCAACCGTTAGATTGTCTTAATTTAGTGACTTTTAAAACAAATAATAATAATGTTTTAATATAATTACTAACATATCCCTATATTACATGATAAATAAAAAAAAATTATAAACCATGATTAAAAATGAGTCACGTCTTGGTTCGGGGAAGTTATGATGGAACCAAATCCATTGGATTATTATTTTTTAAATTTAACATTGCTATTATAACTGAGTTGTAACTCAGTTAACCACCTACTAACATTGACTCAGTTACAACATACAGTTACAATTTAACCTCAAGAGGTTGTTTAGTTTGTGGTAATTACATATTACCATAGTAATGAATGAGATTACTATGGTAATATGGTTAGAAATATTATATGGTTTGGAATATTGTAGTAATTTGATATTATCATATTTGGTTGAGAACACTCATTATTGAGAATAGTTTATTACTAAATTATGAGATTACTATATGCTTAGTAATCTAAGATAGATACCAAATTTGATGGTAATATGATTACCAACGTTTTTGGTAATGTTCTCATGTTGGTAATGTGACATTACAATTCAGATTACCATCCGTGTAATACCAAACATAGTAATATTTTTAGATTACTATATAATATATGGTAATCTTTCTACATTACCACAAATCAAACGGCCCACATGAGTTGAGACACCTCCAACCCTTTTGATTAAGTCCAAGTCACAGACAGTGAATACTCTTGATGTCAACAGATAACAAGTTAAACTCCATCATGAACTCTCCCATTGCGTTATTCGATTCATCTTATACTTGCAGAGCTTCAATCAAGTCTTTAAATATGGTTTTCCCATGTTTCTTCACTGATCTTGTGCAAATTTAGTTTCCAATTAATCATCTCAATTTGGTCTTTCTCCAACCAAGCTTTTAATTCAATTTATTTATTATTTATTTTTTTATTTTTTATTTTGTAAAAAAACTCTTTTGTTTGGAATAACTTGTGATTTGAATTTGATTAAGCTGTTATTACCAAGCCACCACCTTATCATATCGCTAGGTCACCATTTAGGGTTACCACCTCATTAAAACCAACTCATTGCAATCACTTACGTACTCATATGCAAATACTACCAATATACTAATATACTAACACCACCACTAACATTCATGATTAATTCTTAAAACTATCCAAGGCTATCCATAATTACTTTTTTTCATAAAATTTAGTTATATTTATAAATATATTTATTTAAATTTATTTTACTGGGCTTATCCTCTAATATCACATTACTTTTTATTATTTTTTATTTTGTAAGTACATTATCTTATCTTTGCTTGGTTATTAGATTGTACTCTGAATCACTACTTGTTGTTTATAGAATCATATATATATATATATATAATGCACTTTAGGGCATTTATATTTTTATATAAATAATTATTTTTTAAACTAATAAATAAAGATTTAAAAGTACATTAAAAAAAAATACGATTTAATTTTAATGTTATTAGACCATCTCCAACCCAAAACTCTATATTTGATGCTTTAGTACTCAAAAATATTTCTACAGTGAAAGCTTCTCCAACCACTATCTCTATTTTAACTCTAAAATAGAATATTTTTAAAAATATTCTTCTCATTTCACAATTTATATATTCACACTATCAACAAATTTAATTATTTTTAAATCTTTTTCACTTTTAACCATTAAATTTAAATATTATATTATTTAAAATATAGTTCTATTTTTTATATTTATTATAAATATTTATTAAAATAAAGAAAATCTGATTGATAAAAAAAATACAAATTCAACGGAAGTGGCGATAACATGTGAGATTATTAGCTCCATCTACTTCAGATTTGGGTGTTGTCGTTTCTTTTCTTTTTTGGTATTGATGATAATATATGTTTTATGATTATTTTCTATGTTTTTATTTTATCGTTCATGTAATTTTCGTTAATTTTAATAAATTTATATTTATGTAAATTATTTTCTTTAATTTTATATTTGTTATTAATTGAAAATTATAAACTTAAATTATAAGTTATCAATTTAATTAAAATATAAAATTATAAATATAAATTTTTGAAAAATAAAAAACAGAATATAAAAAAAACAGAAAAGCAAAACAGAAAAGCAAAGAAAATTAAAACAGAAATAAAAAAATAAAATAAGTAAAATAACGCTGTTACAATGTCGCGCAATATCCTGGGCGCCACTGTAGCAGGAATTAAATTTGGCGCAGATGATTGCGTAGGGTTGGCGCGCCCCTGCGCCAAATTTAAATGTTTTTCTACATTTTTGAAGAAGGGTTGGAGATGTATAAATAAACATACACAGAAAAACCATTAGATGGTTTAATCATAAGTCATCATCTGTCACACATTGTGCATTCACTCACTGTTCCTCAGATCCCCTGTGATAAATATCTAGAGATTATTAAGACCCTGGTGCTTGTTAAAAATAAACTCAAAATCTTTATTGAGTCTAGTTTTATTTATTAATAAATATAAATTTAATTCATTTTTACGAGTTTTTAAATACACATAATAATATATAATATGAGAAAATGATTCATATCTTTATCCTATCAAGCACTCAATCTTTTTTCCAAAAAAAAAAAAAATTCTCAAGTAAAGAATAATAAGAGAAAAAGTTTAGACAGGGAAACGACAGGGTGACGGATATCTTATTCTCACCTCTGCGTAGCGTAGCCTAACGGGCACGAATTAATTAAAAGTGATTCCCATTTCCCACGCTTTTTGTCACGCTCTCCTCCGTCTCCGGCGAGCTTGGTGCTCTTCGTCACGGCGGCGAGATCCCGGCCTGACGTCGGAGAATGGACGAGGACTTCACTGCGGCGGTTCAGCGAGGGTTGAAGCTCTCCAAGCGGGTCTACTTCGGCAAGCCGCCTGTTGGACCGCACAACCAGCTCATGGCCCGAAGCTCGCCGGAGGTTTCAGAGCTAGTTCCCACGGCGCCGATGGTCTATGCGGTGATCTCGCATCCTGAGATCGTTGATAACCCTGATTTGCCTAGTTACCAGCCCTACGTGCATGGCCGATGCGATCCCCCGGCGCTGATACCGCTGCAGATGAAGGAGGTTGGGATGGAGATTGAGAGCTATTTGGATGTGGCCCTGGTGACCTTGCGGGGACGGTGGCGTGTTCATTGTGTGATGGGGAGCATGAGTTGCGATTGCCGGGTTGTCATCCCGATGGGAGAGCAGGTAGGGCTTGAGGTTTCGGTTAAACTTGTGTTTTTCCCTTACTTTTTGTTGTGGTTTTGTGAGCATTGAGAATTTTTAAGCGTTGGCTGGGTTTATGATCTTTCTGGGTGAATATGTTTTGCTGCTGCTGTTGTTGTTTAATTTATTTTTTTATGGGTTTTTAGTATTTTTAGAAGGATAACAATCATAACATTGGTTCCTCGAGAATGGGAGGAGTGTGAATGGTGTTCTTTGTTTCAATATTTTTTTTTCTCTATTTTTTTGTATTTTTGAATTATTTTCCCGCTCTATTGATAAGGATAAGAGGAATGAGAGTATTGTGAGGTTTTATTGCCTTCTTTATATGTATTTTTATGATTTTTTGGTGACTGCTTTAAATTTGTTTGCTTTTATATTGATTGTTTGGTAATGTGGAATCACTGCAAGTGTTTTTTTGTTTTTTTACCTTTTTGGAACTAATGAAAATTAATGGAATCTGAGTTATTTTTCTTTAGCTTTTTTGTTTTAAAATTTGGATGTTTTAATGTATTATGGGCGCTTTTAGATTGTAAGACTGCAGTGAAGTTAAAGACAGAACTTCAATCTCACCATGTTTGGGTAACAGGGTTCAATTCTAGGTGTTGGGGCAGATGTTGAAGGAAGGTCATACTCTACTCAGGTGATCCAACTAGAGGGAGATCACAATGAGGAGAAGGTTTCGAAAATTGAAGATGGTGGCTTTTTAAAACCCCAGTTTTTTTCTTTCACAGTGCCTCTGGTAATTAACTTATCATTTTTGTGTTCTTTAATGTTTGTCTAGTAAATCTTGGGTGAAGATAACTGAGTTTTTTTTTTCTTTGCTGAAGGTTAATGGGGGATCTGAAATCTATCTCAATGTCTCCTGGTCACAGAAATTGTCATATATGCATGGCCAGTTCTCTATAACCATTCCATTTAAGTTTCCAGAATATGTTACTCCTATCACAAAGATCCTCCCAAAACGAGAAAAGATACACTTTAATGTGAATACCGCGGCCGACAAGGAGGTTCTGTGCAAAGATCCCAGCCATCCTTTGAAGGTGAACATTCTTGTTATGGATTAGAGAATTTCTGACTAGGATTGATTATTACAACTTTTTTTCAATTGCATGATGTTTTGCTACTTAATAGGAAAAAGCACGTCACATGGGGAAGTTGTCTTTCCTGTATGAAGCAGATGTTGATCATTGGTCACGTAAAAATTTTCTTTTTCGTATACTGTAAGTTCTATTCACTGACACCTACTCCCAGACAATTCATAAGATTAAATTCTTAATCCATAACCAACTGAGAGCAGAGAAAGGCTGAACATGTGTATCTGATAGAAGACTTGCTTCAAGTGTTCAAAATTAAAACAACAAAAATAGCAAGTTACATATTTTGCATAATTTAATCATATTTCCTACAACTATGTGCCTACAGGTTTACTCACGTGACATATTTGGAGGTGTGCACACACAATCTCCATCAATGCATGACTCTGATCAAAGAGAGATGTTCTGCCTTTATCTTTTTCCTGGAAATTTTCTGAATACAAAGGCAAACACTCCATTCTTTGTCTTTGTTTTTGTTGCTTTTATACATGAGTATAATCTTATCAATGGCTATACATGAGTTGGTTCTCTTTTCATTGAACTTAATTACTTGGTGTTTCAAGGTGTCGTATCTTTCTCCTGAACTACTGGCCAAGGTCTTTTACTACCTCATAAATATTTTAAGACATGTAAACTGCATCCTTCATCGTTTCTTCTTTGTCTATGACGATGTTTAAGTTGCTGTTCAGCTTAAAGCAGTTTTGATGCAGGTGTATAAAACATTTGTAGGCATGCAGATTATAGACATTTTCAGCCAAATTACTTTAGAATATAGTCATTTCTATGGCTAATAACGCTATTCAGATTGATGCTAAATGCACCTTATCTGATTTGATTTATGTAATAGGTATTCAAGAAGGAAGTAATTTTTGTTGTTGATATAAGTGGAAGTATGCGAGGAAATCCTCTTGAACATGTGAAAAAAGTCCTATATAAAGCTCTCTCAGAGCTCACTCCGGGGGACTACTTTGACATCATAGCTTTCAATGAAGATATGCATCTGTTCTCATTATCTTTGGAGCGTGCCACGAAGGAAGCGTTAGAAGAGGCAAATCTGTGGATAAGCAAAAATTTCGTTTCAGAAGAAGAGACACATATCACAAAACTTTTACTCTCCGAGTCATTGAACAAGGTGTGCCCTTGTTCATGAGAAACAAATTATTTTGTTTCTTTATTTTCTTGTGCTGATTTGCAAATCACAACTGTGGCAACTGTCGCTTTGGATCCTGAGTATTCAGGCTTCATTATCATTATACATTTCTTTTATTCTAAGTTAGTGTTGTTGTGATTTAGACCCAAGAGACTTTTTTTTGTGCATTTAGAGATAATTTTTCTTTGGTGTTTCCATCAGGCAATAAGTTTGCTATCGAACTCTCGAGAATTACTTCCACATATCTTTCTCATTACTGATGGATGTGTTGAGGATGAACGGAACATTTGTAATTCTATGAGAGTTCACGTGACAACTCATCTACACATTTCCCCTCGAATTTCTACCTTTGGTATAGGTAAAAATCTTGTTCATGTAATTTTTTTCCTCAAAGCTAGACAACGGGTATAATTCGACCATGCAATATATGTCTGTGTGTGTGTGGATGCACCAATGTGCATGTGTGTGAACTGATTAGCAGTTTGTTTTATTTTGTAATGGCCAGGCTTCTTTTTAATGCCTTAAAACTTGTTTCTGAAAGGATTCTCATATAGCTGTCAGCTAATTTTACCTTTTTCTTAAATTTTTCTGGTTGGCAAACTTGTCGCTGACATTCTGCCATTCTTCCCCATGCAATAATGTGCATGTTGTAGAGGTTGAGGGTGAGTTGGTGTTAATGGAATCCAAAATCAATGAAATTTTGTTTAATTTATAAACCTCTTACATGTAATTTATGCTCAGGGAGGAAATGAAAATGGTCATAAATCTTCTCCAAATCCTTCCTTTCCTTCTGAACGCCAATCATTCTGTCATCTGGCATCTCTATACAGACAGAGGTTTGATGTCATGTTGGCAGTTACTGGAACTACACTGAGCTCTTTATGGCTCTTTTTTCAGAGATTTTCTCAGAAGTTTTTTGATAATGTTAATTTATCTGAACTTTAAATGTGGTGCCTCTGCTATTTTGAAATTGGTGCATTTCTCATTCTAAGTCATGTCATATCAGGTTCATTCTGCAACCATTATTTCTTACGACTGCTGGCATCAATTAGCAGGGGCCTCTATGGTGCTGCTCATGATCCAGGTTAGTTGTATACATTCATTACTTGTAAGGACTCACAAAGATGGCTGGAATTTTATTGTGATAGCTAATGACATAAATTTGACGTTACATATTGTTCGGGAATATTTTCACAACTGAAATTCCCTTAACACACTTTTACTTCTGATTTATAGAGGGATTGAGTTTTGATTATATTTAGCGGATTGCTGATACTAGTTAGAACTAGTTGTCTGAAGGGAGTTTAAGTGAGCTACAGTTATTATTAAATGGATCAAAGAAGAATTGTTTGTATACACTGTAGATATTGTAGCTTAGAATGCTCAAGGTTGCTAGTGAGACCTAACTGGAATAACAAGAATTATTGGGATCAGTCATATTTGTCCGTTTCTGTTTGAAACTCACATTGTACTTTTAATATATGCATTGATGTTAATTTACTCTCAAAAAAAAAAAAATTTAAAGGATAGCCCTCCTTTTTATTCCTTCTATATTTGTTTCTACCTGTGGACTCATTATAATCCTTTCTGCTCAAAGGAGCCTTCATGTTCCACCCACCCCCTTTGCTAATGATAATTTATCATCTTGTCAATCCAGATGGTGCATTTGAAAAGACCATCTTCTTTGTTTTTATGTGAAATTTATTATTGAGTATAAGGTAATATAATGTAGTTGGATGCAAGCTTTTCTTTTTATGATAATTCTTTTTGCTGATGCGCTAATTGGTTGGTTGGGGTTGGTGAAATCATATTAACTTAGCCACTGCTTTATCCATAATTGGTTGACTTTGGAAGATTTTCTTTGTGGGAAATAATATGTTAATAATCAAAGAGGAGTCGTTAATTTGAGCCTTTTTCTTTAGGATTATGTCAAACAGCATGGGCCTGTATATGTTCTATCTAGATTGGGAACTTAAATTTCTTGAAACATATGTTTTGAAGCACTTAATTTGTAGTGTGTGCGTGTATATATGTATACAGTTGATTTGTATATAATTAGTACTGTTAGATTTTCTATTTTGTACTAGTGGGCCTTATAATATACCTATATATAAACCCATTACACTTCTATCACACAACCGATGTGGGACTATATTTCCAACAACCGATGTGGGACTATATTTCCAACAAGTAAAATACCTAAAGATAGTTCAATGGCAATTTTACCTTTAATAAACATGATGTAAACATTTTGTATTTAGACTGCTGCTATATTTTTGACCAGATTCAATTGAAGTCGAAATGCAAAGATGGTTAAGAAGAGCTTCTTCACCAATAACTGCAAATATAGAGGTTGAAGTCTTTGACTGTCTTGATGCATTTGAGGTATGTTATCTCTAAACAAAATTTCTTTTCAGCAGCTACAACTCATAGTTGAAATTTATTTATAATAGAGCTATACTAGTCCTTTTTTTTTTTTTTGGCACATATGCTGAGATCCAAATACTATAACTGTTACAAAACCCTGCCATGCAGTGGTTTATTTCATTATAAACCTGCTATGAAATCTTGGTTTTTTACTTCAAATGATCAAAACCATTGCATGGTATTCGGTTGGTTTGAAATGATCAGCCTCTTTGTCAGATCAAACTATCATTGGCCAGATCTGACCCTAGTGCACCAACTGTATTAAATCTCTTATAGGGAAGTGTAAAGTCTGGGCCATTAAAGTATTGCTGTAATAATTTTTATTTCATATTCCTTGTGATAAAACTATATTCATGTATTCTTTTCAGATGTACCCTCAACGGATGCCAGATTTATCCATTGGATGTCCGCTAATTGTATTCGGAAGATATCAAGGGAAGCTTCCAGATTCTATTAAAGTAAAGGGTATTTTGGCCAACTTAAATGACATCGATATTGACTTGAAGGTTCAAAAGACGGACATCCCTCTTGAGAGAGTAAGGTCTCACTTTCTGCCTTTATTAACTATTGAGTTCTTAGCATGTAGTTACGTATTCGATGTTTGTTGCTGTGGATTTTTTCTCTTCAACTTCACCGGCATGAAACATCTCTCCGTGTGTAGACCATGAGAAGACATAAATGTTTTATGAAAGATGTAGTAAAGATTCTGTGATAGAGATTTATCATTAAAATATTAAGATATTAAATTTATTGAATTTTAGTTCATCATACGACCTACTACAGCGGATGCAGGAATGAGATTCAGTTACTTCTTAATGACTAGAAATATTAGGTAGGAAGTTTGCACTTCCTGCATGAATTGGGTGTTTCTTCTACTTTCTTGAAATAGGAAAGTCTGCTCAAGATTGTTAGATTAAAAAGATGCTAACAACTTGCAATGCTACTCTGAACAGATATTCGCAAAGCAACACATTGATCAACTGACAGCTCAGGCATGGTTTTTTGAAAGTAAACAACTTGAAGACAAGGTTTGCTGCCATCATACTTATCTATAGTACCCTACACCCTTTTATAGTATCAGGGTGGTGATTAATTTTGATCTATCAAATCCTTGTCTTTGAAATGATAAATAGGCATGATAGCATCAACTTGCACAAGATATTATGTCATTTATCCTAGACAAGATATTATGTCATTTATCTTAAACATAAGCAGTTTGGTTTATCAACTTTTCTTTTTAAAAAAGAAAAAATAAATCCTCACAATTCTAATTATTAGTTATGTTCTGCATTCATGTATCATGTGGACAAACATGCTTGCATTTGTATGGCAGATGTTTGGCTCCCTTTAATACCATAGATGGGATTATTTTGATAAATCACATTCTGAATTATTTTTGTTAGATGGTTTCTACTCATTTTGAGCAAGCCTTCACTGAAGAATTTCAGATCTCATTTTCTTTAGTTATTATAATAAAAATGTTCCAACTGCCTTTAAGCAATTTTGCAGTTCAGTGCATGGAACAGAAAAAACCTAGATTTACTTCTGTTTTCTACCCTTCAACAATCCATTCATTTTGCAGGTCATTAAATTAAGCCTGCAATGTAGCATTCCATCAGAGTACACATACCTTGTCTTACACCAGACTCGGCCAGCAATTCAAGAAATGATGATGAAGGTAATCTTTATTTTGTCTGCATTACATTTTTGCTTCGCACAGGTCCACGGACACTTCTGTTCTTAACTAAATAGCAAAAGCTTAATCAGAAAACCCAACACACCGTTTTCAGTCTTATAGTGGGAGAGTTTGAAAGGAGTTATTTGTGGCATTTTTTTTGGGTTGAGATTGTTGAATTCAACTAACATATACAATACACACGCCATTTTGCAAACAAACCAATTAACGAGTGTATTGTCATGTTAGATTTGAACTAAATTATATTACCTGAATTCAACTCATATGATTAAGCTGATAGGGTAAGAGACCTATACATTTATATATATCAATAATCACTCATCATATTTTTCATGTAGAAACCTAAGAAAGCCAATGTCAAAAAACTAGAAGCAGCCAAGGACCGCTATTTATCACGGGGCACAAGAATTGGGTTCGGAGATTTACTAGCCACCGCCGAGAATTACTCAGTCATGTTCGGTAATCCAAAGTCACCGGAGGCCTCTTCAGTGTACATGGCTACTGACTGCTGCAGCGATCTATGTGACTGCGCTTGCTGCAGATGCTGCATTAACTGCTGTTCTACATTGAATGATCAGTTTGTCGTCTTGATGGCGCAACTCTGCGCTGGGCTCGCGTGCCTCGCCTGCTTCCAGTGCTGCTCCCTCTGCTGCAATGGCTCTGATTAGTGTTTTCATGTGCTTGATTGATCCCATTGTACAGTGTTTGATTATTAAAGTGTGTTTAAGACTCTTCAAGAACTATAATTATTGAGTTGAAAATGTGTATAGTCAGTCTACACCATTGTTTTTACAAACTTTTTATGGTTTGTGTGCAAAAATTTTATATGTTGTACAGGCTTGAAAAGCAAAATGATAATTTGAATTTCTCATTTATAATTTGTTGTGATTCCGGTTCTCTTTCACAGGTTTGAGTTGTTTATGGATTTATGATGCAAAATAAGTACCCCTGGATGCTAACCAAAGATGGGATATTTTGCTACATGGTACATAATAGAAGTTTTTTAACTTGCCACCGCCAAACAGTGAAATTACTTTAGTATAACTGGCCAATTATTTTTTTTAATTATTTTGTTTGTCATTTTCTGAAATAATTTTTTTAATTGTTTTAATTTAAATTAAAAAAAAATAAATTTTAATGTGCTCCCTTAGCTGTTAGAAATATTTTAGTATAACATCAATAAGTTAGTTGCAAAGGTGACAATTTAAAACAAATTAAAAAACAAAGGGGAGTCGAGTAATATTTCAAAACTGAAATTATCACAAATAATTTTTTGGTTTATTGATACAAATACTTATATGTAAAGTGTTTATGTTATATTAAAAAAATGGATTTAAATTGCAACTAACATAGGATGAAAAAATTGTTGTATTGAGAGATTTAATTTTATATGGACCTCTTTAACATGACTTAATATGACTCTGTGATAATAATTAAAAAAAAAACCCAAGGTTAAATTATACTATTTAAGGGAGGATAAGAAAAACTCAATAATATCAAAAGTTTGGTTCCATGTAGAAATAGAATTTATAATTAATTAAATTATTAAATTTCTTCTTTTAGAAATATCATTAAATTATAGAATTTTTTTAAATAATAACAAAAGCTATGCAGAAATACCATTTATTCACTGTTAAGTAGGTTCATACTATAAATTACTGTTCATTAAGTCACAGTGTCGGTCCTTTATGAGGTTGGTAGTATTCTTAATCTCTCCAATATTGCATGTTGGGAAGATTTATCATCATAGAGTTATAGTCCCTAAGATATTATCTTAAGTACAAATGATAAATTATTATTATATTATCTATTAGTCCATCCAACATGATAAATAGTTAAAAGATTGTTAAACCATCACAACTGGTCGTCTTTTTGACACCTTTTTAAGTGCGGGGTGGTTGTCAACAAGTTGTCCTTTTTTTTTTATTTACACCACTTACCCAGAATTTTCTTGTTCTTCTAACCCGATAAAAAATAATTTTTTTCATAAAAATGTTAGTACAAAAATGGATAAGATCATGAACAACGAAGAACATTATTACAAACCATGTGCTTTGTTTTTATCTTCTTTTAGAAAGTCAGTGATTTAAGCCCCAATGCACATTGGTCCTCTAAATATGGACCTTAGTTACGTTGACAAATGCTTCTCTTCCTCTTCACTTACAAACCCTAATTCAACATGCATCCCAATGAATAATTAAATAATGTGCCTAGATTCTCAAAAGTTCAAGCAAACCACATGTGAAAACTTAGTTAATTAATTAACTAATTAATCAATTAATTAATTAATTAATTTCCCTTGCTTCTAGTAAGTTTAGCTTGCCTGCCAATAGGATTTTAATGTCATGAAGTTCTTAATGCTTACAAGATGGAAGATGTAATTTTTTATCGGATCCATGAAAATAAATAATTTTGTGTAAATACAAAATAAAATTATTATAATTATGTGTTTGGTTGAAAAGATAAAAAAATTAACATATATTTTTGTGTATCTTCCATAAAAATAAATAATGATGTGTAGGCACAAGTTAATAATAAACTATGATTATGTTTTTGTAGATGGATAAAAATTGGTGAATATAAACTTTTTTGTATGTTGGTTGGGAGCTTACTTTTGTGTCAATCTTTTGAATATTTTAATTAGTTAATTAATTTTTTTTATTTTTAAATCAATTTAATTATTTTACTCTAATAATTAGTAATGTGTATGCTTGGAATAAATTGTACACTGCCTGTATTTGATATTTCAAAATTAAATCTTAATCTAATAAAACCACAATATTTAAACTCAAAACTTACAAAATAAAAAAAAATAATCATAATATAATCTAATATTAATTGATATTAATCAATTAAGGAGATTATAAGATGAAGAAGAGTGTAAGATGTAAGTGCCCATCTAACCAAACAAATACTACTTTAAAGATAATTTATGATAAAATTAGTCTTTGAAATATCTACTTTTTTTCATTATTAATTTAGTCCATGAATAAAAGTAAGAAAATTTGATCCATACACCAAAACAATAGTTCAGGAACCATTCTTAAATATTTCTCTTAATTCAGATCTCAAAGTGACTAAAAATATTCTTTTTGTCTATATATCAATATGAAATTAACATATAATATAAGATTAGAAAGAAAATTAACAATTTAAAAATATTTAAAAAAAACTATTATCCAAGAAAAAACACAATTCTAGAAAAGCTCCTTTTTTATATAATTTTGAAAAATACTTATTTATATTTTTATTTTACAATAAGAAATTGTTACCATCTTCATGATGCAGCATGGTTTTTCTTCTCCACTACTCCATCACATGTATAAAATTCCAAGTTTATTGCTATTATATATATATATATATATATATTATTGGAGCCAACAATCTCTTTATCTAATACCACTGAATCTCATATACAGGATATTTGTGTTTTACTCCGAAGATATATTCGAATCTTAAGTCACATAAGATCTCATCTGTTTTAAAAAAGCAACTATGTGTTTGCGCATTTTGTTAATGTAGTTTGTTAGTATTGTGTGTGTATATATATGTATATAATTTAGAAGCAAATTAAGGTTGGAAGAGAGGTATTGATGATGAGACAACATGTCCTTGTTCAATCAGAAGCAATGACATGTTTGTCTTGACAGCTTTGTTCTCCCTATCCTTTTCAAGACAAAGCATGCTTGCACTCTTATTGGATCCTATCCACCTCATGTTTAGACATTAACATGTGGCCAAACACTTGAATCTCTTTCTTTCAACTCACACACCCATAACTCCTCTTCATAGTTTCATCATCTTAACTCCCACTGTTTTTGGGTTTAGTTAGGGGGTCTACATTATTATTTTTATTTTTGTTTTTTATAAAAATGTGATCTAACTTAAGGTACCAAAAAGACACATACAAATACAAAATCAAGTTTGTCATTGTGTTTATTTATTTTTTGCTATGATCAAAATATTTAAATTTCATTCTTTAGGAAATAAGATTGGCATAACATTCTTCATCAAAAATTAGTTACATAGTTGTTAGTTCTATACGTAAACTGTAGTGAAACTTCTGATGTTTTATATGAGTGTAGAATATTTTTTTTTACTGAAAAAATAAGTTTTATAAAACCATTATTACACCAACTATGATATATGGATCATAATGTTAAATGATTAATAAACAACATCTCAAAAAAGTAACATAGCTAAAGTCAAAATGTTGTATCATACTTTACTAGAAAAAAACTGATTAATGAATGAATTTATCCAAAACAAATTGAGAATAATATCTAAAACTAATAAATTAAGAAAAAATAAATTAAAATGACACAAACACACCTTAGACGACTAGTAGATGCCCTGTAAAAAAAGACGGAAGCCCTTCATGTAAAGCATCATAAAATAAATAAAAAAATGGGTGGATCTCAAAAGTATTTAATAAAAATATTATAAAATAATATACTTATTTTTAATTTATCAACTATTTTAATTTTTGATAAAACGACATAAAAAAAATACATACAACTGACATCAAATAATTGGGACTAACAACTTATTATTGGTTGTCACGAGAAATTTAACTCTAGTAGCAAAATAGTACATTTACCAATCAACAATCATTGCCAAAGAACCACTTAGAATCCCCCATTAAGTGAAGCATAAATAATATTTTTGCAAAGTTGTAAATAAAGCAATTCAGCATCAATAATTGTTGATATATATTACTGTTATAATAATCACACATTCATGTTTTACTAGAAAAAAATATATCAAATTCTAATATCTTTAACCAAACGCAACTTAAAACTCAGTCTTTGATGTGCTTAATTAATCTAACTGCACACTAATCACCGTAATTAATTATTATGATACTTTAAATTAATCAATTCATAGAACACACGTGTCAGACAGACAAACCAGCGATTATTAGATCACAATGATGTCGTGACATCTGTTGATATTGTGTGGATTAATTCCAATGCACCTCGCTAATTACAATCTAATCTCGGATTAAGTAATTAACAACATTTTAATGTTCCTTAACAGTTGGTTTAGTGAAGCATAAGTTATTTCTCTTATTAAATTTTTTGGTTCTTGGGATTTTGCATCAAGTGTTGGGGGTGCAATTATTATTATTTATTATAAAGTTCGTGTATATATATAAATATAATTGGGGATGATGAGAGTTGCACTAGATTCAAGGGCAAATAATAATAATAATAAATAACAATAATAGAAGATAGTTAGGCCAACAGCTCAATCACTTCTCATATTAATTTGGGTGGTACCAAGAATCAAAATGTGGGATTGGTTTGTTAGAAGATGTAGCCATTTGGATGGCAAACAAGATGAGTATCTTGTAACATATCTTTCATGTGAGCTAGATCTCTTTTATTTTGATATTTTCATCTTCTATATATATTAAAAAAATGAGGATAAATAATTTTATATACAGTGCTAATAATATTAAACAATAGTAAATAACCATCATTTTATATACAGTACTAAACAATATTAAACAACAGTTAATAGTAATCATGAATGGTAAATATTAATAATTTTATATAAATTTTTTGTATAAGTATTAGCTATTAGATCATCATCTAGCGGCTATCATCAAACATCTTTAGAGAACAATAATTTTTTAAGGATGTATAGTTTATTTTTAAAAAATCATTGCAAGATAAATTATTTGTTGATACAATATAACTTATATTCTTGGAAAGAAATTTGATATATATTATAACAGTAATAATGAAAATTTTTAAAAATAATGAAAAATCTAAAATCAACAAAAGCTACGAGAAAAAAAAAATAGAAGATGATTCTTTAGGTTGAAAATTGAGTATAATGGTAGTGGTTTAATTTAGTAAAATTATTCTTTTTATTATAATAAAACTTTAAAATATATTTAATTTGGCATTAGGTCAATTATAAATCAGCTTGTCCTAGATTTATGGCTTGACTTTGTTATTTGTTGGGCATGGTTTTATAGCCTAAATTCTTTAAACTATCATCCTAAAAATGTCTCATAATTTGAAAAATCAAATAAGTTATATGTTTCAAGTAAGGTTAAAAAGAATTTAAGTCACAAACCCTAACACAGTGATAACACAGTTATATGTTTCAAGTAAGGTTCAACATTTTTTTTTCTTTTTTAACACCAAACTTTTTTGCATTGTAAATGACAATGAGGCATATATCCTAGTGTACATGTATATATATATTACTATATTTCATCTACAGGTATTGGTAAAACATTCACATAGACAAAAAAAATAAAAAAAGAGAGGACAAGTGAGGTTAGTATTTAAAAAAAGAGAGAAAGAGGGAAGGTTATTGGATACTAATTCAATAACCTCAGGATGTTCATAGATTTTGAACTTATAAAATTCAAAATCCCCCTCAAAGGTTCTTAGATAACAAATCCAAAGATGTTTGTCAATTAGTAGTCGGATCAAAATTCAATGATTTCAAATCATTCATTTATATAAACAATAACTTTAATGGTTATAGTCCAACAACGTTTACAAATAGTACCAAATTGATAACAGTACAAAATTGATATATAATATTTAAAAAATGCACAGTAAAAAATTGGTATACATAGTATTAAAATAATTGCACATTAAAAAAAAAATACTATATTCTCATCTCAAATCACAAAAGTACGTAATAAAATGAATCACAGTCTTTCAACTTCATTTGCACCCTATTCTATATAGAAATAGAGGAAAAAAATCATAACCATGGGACATGTGATATCTCTAAAGTTCATAACTGGGGACGTTCCTACATGACATGTACCCTATATATATATAAGTACTAATGCATGGTAAAAACCAAGCATGAGTAATTATTGATAACTAGGAAGCTGTTTCTTATACAATAATTGCATGGAGTTTGCTAGGAAATGACTAGTTTGTTTCCTGTGAGGTTCCTTGCTGGTTTAGTATAGTAGCTAATTGGAATGAGACCAAAAGCTAAAGAAGGGATTGGTGCTTAAGTTAATAAGCGGAGAAGTGAGAGGGATTTGATCCCATTGTAGTTGTGTTTGGTGATCTAGGGTTTCTTGTAGGGTTGTTGAGGGGCATCCTATTGCCCTTCTGACTACCCTTGCTCTCTTTCCCATGGCTCTATTTCTGATTTGCTTAAATCTCTAGCAACATTTAGGTTTTCTTAGATCTTTCCATAGCTCGAATTATATTCGACCAAATAATCTAATGAGCTCTTTGTTTTTTTTCTACTTTTAAAACATAATTGTGAATACTGTTTTGATGAAAAATTTAATTGTTACTAATAATCTTTTAATCGATTGACATAAGATAGATTTTTTATTTATAGTGTTTGTGTATTACTGAAGAGACATGTTGACCTTAACTCAAACAAAACGAGGGTATACTTATGTGATGTATTGTTTATTGTGTTAAATAATAATTATAATTGTTGACTGTTAACTGCCTAACTTAATGATTTTTTCTTTTTAAATGACTTGTAAATGTCATAATAAAAAATTTCGATGAAATATTGTAAAAAGAGAAAAAATAAATTTAATATCTAATATAAACTTTATATAATGATATGATTATACTTAGCTTAATTAGTCTATTGACTGTTGATAGAAAAAAAAGGATTCATATAGTTGACTTAAAAGTAATGATTTATTATTATTGTCATCTATTTGTTGTTTCATGTTAAAAAAATACATTAATATTAGTATTATTATTGGAATGAACTGTTGTTATTCTTTGTAAAAAGAAAAAAAAAACCATGTTGTTATTAACCAAAGGAAATTAGATTTTTTGATGCCACTTGTTAGTGTAACATGGTCCCTCTTGAGTCATTCCTGTGCCTAGTGCTTTGAGAGGAATGGTGGAACCTTGGCAGGACTTTGGCTGAGTACAATGTGAATAATGTTGCACATGAATGCCCATTTCTTGTTCTATATAAATAGATGCATTTCAATTGATATTCTTATTTGAGTTGTTGTTATGTCCTTGGACATAGTACCTATAAACTATGCATATATATATATAGCTAGGGTATCCCTTCAAATATTAGCTTTCTAGAATTAATATAAGCTTAGAATCTTTAACATGGTGCGAAAGTTTATTTAAAAATATTCATATTGTTATAGAGGACAAGATGTAAGATTTTAATATAATGAATTAAGAGAAAGTCTTCATAAGATTCTCATATTGATATTAATCTATCTTGTTTTGCACATGAGACTGAGTTAATTAGTATAATGACAAGACTTAAGATATATAAAACTATAGCAAGTTTTTTTTTTTTTTAAATCCAATGATGTGTTTATTTATTTTCTTTTTTTTCGGATTTTTGAATAAAATTATATGCAAATATATTGTCTAAACAAGGGAAATTAAGCACTACATAGTAAATAAGTACAAACAAATTTTAAAATAAACTTTGATCCCATGACATGGACTATTTTTATGGTTGATTTTTTTTTTTGCGATAAAAGGTTGAATTATTACTTAAAAAGTGAATTTAAGTTATTCTTAACACTTAACCACAAGAGCTAACTTATATATTATATTACTTATTTATAATTGATTTTTTTGTCTCTAAATCATTATTTGGAAAATCAAACATCAAAATCATCCTACCTAAAACATGTACAATTGTCCCCATAATTATCATTAGTTACATGTTTCTTAAGTTGCTAATTATTTCAATAAATATTAGTTGGAATACATAAAAACAAATTTTACAATCAAAGCTCATAAAAATATCAATCACAACCAACAGATGCTCACTTAATCACTTAATTTCTATTTTATGAGACCATGTTTTAATTTTAATTTTATTATTAATTTTATTTTTTTAATAAATGTGGATAATGCAAATGTTGCAGCCTAACGTTAAGATACATAAAGTACCATGTATGTCACATATCAGGGATAGACACATGCGAGAAGATGAATTTTACAATATTTGTGCCATCCACAACGTGAGTTAGGGTTTAAACCCACTTCTTCAACGGGATGAATATTTTATACAAAAGATATTGTGTTAACAGACTAAACGATTGTTGGATGTTTTTTTTTATGATCAGAAATTTTCTTTCATTTCAAAATTATGATATTTTTATTAAAATAGTTTAAAACAGTGAAGTACAAAAGTAATAACAAGAAATAAAGGGCATTTATGAGTTAGAAAATAGATTAAAAGTACACATTTAGCTTTGACACTGATAATATAATACGATTCTCTCAGGAAGGATTTGATTGGACGAATAAAAGGAAGTGTACTAACTCTTCAATTTATTCTTCTTTAAATTCTTATATTATAAGAACCGTTCTTTTAATAAAAAATACTAGTGCATCAATAATAATAATAATAATAATAATAATAATAATAATAATAATATAAAAAGTCTTTTGGATATATGCCTAGCTTAATTTTCTTCAACTAACATAGAATGATCTTCCAAAAATTTTTAAAAAAGTTTTTGCAAATAATTAAATTAAAATTAAGTAGTCTTTGCTCTCATTAAAGTTTTATATAAAAATAATATTAATAATTAGACCAAAATTTGATGAAATATTAAAAATGAAAGCAAGTTTGCTAGCAAAGTTTAAAAAAACAATTAAATGTCAAGTTTAGAGAAATTATGCATCATTAAAATTTAATTAATCACCAACATAGAATGATCTTCCAAAAATTTAAAAAAAGTTTTTACAAATAATTAAATTAAAATTAAGTAGTCTTTACTCTCATTAAAGTTTTATATAAAAATAATATTAATAATTAGACCAAAATTTGATGAAATATTAAAAATGAAAGCAAGTTTGCAAGCAAAGTTTAAAAAACAATTAAATGTCAAGTTTAGAGAAATTATGCATCATTAAAATTTTATTAACCAAATAAAATCAATTGAGAAAGACATCCAAAAGATGAGGTCTAGTCACTCACACTCTCTCTCTCTCACACACACACACTCTATATAATTGAAAGACATCAAATATGTGTCAATGAATGATAGAACAATCCTGAAATATAAAAATAAAAATAAAAATAAAATGAGAACCAATGAGAAGAAAGAAAAAGACAATAAGAGAGAGTGAGAGAGAGAGAGAGCATCTAGTAGGGGAGGGGGACAAGAAGAGCTGTAGTTGCAAAGGATTTGGTGCTTAGGAACTTGAAACTTGGAAGGCACTCACTCACACAAGTCACTTAGCACTTAGCCATGGATTTCTGTGGCCTAACTCACTTCCACTAGTCTATTTAAAGTCTCTCTTTGCTTACACTGGCCAAAAGGGTCTTGATAGCAACTTCTGTCCCTTTCTTTTATCTCTCTCTCTTTCTCTTGCTCTCTTTCTAAAGTTTCAGAACTTCTCACTTCTTTTGAAAGACATGAAGGTGAGGACCACAAGCAACTTGATCACTACTTGGGGAGAGTGAGATAAAGAAGTTCTATAGTTTCTTTAGTATCTAGTGCTTGTTCTTGTTTCTCAGAGAAGCTCTTAGTTCTGGCTATTGGAAGACATAATAAGAATAAGGACCACAACCATTAGGCAACTTGATAAAGAAGTGTGCATTAGTTTTTCTTTGTTGTTTCTTTAGTATCTAGTGCTTTTCTTTGTTTATTCTTTTTCTTTACTTCATTAGTTCATCACTTTCTTAAGCCTCACAAGCTCTCAGTTCTCTTGGAAAACTTCAAGTTTAAGGACCACAAATTAAACTACTTGAGGTCTTAGATTTTATGATTTTTATCATATATAGAACTACTTTGTTTTCCAAAGTTCTCAATTCTAATGGAAATCATCAGTGTAAGGACTACATACACAGACTCACAAAAACATTAATTGGATCTCAAAGTATATCTTTCAAGTGTTAAACATGTCTCAAAAGGATAAACTTTGATGTGTAGATCCTCAACTGGGTGCACAACAAGCTCAATGGAAAACAACATAAGAAGACACTCAACAACCCAGGTTACTTTACTTCATCTTTTCACTGTAAGTAATCCTTCTTCTTCCAGAAAGCTTGAATATAAATCAAAGTTCTTATACCCATGTATTGAATGGTATAGCTTTCATTACTGTATTTCTGAAAATTTTCTGAATTTTTAAATGATACATAGATGATAGGAAAGAGGAATTCAGTGATTGGCCACAAGCATTGCTAGCAATAGGGACATTTGGCACCAATGGATTCAAAGAAAACCAAGAAAGATGTTCTTCTTCAGAAGGTGACTCAAAAGAAGATGATACACTCACAATAGACTCCTCCAAAAACTCAGCATCTTCTTCACTTGAATTGCTGGATTTCACAGTAGATGATGCAAGCAATCTCCAAAAGGAACTCACAAAACTATACACACTCCAACCAAAATCCAGCAAATTAGATGGTTCTAATCTCCCACTCAATAGATTTCTAAACTGCCCTTTGAGTTTGGAACTTGATAGAGTAGCTTATGATCATGATCATCTAAGCAACATTAATGCTGAAGAAGAAGGTTATCTTTCACCCAAAAGCAAGATCATTTTGAGCAAAGCAAGAGACATTTTAACTGATAACAAGAAGGGAATTAAGCGAAGATCCATCAAGTTTCTTCTAATGAAGTTGTTTGCCTGTCAAAGAGGCTTACCTCCCATTCCTAACATAAGAGACACTGTCCCTGAGTCGAAGGTTGAGAAGGTATATATCTACAAATATACATATATATATATATATACATACACATTAATTTATAGATGTAAAACAATGTGCTAATTAAAGAACATGTTTTTGTAGACACTATTTTGATCATCTTTGGCAATATTAATTGTTCTTGTTAGATATTAAGGATGATGCTACACAAGAAGACATACCCACAAAGTTCTACCCCAGCAACTTCAGTAAAGAAGTACTTAAACAAGAAACCCAGTGAGAAAAGATGCAAACCAAGGGATATGCATGAAGAAGAAGAAGATGAAGACCAACAAGAAGAAGAAGAAGGAGAAGAAGAGGAGGAGGAGGAACAAGAAGAAGGATCTAAATGGGTCAAAACTGATTCTGAATGTGAGTTTCTGTTGTCTCATTTTCAAGTTATGATCATCAGCATAACATGATTGATATGATACTCATTATGCATATTTTTGTTCTCTTGTTTTCAGTTATTGTTCTTGAGATATGAAGAAGAAATATTATTGTGTTAGGTGAGGTTGTGCTTCTTGGGAACTGTAGATTTGAATTCAATTACTATTTGTTATTTGGACATTAATCTCTGAACAATTTAATTAATTGCAGGCATATTTTTGGAGTTGCTTTGATTCAGATAGCTTCAAGAACTAAATGGATCAAAAGGCAAAAAAAAAAAAAAAATGTCATGATGGTGCATGCTTTCTTAGAATAATAACACTCCACTTCTGCTCCAAATGGAGTAATTCATGTTGAGGAGTTTTTTTTTTTTTTTTTTCCAAATAAACCACTTCTTTTTTTTTTTCCAAATAAACCACTCCTATTAGAACCGAAACAGCAAGCTACCCTCAGATGTGGTAAAAGTACAACTGAAATAACAAAATCAGCAGATAACAAAATAAAGTGAAGAACAAGATGCCCTCCTCTTAAGGCCACCAAACTAGACTCCTAGACTCTTAGCCCAAGTTTGGAACATGAGCCTAACAGAGTTTCCAGAACTTCTTTCATTTGAGGATCTATAAACTCCAAGTATTTTCTAACAGAAGTGTAGAAGTGATAACATCATCGAACTTCTTTTTAGCTCCCTCGGCGAATGAAGAAAATCAAAATAAAATATCCTAACAATTTTGAGGATAATACAACAATACGCATGCAAAACATTAAAAAGTTATTGTTTGTGTGTTTTCAATCACATTAAAAGATTAGAATTAATAGATATTGTTTACTGATTTGTATTTGCTGTATAAACAGTGAACAATATATTCTCTCTCTCACTGTCTCACACACAAATGTTTTTTTGGGAAAATGTGACGAAACAGGCTAGGCAACTGTTCATGGAAACTACTGTATAACCAGCTCTTTATTGTGAAGTACTTATGAAATTATTTTATTTTAAAGAATATATATATATACACACACTTAATACAGAGTTTACAGATTATAAAAAATAAAAATAGTGAAAACAATAGTAGAGTTTGGTTTTAAAGAGGTAGGATTCAGGGGATCAATCACTGTAGATATTTGTAGATCTCAATCAACAAATCTATGGATGTCCGAAGTTGATTCGGACTATATATACATCATTTATTATTTCTTAAATTTGATTTTAAATAATTTACCATAATATTTTTTTACTATATTGCATATGTTTTAAAAATAGTTATATGTTAATTTTTAATTAACCGGACTTTTATAAAAAATAAAATAATAATAAGATAATTATTTAATACATGGGATTTTTTTGATTAAAATATATAAATAAACCATTAATATATTTGAAAAAAAAACAACCTACACGTGAAATAACAAAGAAGAGATATGGATAAAATTAGTAGCCATTAGGGGTGAAACTATAAAAAATACAAAGGAAGCTAATAACTAGTGGGGGTACAAGTGTGTTTAAGTAGCTCCCATTTAGTGGGTCCTCAAAAATAAATGGGTCCATATGCACAATTGAAAAAAAATAATAAATAACACTATATCAACTTAATAGAGAGTGAGCTAGAATAAGACTCATTCAAATTCTAGACAGTGAACCCTTTTGGAAAGCTTTTCTTATTGATCCGGTTTGATCCTTCTTTTATGTGTGATGATATATATAGTTTGGGAGCTTTTTTTTTTGTGGTTGTTAAATACTATTATGGTATAATTCTCTAGTTGAATCTAGAGGAAACATTATTATGTTTTTATTGGCATAGTGAAAAAGAGTTTTAAATGGTTTCAGGTGATTTTTCACCCTAAACTAAAGGGATTTTTCACTTTAAAATTATTATTGTATTTCATTGTTTGTTTGATCTTTCCATTGTACCATAGAGTGGAGGATAAAAGATCTTAGAAAGATTCAGAATTCAGCATGGTTACTATAGTAACCATGTTCAAGCTAGAGATGGGCACGGGCCGGTTAACCGGGCCCGATCCAGTGGGTCCGGGTCAGTTTTTGGCTGACCCGTAACCGGCCCGTGAAACAATAATAACCCGCCGGGCCGGGTCGGCCCGGCCAGTCCGGCGGGTCGGCTGAAAGCAACACGGACCCCAGCCCGGTAAGATTTCAAACCCGCCGGGCCCGGCCTTTTTTTTAAATTTTTTTTAATTATTATATTAAAATAAAAAACTCAAAGTTGTGAATGGGATTCTTGGTCACTTTATAAAAACTTTCACTCTCTAACCATCTTATTCAACTTTTCTTTTGAGTATAAGTACTAAAAAAATTAGATAAAATTTGAAATCCGGTTTGGAACTGGGCTTGACCCGGCGGGTCAACCCGCCGGGTCATGGGTTTGGGTTTCCCAACTTGTAACCGGCCCGTCTACAGTACTGACCGATTATAGGTCATTGAACCGGCGGGCCGGGCCAAAATTTGGCCTGTGCCCCCTCTAGTTCAAGCCGCGTTTAATTTTAAGTTTATGAATTATCACAAATTGCTACAGTTATGATGCTATAGTGTTCATGTTGCAATACTGCACTATAGTGTCAATTTATAGCCGGTGAATTCCTCAGTGTTACACAAGTATCAACATGGTTGGAGTTTCTAAGAATAGCACATTTGCTACAATATTCGTGCTAGTTGTTGTAACACCTATGCTTGGTTGTACAGTAACTTCACAACAACGGTAACACTCGTACTACAGTAATTTATGACTAACCAAGTGATTGTTTGAAGACTAGTGTGATCTAGTTCAATCAAAACATTATATATGAAAATGTCAAGCGTTCTGTTTCCCATCCATTGTTGTTGGGTGGTTCATTGAGTGAAGATGTAACAAGTTAGAGGCTATGTTTACTTGTTTGTATAGACGGACTCCTTCGTGATCCGGGTTAGAGATGTCAACGGGGCGGGGATTCACCGGGGGTGCATTCCCCTGCCCCGATCCCGAAATTTCACTCCCATCCCCGAACCCGGCCCCGAACCCGAATACGGAGAATTTTTTTTCCCGTCCCCGTCCCCGCGGGGATTTTTCGGGTTCGGGGATTCCCCGGCCCCGATTAATAAATTAAAATATTATTATTATTTAAAATAAAATTTATAAAATATTTGTTAAAAATACCATAAAATTTTTTAATAATTAGAAACTCATTTATAAATATGATTAACACAAAATACCAACATACACAATCACCAATAAATTATTTCCAAAATTTTAAAAAATTAAAAAATGCAATATAGTTAATATAAGTTTAGACTTTTATTTAATTTTTATACTAATGTTTATTTAATTATTAATAATTTTCTAATTAAATAAATAAATGAATTTTTCTAATTTTTATTTAAATATTTATAATATATATATATATAATATTTCGGGCCCGGGGCGGGGCGGGGAGGATATTCCCCGATCCCGACGGGGAATTTTTTTTTTGGCCCCGGCCCCGTCCCCGACCCCCGAAAAAATTTCCCGACCCCGGTCCCGACGGGGCGGGGAATCGGGTTTCCCGTCGGAGCCGAGGTCAATTGACATCCCTAATCCGAGTCTATAAATATCCAAAAGAGAAACATATTAACTTATTAGTGGTTTATACAAATATTGGTCTCTTGTAGAGGTTTTTATATTAACTTATATTTTACACGTATTTTATGAACTAATATAAACAAATCACATTGATTTGTATAGAAAATTACGCGAAAAAAAACATAGCAACTTTGGTTGTTGCGAGTCTTATGACTATAAGAGCAACCAAAAACCAACGAATGCATTAGTACAATATAAAAGGTTTGATTGCCTATATTTTTTGTTGTTCAAATTTAAAACACGTTAACTATAGTGGTGATAATAATTTTTTTTTATGGGCACGGATTTATAATTTAAATCTTATATTAATTAAGTGAAATTGTGGGAGTGGACTTTCATTAATGTCAGTGCATAAGATTTTTCATTTTTATTTTCTTTTTATGATAAAAAAATCATCCAATTATTTAGAAAATATTACATGATAAAAAATAATGCTTTTTTTTTAATGATCTTTTAACATTTAATCAAATGGCATATTTAAAGAAGTGGGGTTTTATGAGGTATGATTCCATTGATTTGTTATGGTGAGATCAACGTAAACATGTACTGATATGCAAAATTACCAAGAGAAAAACACTGTTTCCTTAGCGGGTTTGAAACCCGTTCGCCCGAATCCGCTAATAATTTCTATATTATATTTGCATCATCTTTTGCACACCAGATCTCGAGGCACCGACCAGGAAGGAGTGAAGACCGGCGAGCTAAAGCTCCGATTTTTCGATTTCTCTTCTCCGATCCCTGATTGATAGTTCTAGGGTTTGGATTCTCAGAGGCTCTGGGTCTTGGATCTGGTGCGAATTAGGGTTATAGATCTCAAAGATCGCTGCTTTTTCCCTGAACTGTGAGGTTTATCGGCATAGGAAAATCTTTGATTTGTATAGGATTTTGGCAGTCAATGCTCTTTGCGGCGGCTCTTGAAGACTCTTTGCTGACTTCTGAGAAGCGGAAAGGATTAGGGTTCCGTGATGTCGGGGGCGGGACTGGAGGATGTGTTCCTCTCCACTTCTCTTGCTAGCTATCTCGATAGTAAGCTCCTTGTGTTCCCTTTTCTGGTCCATTGTTCTAAAATTTGTTTCTTTTTTTGTTATTTTCGGTGAATTGGGGTTTTCCTTTGATCGGTGTGTGGGTTGTTATATTCAGCTCTTTTCTTGTTAGTTTTTGTATGTTGTGTTTGTGATGGTAGACTTTGCCCTCTTGTCTGATTGAGAGCGTTGAATTTGACTGTATTGCTTTGGGCGTTGTGGCATCAATTGTTCTGGATGCCGTTGTTCTTAAATTTGTTTCTTTTTTGTTATTTTTGACGAATTAGTAGTTATAATAGAGTGTTTCTTTGATTCGTTTGTAGATTGTTGTGTTCAGTTCTTTTCATATTAGTGTTTTCCATATTGTGTTTGCGATGTTACAACTTGCTTTAGTAATTTTTATAGCTCAAAGTCTTCTTAATTTAGCGGCATTGCTTTGGTTTTTGTGGCATCAGATGCTCTTCGTAGTAGAATGTTGTTAATTTTTGTTGCGATAAACATTCTGAAAATATAAGGATCTCCGGCCAGTTTAGATCATTATCAGAGAAGTATCTCCTTGAGTCACATGTCAAGCAGTACTTTGAGAACCTCACAAGGAAGCCAATGGAAAAATAACACTTTATCAATTGGTTATTGACGAAAGTTAATCACAAAATAAAGCGATGGAATTATTTTGTGGGATTTGTAAAGTGCGTCTTATAATAATTCTCTTTTTGTGTAAGTGGCTGAACCAAGGGCAGACTTATTAATCTTTGATTGTAGAAGAGTATGGATCTCAGTGTCTTCAATTTTTCAAAATTTGAGAAGCAACTTTGCATCTTTACTTGCTTTGCAGCGAGTATCATAATAAATATTTGTTTTATCAAGTGCAGCACCTTGGAGTTGTGTTTGCATGATTAGGTGGTTGCTTTCTATTGTGATCAATAAATTATATGCCTCAAGCCTTGTACTAAACTCAAAATACAGGAGGATTGTATGCTCAAAGCCTCAAGCAAGCATTCTTGAATCTTAATTCCTAGTATAGTAGTATACACTTTTGTAATGTGAGTTATGTGATGTACCTGTTAATTCTTCCAAGTTGTCAAACACTATGGTTGAACCACAATCACCATTCTCTTTTTGTGCATTTCACAACCTATTTCAGTTAACACAATGAACTTCTGCTGTATAACTAGTTCTGATAGCCCCTCTTTATTTTGATTCATTGTGTTTGTCGACAGAAAAGCTTCTTGTTTTGTTACGAGATGGACGGAAGCTTTTGGGGATTCTTCGATCTTTCGATCAATTTGGTATCCATCTGTGATTTCCTTGGTTTGTATTTCCTTCTTGGGCATATGTTCTTCAGTTGCTTATACATGGTACTCTTTTGTTTCCCCAAAGCAAATGCTGTTCTTGAAGGTGCCTGTGAGCGAGTAATTGTAGGAGATCTCTATTGTGATATCCCTCTAGGTCTCTATGTGATTCGTGGGGAGAATGTTGTCTTAATTGGGGAACTGGTAAAAGGAATTCTCTTTTGTGCTTGACTATTGATGTGTTCTTGAGGAACACACACATTCTTACTTTAATATGGTTGGTTATTTGAATGTGAAGGACTTGGAAAAGGAAGAACTACCTGCTAGAATGATTAGTGTCTCAGCAGCAGAAATTAAAAGGGTAAGTGCTATTACCAATACATTTCATAGCTTTGGCAATATTCTTTTGCCTGTTTGATTGGACTATTACATGGACTCATTGTCGTTTCTTATCCTCTTTATATTAATTGACATATTTGGTTTTGTTGTTAATATATCATATCAATCAAGTTTAGCGAAGCAACTAAAAGAAATATTGGTTTATCTGACATTTAAAATTACATTGCTTGATTGGTTTGTGTTTCTTGGATAATTAAATTAAATTATCATTTTGCACTGTCATCTTTAATTTATTGTCTGTTCCTGTGTTCACAATATTACCTCAATGAGCTACATTTTCTGATTTGTTTCTTTTGGTTGTTTAACCTACCCTCTCTGGTTCATCAATTTTGTCCAAGGTCTACCTTGTTGTATGTATCTCAGATTCTTGTCTCTGTGCCTTTTGCAATACTTGATCTCTGAAACATAATTTGCAGGCACAAAAAGCAGAAAGGGATGCGACAGACTTGAAAGGCTCTATGAGAAAGAGGATGGAGTTCCTTGATTTGGACTGATAGAGCTGCCATTTCTTCACCACTTGCCAATCACCGCAAATTTTTATCGCGGTTCTTCATCTTGGTGTATCCTAAGTTTTATGCCTTTTGTATCGTCTTCTTTATCAAATTTATAACCGTGAAATTCACACCCAAATCGGTAGCCCGAAACTTGTGTTATTCAGTGTGCTCATAAATGTTTACGTCCTTTTTATTTTGGTAATTTATCTATTGTGTTGATGGAGATTCAAGTTGATTCCCACTGAAGAAATCATTGTATCATTGTTTATGTATGATGGGATTGTTTGGTTTTTATTCTCTGGAAGAGCTTTTCAATCTAAAGCTCTTTTTCATAGTGTGGAATCTTTGTTTAAAAGAAAGTTGCTGCAATTCTTGCAGATAATAGTTTTTATTGAAAACTTTTTTGTGATATATATATGCACACACTAGGGCACAGTCTCTAGGGATGTTTGACAGTGTTGTTGGATTTGTTGGATGTAAATTCAACGGTTTTTGTCATTTTATGTATATTATTTAAGTGTTAAACAATAATTATATATAGTAAATATTAGTAATTCTAGTAATTTTAAGTAATGCTTATTTTAACAAAGTTATTTTTATATAAATAATAGCAATCGGATAGTTTTGTGATTTTGGATATTTATGCTAAATATAATTTTTTTTAATGAGTGCATAAATAATTACACATTTGTTTAGGCGTTTATGTTAAAATTTTCATTATTTATTTATTTATTATCAAAATAAGTTGCTATGCAGTTATGAAAGTCAGGGGCTAGAATTCGCATATATGTGAGCACTGAAATCACCTATATAATCATTATTTATACTCACAAATATATTCTTTCCCCTGTGAATCGAACTCTAATCCAATGAAATCAGCTATTAATAAACCATTTGATGGTAAATTTCCTATCATTATAGCATTATAGCAGTAATACAATATCAGCAGGGGTGTGAATGTAAATAATTCTAGAATTTAAGAAAATTTTGGAAAAAAATAAAAAGGGCTAAATCCCTTAACTCCATGAAGCAGTGAACACACCCAAACGACGAGCAGTCGCCGTTCTCTGGATCTCGGCTCGGTTTCCGGCTCGGCGGCGACATGCCGGACGTGCAAGCTCTCGTCGGCGACTTCGCACTCAAGCTCAAGCGCCGGTTTGATTTCCATCCCTTCTCCTCTTCCTCCTCCTTCGAATTCCCTCTTCTCGAGCTCGAAATCGATATATGAATCCCTAATTTTGGTGGAATTCTTGAGTTTCTAGGAAGGTGGAAGGATCGCATGCGAGCGCGAGGCAGACGGCGGAACTGCTCCGCTCTGTGGTGTCGCAGCAGAGGCTGCCGCATGCCGGACAGGCCGCGGTTCTCATCGACGCTGTTCGTGCCGTTGGTGAGCAGCTCATCGCTGCTAACCCTGTTGGTATATTATCTAATCTTGTAGCCTAATTTCGTAATGGTGCTGATCTTCTTTGCTCTCTGAAATTCGTTTTTTAATGTTTCATTTTCTTTATATTTATAATTGTATTACTTGTTTTCGGATAAAATCTCTTCCCTGTGGTTTTTTTTTTTTTTTTGGTTTGGGTTAGGGTTGGCATTTTTCTGAGAGAACATCTAAGAGAACAATCCCTTTTTTTTGTGCTCTATTCTCTTCTTTTATTCTGCTGTGATATGAAGCAAAACTGGCTTCTCTTTTAGAGCTGAACTTGTTTTGCCATAAATGTAATTACTTGTATGATTGAAATTTCATTTGTCATGTTCTTTTCTTGTTTTCTCCAAAATTTCCAACATGTGGACATTTTTTTCTTCTGGAAATTTATAGAGTGATTAGTGCTGGATGTTAGTGTTGTTGTTGTTCCTTGGATCATTCTCAACTTCTATTCTATCTCCATAATAATTTGTTTTTGTTATATATTTCACTGGGTGCTGCAGAGCTAGCTGTGGGAAATATTATTCGGCGGGTTCTGCACATTATTAGAGAGGAGGACCTTTCGAGCACTACAACTGCAATGGAAGGACTGGGACTGTCTGCCGATAGTGATGATGATAATGCGGGTGATCATGAGGATCGTCCAGCTCTTTCTGCAGCTGCTGTTGCCGCTGCTGCTAGAAGCGCTCTACGGGCCCCCTCTTTGCACACTCTTCTTGAAGACATTCCCGAGTCTGCTGCAGTTCCTCATGCTTCTTCCTCTGGCGGTGACTCAGAAGGAAAAAGCAAATGTATCTCCTGGCTCATCATCCTGTCATCTAAATTTTATTGCTTTTTTTCATAAGAGCATTGGAGGTGGTTAACTAATTATTATGATAAGTGAACATTCAAGTAAATTTGGTTTTTCTGTATTATACTTTTCTATTAGCAGCTGCTGATAAGAGTTTGAAGAGCCGGAAGCTAAAGCATGACGTCATTGAAGCTATTAATGAATTGATCCAGGACATTGATACTTGCCATGAGCAAATTTCCGAACAAGCAGTGGAGCATATTCACCAAAAGTATGCTTTCTCCATGACTAATGGCTAAATTAGATTTCTATTTTGCTTGCTGGAAATGAACCAAATCATTGTCTAATTCTTTCTTTGACATGATGGAACTTATTTTCTTGTTGGAAATGCTTATAGAAATCCGATTAGTTCGCTTTGCAGTCTTGCGCATGTACATACATGCATATATATAAATCAGTTGGTGCTAAAAGCAAAACACACTTAATAATATCCATGGTCAATCTTTTAGCACCATGTAAATTTGAGGAAATTTGGGAGGAAGTTGTCTGGGTCCTCAGAAGGTATAGTCCAGATTGGACCAGAATAGAATATTTATACTGGTGATGCGGTGTCACTAGATATTCAGTATGATCACAATTTCCTTCTGCTTACATGTTATCTTTATCTTCCCAGCAACTTTATGCAGCTTTTCTTCTCATTCAGCTTCAATTTCCTGAGCATGTTGTAGTTTCTAGGTTTTTCATATCTTTTATTATGATCTATTTTAAGCTGTAGCTATCCTTGTTGCTCATGTCTGAATATGCTCAAGCGTTCTAAATTGGAATGATTACCATTTATGTAACTAGGTGGTAAGTTTGAACCTTTATTGCAACTGCTGAACACCACATGATATGCATCAATTTTCTTCTTGATAAATTCTAGTTTTACTGATTTGAATTACTTACTTCATGTTAGTGAGGTCATATTGACTTTAGGCCGTTCAAGAACTGTCAAGGAATTCCTGTGTGCAGCAAAAGAGAAAAAGCGATCGTTCCGGGTGTTTGTTGCAGAAGGTGCTCCAAGGTGTGTTAATTATGATAATCTCTTGTGATAGTCAAAAAGCCATGATTCCAGAGAATAAGACCATCAATGTGTAGATTTAAGCGTGTGATTTTCCTTCAAATTTGCCTCTATGGCTTTATCACATGATTATGGCCGATTATCAGGTATCAGGGGCATGTTCTTGCGAAAGAGCTGGTCACAAAAGGATTACAAACTACTATAATCACTGATTCTGCAGTTTTTGCAATGATTTCACGAGTTAATATGGTAAGTTGATTAGTTATTCATGCTTTACACAAATGCACCATTCACTATCCATAACTTGGAAACATTACATAAGGTGATAGTTGGAGCTCATGCGATCATGGCTAATGGTGGAGTAATAGCACCTGTTGGGTTAAATATGGTTGCACTTGCTGCTCGAAGGCATGCGGTACCATTTGTTGTGGTTGCTGGTAGTCACAAGGTGCGTATTTGGTCTTCAGCTAGTCCTTCTATCATAGGAGCATTTTTTTTACACTATATGTTGGAGGGCGAATGTTTTTGGTAACTGTTGTTCTCGTAAGATTCAACTTAAACAGTTTGCAAAGCTATATGTTTTGTCTTCCTTTTACTTTCGGGGAAATGTAGGGGAGCATTTGGCATGCAACTGCCAAGGTGTAAATGTAAGAGCTCACATAGAGATGCAACCTAGCTACCTATACTTTCATAAATTTAACCCAGGAAAAGACATTTGTGACTAACTCATTCCTTTCTGTAGTTGCTATTACAATGATACATGTTATTTTGGGTTTTGTAATTTCTAAACTTGTTCTTAGAGATTATGTTTAAAAACTAGTTATTAGTTGTTTAATATTCAGCTCAAACTATGTATACCATAATTCTCAAGAGTAAGGTTAAAGTTTGGTCAGTTCTTTGAACAGTTATAAGAAAGCATTGTATTGCAATTATATATGGCTAAGAAATATGTTTGTGTAGCAAAATATTCTACCAACATTGAATGCCAAATAAAAATTAAAAATTTTCCAACTGATACATTGAGTAATTTGCTAGGTAAAAATCTGTGTATTGCTAGGGCACACCAATATTCAGAAATTATTTGTATCTAAGTGATCTGAAGAGCTCAAATTTCAGTTTAATATTTATTAGGTTCCATATTGAGCACCTTATTTTTTAATTATCATCTAAATGTATGCTCGTACTTAAACAGTTCTAAGTTTGTTTTTCCAAACAAATTAACTTTATACTGATCCCTAACAATTATTTTGGAAGGTGGCGTCTTATTTTTATTTTTATTTTTATTTTTTGCACACCTTTAATGACCCTTCCCTCCTTGAATATTAACATCCATATTTATATTTAGCAGCTGACCTGTTTTATTAGTGTATCCCATTCGATGGTGAAGACCATATTATCTCAACAAGAAGCAATCTTGCTAAAAAGGGTTAACTTAAAGCAAACTAAAATTAGTGTGAGTTTGTTATGCTGATAATAATGTATGCCTTTATGCTCACTAACAATGTTAAATCTGGTTTTCTATAAAGTCTGCCTTTATCATCACCATATTCCACTAAATTACTATGAAGTTATCTGCAGAAGGATCTGTAATTTCATTTCAAAGAAAAGTTTCCTCTTACCTGCAACGTATCTTATGGGTCATTTGTTTTCTACCTGTCTAAAGATTTATGGTCTTAAAACATTATGCATGTTATAAGATTGGAACACAACCTATAAAAAAACTCCTGTTATCTCAAACTCCTAAATGAATGATGGTTAGTAGCTTCAATTGTGAAACTTTACTGTATGTAAGGTGAAATGATGAAGCTGGGCATCATTGTCTTTTTGATTGAATTGTTTCTTCTCTGCTATCTTTCGAGCACTTAGTTTAATGTCCTTCATTTTATTCTAGTTATTATTTCAAATTCATATGCACTGTTGCTATTCTGACAATTTTGTAAATGTGTTTGTTTCATCGTCTACATTGCAGTTGTGCCCATTATATCCTCATAATCCAGAAGTATTGTTGAATGATCTGAGATCCCCAGCTGATTTGCTGGATTTTGATGAATTCTCTGACTGCATGGATTTTGCTAGCCGGGGTGGCTCACCTCTTCTTCATGTTGTGAATCCTACATTTGATTATGTGCCACCCAACCTTGTCAGTCTTTTCATTACTGATACGTAAGCTCAATTCCCTTCTTCTAAATAAATCCTTTTTGGATGCTTATGCGTTCTTTATTGTCGCATGGAATTTTTTTTGTTACTATAGACTTCTTTATGGTTCTTCTATAGTATGATACCATTAGAACATGAGGATGGCAGATCAAATTGTGATATATAGGTTTCCCTCGACGCTGAGTAATGTTTAACCATTTTTCTTTTTTTGTTGAGAAATACAGCGTAATTTACCAAACCTAGAGCTATTATTTGATCAAGCAACCTGTGCTCGGGGGATAACATTGTTGACAATTGGCTTATCTGTCTAAGTGGAGACCATCTTATTTTATTTTAGTTTTTGTTGAACATATTGCGCTGCGATGGCATATTTTGATTCAACCTTGCTATACTACTACTAAAAGTTATGAAATTCATCTCCTTGTTTTAATTTTCACTTTTCTAATTTTAGATACTCTTTGTTTGCTATGCTCTTGAGAAATTCATCTCCCTCCTTTGATACTACCATTTTATGCTTGACTGTTTGATTTGATCTGCTTGAATTCCTGTATTTCCTTCATCGAGTTCCTTTTCACCTAATTTTTCTGAAAAATGTCATCTTTGTGTGGAACTGTAGTATGCTAGTGATGTCCCTGACTTCTCTGCCTTTCTTTCTGCAGGGGAGGGCATAACCCGTCATATATGTATCGGCTCATTGCAGATTATTACTCTGCTGATGATCTTGTCGTGAAACGGCGATCAACATCTTGAAGTGAATTTAGAATTTCAAGACATCCTCAATACCATTTTATATTTGGTAAACTTGCTTTTGGAAATTGATTCAGATGATCTCTGAACTCATCCTATCCAACTTTTTTTTTTCAATGGTCAATATGATTCCAATCTTGTTCTCTCAAATTTGAACAGAACTTTTTGATGTGCACAGGGATTCTCTTCAAAACTATTTGTTTCTGTTGGTTATCTGTTGGTTATCAGTCACCCAAAAAAAAAACTCAGTTTTCAGGACTGGGATACCATAAGCAAGTCTCGAGAGGTTTTACAAGTGGGAAGCCTGTGGCTGTGCGTGAGCTGTTTTGCGTTTGAACATGGCGAGCAATGAAGAAACACCAAGTGATAATTTAGCTTGTTGATCTAGTACCTTGAATTTGTAGGGCAGATGTAACTTGACTCTGGGTCTTCAAGTTCTCGTGGATTATTTTATGTTTGGATTGCCAATGATTCTTATCAGTGTAGATCAAATATATTTGTTGCATGGTCAGGGTTTGAGCCCAGTTTATTTGTGTGAAGAACAAAGCATTTTAAGGGAATAAATATCTTTAAATGTCTGCAGAATATGCTCCAGCTTAAATCTATTAGTGCAAATCATGGACAAGCTTGCCCAGGTAAGAAGCATGTCTAAATCAAGCCCAAATACATGGCTTTTCATTAAATTACATTGATTGTAGGTGTTTTATCTTTTCTACATAACAGGTAAATTTTGCGACAAAATTCAACAACAAATCCATTCACTAACTGGGGATGGGAGAAGGGAGTTGCAAATGTTGTGCAAGATCAATATCCGGCAAGCTCATTGGAGGGAGCGAAAACCGGCCATAGGTGGAGCTTCCCTTCCTCATCTCTCGCATGGTCACTAGTGCAGCCACGGTGTTCCTAAAGATGCTCTGCTCCGCCCCCTCCTCCGCGACCACCTCCGGCCTTCCCAATTTGGCATTCTCTTGAGGTACTTCAAACACTTGTTCTATTGTGTCCTCGCATTCTTTTACCAGTTTGGATATAAGGTCTGTTGTGAAGAAAGGCTGTTTCAGCACTTTCTCAATGAATGGCAACCTCAACAAACCTCCAGTTCTCTTGTCATACTTCTTCAATATCTTTGCCAGTCCTGTAGATTCATCAAACCATGAACTTGAAGTAGTTGTCTATCTCTCTATATGACCACACCAACACACACTCATACCTGTGTAGTTTATACTGCTATAGTTTTCCAATAGCACCATCTCTCCATGAAAGTTGACAATGTCTTTCCTTAATCTCCACATCTCAGCCGCATAGACTGCCTCTGATTGCTCATGTGCGGTTGAGATAACACTCTGAATCCTCTCCTTCAACTCCTACAATCCCAGACACAATTAAACAAAGTATAACTTGATTGATAGCTTATTCAAATTTGTGTGAACTATATATATATATACTCTGAGTCGGATGATAAATTCTTCCTCCTGCTCCATGAAAAATCCATTGAACTTGTCGATCTCGGAGTTCAGGAGATGAATGAACTCCTCCTCCACCTTCAAGTCAGTCGATGACGATGGTGTGATGGACATGAGCTTTACAAGCTTCTTGAGGTCCTTATAGGCTAAGAACTTGTCTCTCCATTCAGGGATTGTGTCCTCAATTTGCTTCTTGAGCCTCTTCCCAAACTTCATTCTTATTGTTTCTATTACTCAAGTTAACACCATCACTATGCACTTATTAGTTAGAACATTGGTGAATTTATTGAGTAGTTAGAGATAGAAAGAGAAAGTGAGAGGATGGAATGTCTCAAAGCATATGCCAAGGGTTGTTTAGAAGTTTTGGATTGGGACGTAGGGAAGAAATGACAGCATTGTGAAGCATATTCCCTTAGGGAGGACTTAGCATGCTTGAAGACTTTGGAATGAAGAGGGTTTTGTTTAATAAGATATATGAAAGTATTCTATGGAATCTTCTTCTCCACTGTTTTGGGATACCTTTTTACCATTTCAATCCTTAGTTGTTTGCTATTTCTAATAGTATTTTTAATTTAATCTAATTTTCTTCACAAAAGACTGAACTCTAGCTTGGATGAGTTTCTATTGAACTTTTTAAATATGATTCTTTTAATGATTATGAACAGGACCATGTAGTTTGGTGATTCTTTTTTTAAATATTATTGGGTATTTAAATTTTACATCTTACACCCTGTTGCAAACCTTGAAATTATTTAAGTCTTTAAGGGGTTGTGCATAAGTTTAGAAAGTAGGAAATTTTTTTAATATATCTTGTCACAAGTTCTTTTTAAAGTTACATGGACCACTCTGTTTTTTCAATGATATCTTATTTGTCCCATTAAACAATAAACAGATTTCAAGATCATTATCATGTACTCTTTTGTCAGGCACTTGTTTAATGTTTGCACTAAATTTGTTCAAGTTTACAATCATGAATTAATGCAAGGGCACGTCTCGACCACTTTAGTACGTAAAAGAAATGAAGGAAAATAAAATTTAAAAAAAAAATGCACCCTTTTAAGCTTGTTTTGGTGAAATTTCTTTTCTGGTGCCTTTTACTTTTTACCAATTTTGTTTTCACCTTCAATTTCACAGTTTCTCTCTTGATAAAACAATGAGACATTTCTTCAAAACAACTAAATAAATAAATAATGAGACCTTATAAAAAGATAAAATAACCCCCTAACTTCACTATTATAGTTAAAAGTTTTGTTAACCAATATTTATCTTTAATTGAACGCTGCCTTCCAATATTACAGAAGGCCTGAAATCAATTCATGTCTTCAAAGTCTTATCTTCTAGAGATGGTTTAGTTGGGAGGAAGAGTAGTTAATGCGTGTGGACCAATCTTATTTTTGGAATTTAAAACGACATGGAATATCCTCAAATATCCTGGAAACCTCCTGCGCAACAATTCTTGCTGCCTTCTGGTATAAAATCTACTCCCAATGTGAACAATCTTTAATATATAGTATTATATCGTGTTAACAATGCTTTTTTTGAGATAGAATTGGATTGGATGGAGTTGGGTTTTGGAAACAATTCTTTTCAAAAAGGATATTAAACAAAAAATGAGGGAGAGAGAGAGAGAGAAGGCCATCAATCTCTTCAATGACTGGAGCTCAGCTTCAACAGGCTCGTAAATACTATACATTTGGAGCTGAACCTGATCAGCCAGTCTCAGCTGGGATCATTATTATATTATATTGAATTATATTACATTACATTACATTACATTATATTATGTGTGTATATTATTATTTTGATAATAAACACAAGCCGGTCACGCTCCGCTAGTTAACAGCCCTTCAAATATACATATAGAGACACAGTTTTGAGTTAATTGAAAAGAACAGTGAGCAGCTTGAGCGGCTTTATATATATATATATCCTCAGTTGTTTTTCATTTAGAAATGAATTTGAATTGAGTTCGGAAAAGGCGTCTCCGAAAGCATTCAACTCACTTCCATCAAGCCTCAGTTTTGAGTTAATTGAAAAGAACAGTGGGCAGCTTGAGCGGCTTTATATATATATATATATACTTTCAAGGATATTAAAACCCTAAACTAGTAACTTAAAATGCATCAGCAGCAACGACAATGAACACAAATGCCAACATTAGCAACAAAAACAAAGTTACGTAGCACACTATTCCCAAACTCTAGATTAAGCCAATTAATAAAGCTTAAAAATTAAAAAATAAAATAAAATCCATCTTAGGATCTCTTCCCCTTAAATTATAACCACTTGCATTATTCTAAGAAAAGAGGAAGTCTCATTAAAGTTCTTAGATAACAGGCAACATGACAAATGAAACATAAAATTGAAAACCCTTTACAGCAGTGTGGCCAAACCTAAAAAGCATTTTTTATTTCTGGAACATCCTCTTCATGAACCCTTGCATGGAGTTCCCTAATCCAGCTCCAACAGCCTCAGCTAAGTAGGTGGCCTATACAATAGAGCAGATCTGTTTTAAGTAGAAAATACATAGTATTCACAGGATGGGGAAGAACATTGACTTTGTTGATAATATTTTACCTCCTGGATGGTCTTCTGAAGATCGAATGCGTCTTTAATTCGATGTTCCAAGAAGTTCCATGTATCACGAAATCCTGCCAACGAACAACACTCCACAGAGATTGAATCAGATGATTGAAGCAGATGTAAAAGAGCGGAGAATTACTAAAACTGAAAACTCCATATATGTAGTGGTTATTATATTATAGATATAGAGTTTTTTAATTTGTTGTAGGGTAGAATTCTTGAAGTTCATATATATGTATATGTGTAAATGGAATTTGATGACTAGAATTAACAACTGTTTGAATCATTTCTTCGGTTTGCATAGATGTGGGCAAGTCTTATGCACAAAGAGTATTATGAAAAGAAAAGGACTAAACCATCAAGGAAAGAGCAAACCTGGACTATGATCGGTCAGCATATACACTTCAGATGTTGAATAGATACCTCCAAGCACTGTTCTCTTGACATACCAATCAACATCTGATCCCTGATCTCTGGCAGCATGACAAATTTCATCAATCATAACTGCCCTCTGTTTGAAACTTGTTGGAAGGTTGGCTGGTTGTGCCTTTCAAATGATAAAATTAGCTATTAAAACAAAGTAAAATGAAATGAATACTGAGGTCTAATAAACTAAGGAGAAAACTTATACTTGAATGCTTAGTGCTTGGGGCCACTTTGATATATATGGCGCCTGCATTTCCAAGCGGATTCTTGTGAGTTTGGAAAGACGATCACTGAGGATCCGCTTATCTAACTCCATATCGGAATCAATTTGATCAATAAGCTTCTGAAGACAGTCATCCATGAAGAACTGGCAATGCCAAAAAAAAAACAAAAGAAAGGAAGAAAACAGATGGTGTCATACGAACCAAGATTTGAACTCAACAAGATATGAATTTGATCATCATATTCAGGAGAATGCAAAGCCTTACCAATCCCCTTGATCATCTAGTATATTACAAAATGCCACCATATACTAGAAAATTTAAGCTAAACATGATTACCACATAGACATCGTCTTTCATAAACACTTCCTAACAGTGGTCTTAATAATAAAATAATATCTTAAAGACAATCTTCAGCATAATTAAGGTGAAATTAGTTTGATATGTATGTTGCCTACAGAAGTTTATGAACTAACTAATTGTCCCATATCGATTAATTTGGTAAAAATATGAATTTCAATATAAAAGTCTTGGTCTCTCTCATCATCCTACTAGTTTAAGCTTTTAGGTTGAATCAAATTCAGATGGTATGTTTGGTTTGCATCTAATATGGTGTGAAAGCTTGGTTTGTTTGAAACATGGCTATAGTCAACATAAATCCTGCACATATAAAAAGGCGTATTATAGTGCCCGCATTGGTTAATTTAGTAAGTATGAATTTAAATACATAAGCATTGGTCTCTCATCTTATTAGGTTAAGCTTTTGGTTTGAATTGAATCCAAATAATATATTTGAGTTGCATGTGACTGAGTTCAATAAAGAACCTTTGACAATAGAACTTGATCTTTGGATAAATATGCATGCTTGAAGTATGCATTGATTTATTGAACTAAAATGTTGATTTATTTTAATTATATAACAACTTCTTGGTAGCTAACTTTCTCTGGGAATGCATTGCAAGACATCAGTTACTGACAGAACTTTTTCCTAAACAAAACTTTTAATAAATTTCTAGAAACAAGCATGAAGAAGATATTCTTAACGGGGGACTGAAGCAAATAGAGGAAAAGAGTTAAAACTCCAGTCACATGTTATAGCACCTTATAAAATAAATAAATAAATACATAAATAAATAACAACAACAACACTAAGATAAGTAAAAAGCAATTAAATTCCACACATCCTAAAAAGAAATGGCACAAATCATCTAGCTAACAGAAAAGGTTTAACAAAGACATGCCAAGATCTTTTACTCAAAATAGCAGTGTTGCATGGATGCTTTGAAGAGGCTTATGGACCTTCAGATTACTTTCATAATAGAGAAACATGTTATACTCCTTGTGACTGAGATAGTTTTGTCGTTTTTGTGGACAAGTAACAAACAAGTGCAATATGGGCAATCACTGACCAGTAATAATGTAGTTCACAACTAATTAGGGTATCAAAAGAAGATTTTCCACCTCTACAAGTGCTGCCTCTTTGCGGGGGAAAGAGCCAACAATAGAAGGAGAGATGCCCGCATCCTTCGCCCCCAAAATCATAGCAGTCACACTCCAACCTAACCTTGGCTGTCCAAAGATATACAAGGTATATAAATTAATAAATTCATTAATTAAAAGAAATTCATAATGAGCACCAGACAATCCATTCAGTAGTAATGTGATCGATCCAGACAAGTCTCTTATAGAAACAGCTAAGAACCATAACTTAACCTGTACTGTGACAAAGCAAAAACAAACCAAGCACCACTAACCGGTAATTAAAGCTACAGACTAGAATTGATCTTTTCATTAACTTTAATAAGTGTATTTACTCTATTGGTTAATACGAACAAAAAAGAAAAAAAAATCAGTTTTAGGCCTTAAACATTTGGGGAAATAACTCTGACTTAGAATATGAATTAATGGGAAAAACTGAAAAGTCAGTTTACAGACAAGAATGGGTTTGACCTCTTCGCTTGACAAGTTTATAAACTCATGCCACAAAAAGAAAAAGCATTATCCTATTAGTTCTCTCATTGGGCACCCTCGCGCTAAAAAGAATATATCCAATAAACTCACAAAATGAACCTAGACATAGAGATGAAAGTTTGGTGGTCGGTAAAGGAGATAGAAACTATCAACAGTACAAGAAAAGGCAAAACGGAAACTGGAATTATTCATGCTAAATCAGGAATGGTTTCAATTAAACATACAATCAGTACATTAGGGAATCGGATGCAAAAGAAAAAGTGGTGTTGGATAAGGAAAATTGATGATGGAGAGTGTTTATAATTGATCTAAATGGTATGATTGTATAGGTTCAATATGACTAAAAAAATACATGTTGGTCTAAAGGACTTCCAGGTTGTGATTATGGTTCTTCTTATCGGAACTCAATCCACTAAAACAGATCAAATTTTCTCCTCAAAGCTAACAATCCTGCAATCTCTCAGCATTTTCTGGCCCGTTGTTATCATACAATTTACATTCAAAACTAAATTATTATAGGCAGTCAAATAAAAAAGGATTATAAAACAATGGTTAAAACTAAATTTTCACAAAAATGGAAGTTTGAATTCCGTCTCCACTAACAATAGCTCCAATTGGATCATCTCAATGTTCAAATCCAAATTTACCACTCTACTTTCCATGAATTTCCAATCATTCACCTTCAAATACCATCTTCGCGCATTCACAGACGATTAAAATCATCCAAAATTTCACCAAATCTCCAGATTATTAAAAAAAAAAAAAAAAATTCAATCACAACTTTATCAATTAGGCCAGGGGCTTACAACGTGGGAGAGCGCAGCCCGGAGTACCCGTGCCTGCTCCTCCTCGTAGCCCACTCCTCCCCTCTTCCCAGTACTTCTTCTATGATCCTCGCCATCGTGTTCCCTCGAATTCGACGTCTCCGGAGCCTGATGAGCTGGGGGCTGGTCCTGGCGAGTCGATGGGTTCGAAGCTGCATCAAAGGCAGCGGTAGAGAGCTGGAGCAACGAGAATGGAGATCCGATGCGGCGGCTGGACACGAGTCCGGCGAGAAGCCGGCGAGCCGCTGGCGAGGATTTCAGCATCTCGACGAGGTCAAGACGAGAGAGTGAGAGAAACAGTCCCTTTTATCAGTTCTTCACTGTTAACGGATCGGATTTAAAAACCTCGGATCGGATCTGGATGCAAATCCGCATCCAATAAGCAATCCTAACTAAAAGATTGCCAATTTATGTGTGTGCATATATATATATATATATATATTCTTTTCCCAACTCACTTGAATATAAAGAGGAAGGGCAAAATTTAGTTGTAATGGAACTATGGGCTAGCCCAACGATAACTGCCGGTGATTACGAGGGAGAAATCTCAAATTTGAATCTTTCAAATTACAATTCATGTTCAGGGTTCCCAGTGGGAGTTTTATGTAAGGATTATCTCTCGTTTTTCCCTCCAAATTGTATAGCAGCGGATTATCCTCAGAATATCAGTCAAGTCATCAGAACTGATGCACTTTTGTACCAATTTATTCTTTACTTTGTCGACTTTGTCAAAAAAAAAAAAAAAAAAAAAAAAAAATATATATATATATATATATATATATATATATATATATATATATATATATCAAATTTGCTAGAAAGGCATTAAATTTACTCTCAAGTAGAAGAGGTCATTGAAGTGAGCTAATTTTTTCACATTGTTAATGTTCATTTGTTATGGACTGAGGGTAGAAACAATTCTCTTATTTCAGTATATTTTTATTTTATACTGAATTACTCTAGAATTTTTCATTAAAATGGGAAAAGTGAGTTTTACATAAACTCATTTCCTTTTATTTTAGATTTTAGATTTTATTTTTTTATTAAATGAATATTAAAAACTACTGAAAACAATATTAATATTTAATCACTTGAGAGAAGTGTTATCTCCACGCGTTTCGATTAACCACTAAAATTTTGGCATCTCAATCCTTCACAGAAAACTCTACATCATATAGTAATTTTATTAATGATTTATCTGAGGAAAAAAAATTCTCTTAATTGAGGAGTTATTGTATAATATTTGTTCCAACTAAAATCTTGAAAATCAAAACTGTACTTCAAACTTGGACAAATGCAATGTATTTTTCAATGAGAGAATTATTTGTATGTCTCATTTAGTCGTATATTTTTTATTTCACAATTGTTTAAATTTTTTTTATTTAAATTCTCTTCTCTCCATCTGAAATTAACTATTAGATATCTCAAAAATAACAAAATTTGTATATTCCAAATAATTGTAAAAAATTTAATTCAAAACCACCTCATTGTAAATACTTTTCAAATTTTTTCCATCCTAATGGTCTTATATTATTTTAATTAAGAAAATATAATTTAAAATCACATATTTATTAGTATTTATCAACATTTTAAAAAAGCCTGATAAAAAGGGATCCTTGAATCTTTCAATATGTTAGTAAGGAATTTTAGCATAGATTCATTTCTTGAAAATTTTCACAAATTTTCTTAAATTATATATATATATGATAAAGATTTTCTATGGACATTCGTAGACGTCCACAAGTGGTAACAGAGTCGATGTGTTTTGTTTGGTTACTGTACAAAAAATTGATTAAACGGTTAAGATTAAAATACTATATATCACATTTTTTACTATACATTCTTCATAAGCACCGTAACAAAAAACACTATACATCCCGCTTTTTACTGTACATTATTTATAAGTATAGTAATTACTATGCCTTCATAATGAACAAACCATTGGATCTCAGTCCAACTGTCCAAATCAACATCCATAGATTAATAACCTATAAACATTCACAGAAGATCTACCCTCTATGTATATTATACCACTACAAGATATATTTTAAATCTAACATATATATAACATATAAGATAATTTGTTTCATATAAAAAACAAGTCATAATTAATATTAAGCGCAAAACATGATCGTATCAACTAAGTATATATACTTAAAAAAAATTAAATGAATAAACCACATATGTTATAAAAGAATATTATAATTTTAGACTGACTTAATATTCCAACCAAAATACTCCAAATTTTAAATAAAACCTAAAGAAAAGAGAATTTCATGTGGCCATCATGCATTCATTGCATATTACAAAACATATAAGAAAAAATATGTATGTTCTTTGAAAATTAATAGTATGAAAGATTAATGAATCACTCTACTTTCCAAATTAAGTCATCAACATGGAATCTCTCTCGCATCATCTTCATGAACTCTTTCCAAGTCATTAGTTCAATCATATTTCACCATCAATGAGATAAGAACGCCTACAAAACAGAAGATATATTATGTTTAATATTTGTTTTATAAATCTATAGAAAGATTATTTTCTCATAAATACATATATCCACATGATATGTGCTAATTTTCACTAAGTTTGATTTTTTCTTTACTTGTATATCTTTGCAAAAATAAAAAATTATTTATATATTCATGTAAAAATAATGTTTAATTATATATCTTTGCACAACATTTCTACATGTTCGTATACCTTTTGGATCAAAAATAAAAAACGAAAGAGAAAAAAAAACACAGCAATCAATCTATATTTTTGTTAAATTTACAAGTTGATTTTCAACTATAAAAAGACATATAAATAGATAAACACAAATTAAAATATTTTTAGAAGAGTATATAAGCAAATATAATTTTTACGATAACAAGCTAACAACTACCATTCTCACAATGACCATGATGCCAATAAATATTTGTTTAACAAAATATATAAAGGACTAGTTATCTAGACACTAGCAGTTAGATTAAAATCTAATAGGCACTATGCAGGCCCTTTACTCATGTGCATGCTTCTTTTCATTGTTTATATAAAAAAAAAAATTCTAATTTAAAGGCATATCAATAGCAGTTGTTAAATGATGAGATCCAATGGCTGCTCTGCTTCAGAAATATCCATAAATTTGAAATCTAAGAACATCATTAGATAGCGAGTTGCCTAAATTTTCAATCTATACAAGTTGGTCATCAACCATTGGATTATAATCCAACAATTCACTACTATTTTAGCTAAATAGTGATGTTACGTGACCATTCAGATAAATAGTAATCATGTGTATAAAGTATGATACACAGTATTTTGATCTAAACCGTAAATGATGATCATAAGAGTAACCCGACCTACTCGTTTCTCCCTGTCTCTCATGTAAAATCAATTGTCTCAAATAAAATAAATAAAAATAAATAACTAAAAGAGCTATATATTCATACCTGAAAAACATTACAATGACCAGGATCAGCCAAATGAGCAGACAAATTCTCCAAAGGTCCCTCACCGGTGTACACTGCCTGAAAACAAAAGCCAACAAAAGCAAGCATGGCCAACCTTCCATTCTTGATCTCTTTGGTTCTCATCTGCATCACCGGCTCCGGCGAGCCCCTCCCCCACATGAACGGATCAAACCACAACCCTCCGGGGTACCCTACGTCCGGCTTTGGCTTCTTCACGTTTGGGTACTCTAGCTCAATGTCCACACATCCGGGTTTCACATAATCAGCCCATCTTCTTCCTTCCACCCATCCCATTAGTATCATTTGCACCACAAATAATGTTACAGGGTCTGCAAAGTATGTTTGAGCTCCGGCATTGTACCACGAGAAGTTTTCGATTAGCTCTAGTCTTTCTAAGCATTCGGGGATGAGTATTCCGGCGACCGCGAGCATTGCCCACCGGCTATGCATTAGCTCCGCTTGAGCAAACCACCGGAGAAGTTCTGGGTCTGAACCTATCAAAACATTTTGAAGTAATCAAGATCATGTACACACATTCAAACCTCAGTTGCCGCCGAGGAAAATGAAATATCAACTCTTTTGTAGTGGTTGTCATGAAACAATTAAATTTGAATAGTTTTACATAATTCACAATGAATGTGAATTTTGTTAATATATTTAAGATAAAAACAAATAATCACCAAAACTTCAGTGTTGGAGGTGACATTATCTCAATCATTGTCCACAAACAACATTGAACTAGAATTCTAGAGGAGCTCTTCTGAAAGCCATTATAGCACATATGTATTACTCTGATTTAATTATACACATTTCATTTAATATTTGTGAAGAAGAAGAAGAAGAAGAGGTGCTGTTCATCATACCTAAACCAAGAGGATCAAAGCCGAAATCTCCAGGAAGACTACATGAAAATTCAGAAGAAAAGATTTAAGATATGTTTAAAGAGAGAGCTTGTCTAATATATGTACATATATAGTATAGTCAATGTATGGTGATAGTATTATTAGTAGGAGCATGTGGTACCTTCCATCAAGCCATTCAGGTGGTGAACTTCCAGGGAACCAGAGAGGTCTATCAGGAGGAAGTGGCTCACAAACACTGTAATCCTTTGTTGCATTAGTTACTTGACTTGGAAGTGATCTTGAAGTGATTGTGAGTTTTGATGCAAATATGGCACAAGTTGTAGATGGTTTTATGAGGGTTCTTGTGGGTTTGTAGAGTTGAAATGATGAAATGGAAAGAGCCATGAGTGACTAATTTTGCCCAAAAGATTGCAATGGAGATGATGGCAGTATTTGTCTTTGGGAATTATAGAACCAGGATGTGGGAGAGAAGTGAGTTATCTTGATCGAAGTAAGACCAATGAAATGCTGACACGTGTGGCTACTATTTATTCTTTTTTAAAAAAAAAAAAATCTATTTTTGCAATTGTATTAGTTTCAATTGTTGGTAAATGAGCTATTGGTATATTAATTAGCATCGAGCCTTCAATATAGGGGGTTTGTATTCGGTTAGAAAGACGGTTCTAATCTCAAATTACTTAATGTGAGGGGCACAAATATCTTAAGGAATTAGCTCCATATCTATGCATGGCACTAATGTGATTTATTCATATTTTTATTAATATATATATATATATATAGTTTCATTTTTTAAAGACATAAAAAGTAGACTTTCAAATTTTTGGTTGAAGCTACTTGATTTGATGTATCTAATCTCTATTGCATCCTTTTCCTTAATTTAAATCAGCATAGTTATTTTTATTTAGAAAATAAATAAATCATTAAATTATATTAAAATATATATATAGTTATGGAAGAATTGGAGTCCGGGGAGAAGGATGTTTGGTAAAAAAAAAATTAAAGTGAAACAAAACTATTAAAAATAGTTAGTTGATCCTACAGTGATACGAAAGAAAGTGGAATAGAAAAACAAAACTTTCTAAAAAATATGACTGTTTAAAAGGATTATCATTCCATGGCCTTTTGTTAATTCAAGATAATAGAGATTTTCGGTCTAATTTAGAATTTTGAAGAGTTCCAACCGATACTAAAAAAATGCATAAAAAATCAATTTAATATTTTATAGCTATCACAGAATCTCCCAATTTAAATCTACTCTTTGATCCTTTCAAAAGTAAATATGTTGACTAAAGTAGACTTTTTATGCAATAATTTTTGGGTTTCAATTTTGTTTGTTGAGATTTATTTGCTTAAAATAAATTATTAGTTTAGTTGAAGTTGGTGAAAGAATATACAAGTTAAGTAGTGGCAATCACCCAAATTATTTGATAATTTAATAATTTCTTTATCTAGGTATAAAAACTACTTTAAATTGATGTAATTAAATACTTAGACATGATGTTTTAACGTCCAATAAGTGAAAATTATCGATTTTCATTTCTAATGATCGATCAAATAATATTTAAAAAGAAGATAATGAAATATTTATTTCAAAACTGTTTGATGATCAAGTAAAGATCATCTATCAAGCAATTTCATATTAGTGTTTATATGATTAACTTTTTTAGCAAGGTGTGTGATGCTTCTATTTCACCAATTGCTATCACTCTCATAATAAGACTCCCCATACCAACCTTGCTTGAGCACTACTTTTTAGCTAAAAAAATCAACAAAATATGATTTGATTAAAGTAGTAGTGGATTTAATAATATCTACATTTTGTAATAATATTTACAACTTTTCCTTTTTTTCCTTTAATTTTTTTTTTTTACATTTTTAGTTTATAAGATTGATAGTAATTAATGCGTGTCACCTATTGCTTTTTTTTTTTTGTAATATTTTTTTATTATACATATTGCTCCTTTTTTTTTATATTTACGAAACCTTTGATTATTATTATTATTATTATAACTCTTGTAACCTTTTGTCATCACCAATTTTATGTTGCAATAAATTTAAAAAGAAAAAAACTTAAAGTTTATTAATCTTGTCAAATAAATTAAAGGAGGAGTTGGTGGCAATAAATTAAAAGGAAGACTAACTCTCAATAACAACAATCTCATTTCCCAAAAAATGTCATTGACAAAAAAAAAAAGTACTAGCAAGGAAAGTTCCATCAGGAAAATATCACTAAAATTTACTATATATATATATATATATTATAGAAAGAACATCATCTAGGTAAGTCTATAGATTTAAACTCTAGAGAAGTTTTAAATATAAACCATTGGATCATCATTCAATGGTTGTTTGTTTTCATAAACACTGTATGTTTTTACTGTTCATGGTTACTGTACAACACTGTAGAACACGGTTTCTACTGTTTATAATAATGATAGCCATCCGATGGCTACTGTGGATATCCCTAGATTTTAAATCTAAGGACGTCCCTAGATGATGGGTCCTCATATATATATATATATATATATATATATATATATATATAATTTTAAAATGTTATATATAATATTTTCAACTTAAAAATAATATGTATAATAATTTATTTTCCTCAATAATTTTTAGACTTTTTTGAATAAATAAATAAACTAATTATAAACTAATCGATAACTAATAAACGCCGTAGTGACACCGGGACCCAAATTTCAGACGCCAAACTTTGACTTCGACATCTGAACTTCCCTCCCTTCCAAACTACTCCACCGTTTGGTCGGGATCCACTGTTTGGGACCAAACAGCATTTGAACTCTATCATCCATCAAAACCGTTCATTTTTCTCCTTATATTAGATAAAATCCCGTAGATATGTGACACGTGTCTAAAAGTACACACACTGTTCTCAATATAACAGGTTTACCCACCCCACCCCCAACTACTTCATGTCCATTCTCCAAACTCCCGCCTTTTTTAAACAAAACCCTAGTTCCCAGATCTTCAATTTCGTCTCCCAATCCACTGATTTACTTCAAATTAGGGTTTTTTTTAATCGGAATTTGGGGCTGAGATGGTGGAGGTTTCGTCCTCCGGCGCTAGATCGCAGCTTCACCGTCTGTGGGTCGTCTCATCCCACAATGCCTTGTTGATATCGCTATGGATTGTTGGATTCGTGTCTGTGTTCTTGTGGCAGAGGAGATCGCCTGAAGGTTTTGGGTTTTTCCGCTGGACACCTTCTCCAACGGTGGTAGAGTGGGCGGAGGTTGATCTGAGGGAGTTTGGTGGGGTGGGTGATGGTGTGACGGTGAATACGGTGGCGTTTGAGAGCGCGGTGATGGCAATCGCGAGGAGGGGTGGTGGGAAGCTTACGGTGCCGCGCGGGAAGTGGCTCACGGGGCCGTTCAATCTTACCAACAATATGATCTTCTTCTTAGATGAGGGTGCGGAGATTCTCGCTATTGAGGTGAAGTCTTTTTTTTTTTGCATATGATTTCTTATGTGTTGAGGAAATTACAGACTGAGAACTTTTTGATTGCTTTCATGTCAATAAATTGAGAATCTCTGTCTAATTTTAATGTTTATTTTGAAATTTTATTATGAAATGCTCTTATGTGAGGAAATAATTTTAATTTTCATGGGAAAACCTAGCTTCGAATCGGTGGCTTAGGAAGAACTCTGCCTAAATTTTGCCTTAAATTAGTGAAATTAATAAAGAGAAAATTTGCAGTTTGAAGTTCAAATTACTTCTAAATTAGTGCCAAATAGATGATGTCAGATAGATTTACTTAAAAGACATTGAGTGATTAGAAATTAGTTACAAAGAAATTGAAAAAAAAAAATGATTATGGGTCAGAAGAATGTGAGGGTGAGAATGAGATTGAGATTGGAGGAGTAAGAGATTGAATAATTGTGATAGATACTTTAGTGGTTAAGACCATGGACACAGTAAAACATATGAAGATCTATAAAGCTTTATTCTTAAGATATTACCCATGGTTTCTTTTACAGATGGATTTCTTCTTTTGGGTGTTGAAGCATGTTTCTTTATTGTTTGACTTTTTTGTTTAATGGTTTTATATATAGTGTGTCATTTTGAACAATAATTTATCAATATTTTCTTCAAAATTTTATTTTGTATGGCAATTGAGGTATTGTGGTTAAGTTCCTATTTATCAGGGGAATATTCTGATGCTGTTTTCTTAAATAGGATGAGACACACTGGCCATTGATGCCTCCCTTACCATCTTATGGATATGGGAGGGAGCATAGAGGACCACGGTACGGTAGTTTGATTCATGGTCAGAATCTTAAGAATGTCATCATAACAGGTGGGTTTGTGACGTTTGTCTGCTGTAACTTATCTGCTCACACATCTCCTTCATCATTTGTTTAACGTTCTATACTTATTACACATAACAGCTATAAAAAGCAGCAAATATTAACTGTTATGATAGAACAAGTAAAAACTAATTACACGTGAAACACATAAAGAAGTAAATACATGTTTCTGTTATGGTTTTATCCTACCATCAGTTGGATTTCTAGAATTTCTGATATATACTTTCTCAGAAGGCCTTATTTGTCTATCGCAAGGAATAGTTTATCCAGTGAGTTCATTACAGAATTACTGCTGCAGGCAACAATGGTACCATAAACGGACAGGGTAAATCCTGGTGGGCGAGATATCGCCAGAAACTCCTTAATTACACAAGAGGACCACTTGTGCAGCTTTTGTGGTCCAGAGATATTATCATTTCTAACATAACTCTTCGTGATTCTCCTTTCTGGACGCTTCATCCCTATGATTGCAAGAATGTGACCATCTCAAACATGACCATATTGGCTCCTGTTCTTGGAGCTCCTAATACTGATGGAATAGATCCTGGTAGGTCCAAGTTTTATTGCATTTTGTGTTGCTGTGTATGTGCATTTCCTTGCCATTTTATTATATCAAACGATTTAGAGTTCTGGCGCCACATTGGTCATTTTTGTCCACTGGTTGAGCATAATGATATGCTACTGAACTATTGATCCATATATGCTCTTATAAGCTTCTCACTCCTTAGTGACTGTGCTACATTCTCTCTTTCTGTAAAATCAGCTTACCCACAACTTCTTAGTTCTTTTACTCAGTTTACATGACTTGTGACCTTCTTTGGCGCCTTTTCTAGAGAAGATCATAAATCATCCTGTGTTGCTTCATGTAGACTGTTTTTTGCACGCTATTGGATTGGACTATGAAGGTTTTAGTTTCCTTTGTTTTTCTTCTCTGATTGTATGTTCTGCATCATACAGATTCCTGTGAGGATATGGTGATAGAAAATTGTTTCATATGTGTCGGGGATGATGGAATAGCTATTAAAAGTGGCTGGGATCAATATGGAATTGCTTATGGACGGCCATCTACCAACATTGTTATCCGTAATGTTACTCTTCGGTCAGTGGTGAGGTAAGAACTTTCACCGCCGTTGATATTGCTTGGATTTCATTTCAATGCCATGCCTTTTAGTATTTGCAGAACATTTCTTATCTGCTCAGTGTTCATAATCACATGCATGCTTTAATGATTTTTATCCTGAATGTCAAATATAATCCAATTGCCTGTTTGAGTTTCATCTCACTATATCCCATTTGCCATCATCAAAGATTATTGCTTCATTAAATCTATCCTTTTACGAAGCTTTATCCTTCAGAAGGAGTCTCTTGATTCATGTTTTCTAGCAGATTGATCAATTTGTTTGTTTATACTGTAAATGTTTCAACATTACAAATACACCTCAAATGATACAGTGCTGGAGTATCAATAGGAAGCGAAATGTCTGGTGGCGTATCAAACATCACATTGGAAAACCTTCATGTTTGGGACTCACGGCGAGCAGTCAGGATTAAGACTGCCCCAGGAAGAGGCGGCTATGTCCGTGACATCTCCTGCCGCAACATGTCCCTCACCAAAGTCCGCATTGGTATTGTCATAAAAACCGATTACAACGAGCACGCTGATACTGCCTTTGACCCAAAAGCTTTTCCTGTTATTGAGAACGTATCATTCATTGGTGTATATGGAGAAGATGTCAGAGTCCCAGTTAGACTCCATGGCAGCGACGAAATCCCAGTCAAAGGTATCAGCTTCCGTGACATGTCTGTTGGTGTTACCAGTAAAAGAAAACACACTTTCCAGTGTTCATTTGTCGAAGGGCGGGTTATCGGCCCCATCTCTCCGCCTCCATGCGAAAACCTTGACATCTATGACGAACAAGAGAGGCTAGTGAAGCGATCAGTCTCGCAGAACAGCACTGACATTGACTATGACTTATAATGGGAATCCAAGCATGCTTCTTTGCTGTTAATCTGTGAAGAGATTTGACTTGCAAGCAGGAATACCTCATTTTGTTCCAATGATGTCTCTATTTTTCTGCTTTTCTTCAGGCTTGTACATACACGAGCACATTCAAGTGTTTATATATCATTGGAGTTTTCCAGGAGCATGTCACGTTTGTTTTCCTCTGAAAAGCAAGCAAATATTACTCTGTTAGCATTGATGTCTCAGATTCAAACCAGAGAAATGTCAAATTAGAAAATGTTTACTATGTTTGTGGAGAAACGTCAAAAATTTTTCTTCCAGAGATTGGATTTTAGAAAGTGTTGATATATATATATATGTATATGTATATTTTTTCTTTCTAATTTTTCTTCTACCAAGTTTGTTTATTATATGTGTATGCATGGAGTATATATGTATGTATATTATTCAAGAATTCTACTATATGAACCCATATATATAACTGATTGATGACATCCTTAAACTCAAGCAATTAATGATATATTGATCTGAAAACTTAAGGAAAATTAGTAAGACTTGATTGTGTTTGAACTTAAGGAAAGTTTATTCAATAATGTGTCTCATTGATGAATTATTCATCATTTGTAGTGTGTCAAGTGGCAATTGACATCATTGCCTTGAAAAAAAGATAAGCAAACATACAGTCCTTGAGAAACACATGTGAATTGAATTAAACAAAATCAATGAAAATAGGATGTCAAGCTGACCGTGTAAGGTCCTCTACAAATGACACAAAGTTCAGCATTTTCCGCTTGTAAGTTAGTCCAGTACCATCAACCACATGAAATTTGAGTGCACTTGTAATCTAGTTCATTAATTGTCTGTCATCAACCTCAACAACTTTTTCAGATCCATCTACTTGTGCTATATTCCAAATAATTATAATTTTAATGATGATAGTAACTGTTATTATTAATATTATTATTTAATATGCTAATAATTTATTAAATACTATGGGGAAACAATGAAATAAAAACAGATTTAATTATTTTAGTGTAAGTTTTTAAGTTGAACATGGGATCCTAATTACCTGTTGATCAATTAATGACACATGATAGTCTGATGCATAAGTTGAAAACATGCTTTATATATGCAGGGTTTTATTTTTTTTACAATGTGAATAAACAATCTCACGTATGTTTTTATTATTGATTTAATCATGCATTAAGAGAGAATTGGACTTGTTAGTTCTGCCGATTAGGGTTTGTGAACTTAGAAAAACAATCTCTGACACTGCTATTTCCTGGCGTTTTAGTCATCAAATTCACAAACTTCGTACACTTCTGGATTTACATGGAACTCCTCACATCCATAGTATCCCTGGATCCTGGATGATCCCCGCTAGCAGGATTGCTACCCTCGGCTACCGTTTCTCAAATCTCAACCTTTTCTTGTTCAGCCATGAGCTCCCGCACTGGCTCATGAAGGTCTTTTTTTATTCAGGATTTGGTTTTTAGTCGCTCTTTTCCCCCACTTATTGTTTTTCCTTTGTGTTTCTTGTTTTGTTTAGTTATATTGCCTAGTTTTTCTTTTGAATAAAACAGCCCTCCGTGGTTCTTTTAACAAAAAAAAAAACAATCTCTCACTTAAGCACTCAAGAATAGAACACACAAACCACACAAGAAAAGACACAAAGCATTGGTAACCCAGTTCAGCGTCCACTTGCCTACGTCTGGGGGGCCAAGCCCGGAGATCAACAATCCACTAAAAGAGGTAAAAATAGAAGAGTACAAACACACTTGTCACTCTCTCTCACATACAAAGAATACTACCCTCTCTAGATTGTCCGGTACCTCCCCACTCCCTCTTTCAAGAGTCATACCCAATCTCAGACCAAGGTAGTATATATAGACACCTCAATCTCAGACATACCTCTTTTAGAATCTCCGCGGCTACTAACTTTAGAACCTTCCGAAATTAGCTGTTGCAACATGGCCCTGACTGTTGGCTTGATTGAGTTCTGGTTCCATTGCTAAGCAACCTCAAGACCCATCAACCACCTGGTCATGCTTAGTCCGAGTCGATGCAGCCATATCACCCGATTATGACTACCGGTAACTAACCTCCCTCCTCATTTCCTCACCACACAGCCCCCTCGCAAGGGACGCACGTCCTATGTGCGTCTTCATGAAACTTACCAAACTTGATCTTCACTTCATCCAAGTTTAGCCTTCAAATCTTCAACAAAGATCTCCAATCAATCATCCAAATCTTGCCAACAATAGGCATATCTTCAATCATACCCTTAATAGTCTTCATCCAAATCTAATAATGCTCTTCAAATCATATCTTCAATAACAGTCTTCAAATCTTTCCATTCAGAAATATTTTTTCATTTAGCTCCATCCATATTTAGTCTTCAATTAAATCTCTTAAATATGGTTTTGTTGAGATCTTGTCTTCAAGTTGTAGCTTGCTTGATTCACTTGCCTAAAATAAATTGAAAAAGATCTTCAAGAATATTTGCCTCCTAGCCAAGTCATCTTGCCATGTCACCATGTTTTATCCATGCCACATCACCTAGGTTGCCACGTCACCTTGACTAGGTATCAAATTATGCCAACTAAAAGTGCATTTGCACTAACAAGACTCTTGATTTTTCAAATATTTTATCACATAAATATTATATAAATATTTTAGTTATCTAGAGTTACCATCTTAATTTCTATTGTATTGTGAAGGTGGTAAATAGAAACAATTATTCTAAAATAATTTTCGCCCATAATTAGAGGGGAAACTTGGCGCTCCTATTGTCAACACATTTTTATCATTTAAAGCATCCTATGCTTGAGACAACATGTCATGATTCCAGAGAAAAATTCAGGAAAACTTCTTCCAAAAGGCAACCCTCTTCATTCACACTTTACTCCTTTTCTTTTCTGCATTATTCTTTGAGTTTACTCATACTCAAAATAAGGTCCTTTTGCTTTTCATAAAGATTCAAACTCATCAATATATATATCTCGATTAAAAATCAAATCATTTTTTTTTAATTTCCAACATTGCAGAAAACAATGTACCCACATTTCAAAATGATTAATCAATCTTCCTTTTGAGAGGTTTAGGGGATGTTATGATTAATATCATCTTAATATATATAATTTTATCCAAAAAATTTATCATCTAAATATCATTTATCACTCTATTTTAATGAAACAGTCATTTCAAAATAAAAATTCTTATATATATATATGATAAATATAGACAAATCAGGAGTCCCGAGTTAGGGACAGGTACATGTATGAAGCGCAACCACATGTGTTCTCCCTCTACTAAGGTTTAAATTCGTCTTCTCAGAAAAACACAAATATTTTATACTGAAGATCCAATGGCAATAAATAAAATAGACGGGTAAATATTTTAGTAGATTACTAAATTTTGGTTCATTTTCACTTTGATCACAGAACTTCAATTTGTATCAAATTGGTCATTCAATTTTAATTTGATTTCACTGAGTAGTAAATCAAGAGATTTCAGCTCCCAAATGAATAATGTGATTCTTTTTCTATGACATGAACCAATAGATTTTATAATATGCTATGGGGAGGATTAACTCAGATTTTCAGACAGCCATATAATTAATTGGAGGTTAAAATTCTTGATTTATAGTGAGGTGAAATTAAATTAAAATTGAGTGATCAAATTGATATGAATTAAAGTTTGGTGATCCAAGTGAAAATGAGCTAAAATTTAATAATAAATAAAAAATTCACTGACGGTGATAATTAAAAAAATATATATATTATGTCAAATAAACAAAATTAAAAGTCTTTGGCTTGATTTCCCCAACATCAGGGCAGAGGACCAAATTAATGTTTTCAGACTAATGCAGTGGACGTGTAGTCATTTCAACTCGATACGTGCCCAATTGTAAGAAAGAATTGCCACTATGTGACACAGCCAATGAACTGGGGGGCCCTCTTCGCGTTTCCCACGTCAAACACGCTCATTTAATTAAGTCCCTGGCCTCACTGTACCAACCGAGAATCGCGTTTCCCAATGTAAAGCTGGCCGTACTGGACAGCAGATCTATGAACAAGTCAAGCCCGTTTCCCAACATGGATAACATCGTTTCCCGAAACACGAATCCCAACGCGCAAACATTTTCCACGTGTTCTGCGCTCAAAGACCTTTTTCAATGTCCAACTCCACTGTCCTTTTATTCTTTTTATTTTTATTTTTACTTTTTTCTTAAATTTATTCACTTTTCCAAAACAATCCATCTATATAATTAATTTTTTTAAATGCATGAAAGTATTTAAATCCAAACTATATTTTATTTTTTTCAAAAAAAATAGAATAAAACTTTTTTTCATAAAAACCCAATGAAACAATTAAATAGTTTATACAGTTGTCGGCCCATTCAAGTACACTTTAAAAAGGGGTAAAATAAAAAAATCACGTGTTTTAATTTTTGACATGATGGGACCCACCGTTCCCTTCTTTATTAACACACACACACACGAAAAGAAAACATATCAAAACAGAAGAGAAGCTTAGTGTGCTCCGGCGGTGAGATTACCGCAATGACGAACTCCGCGGGAGGAGATTCCTCGCCGGCGCCGGCTCCACCGGCTACGAAGAAGCCGGAGAGGCCACCGTCCACCTTCTCGGTGACCTGCAACCTTCTGAGCCAGTATCTCAAGGAGCGCAAGGCCGCCGGTTTCGGAGATCTAGGTCTTGGGATTGGCGGCTCCGATCGAGGTTATCTTCTTTTCTAGGGATTTCTCTTCTTTTTTTTTTCTATGAGGATTTGGGTGCAATTTGAAACTTTTTAGGGTTTTCGTTTTGATTATTTATATTTTTTTCAATATTTTTCCTATTATTTTTCTTTTTCATGAGATCTGGACCGTTCATTTGAATGGAAAGTTTTGATTGCGGTCTAGATTTGCTCTTATGCTTTAAAATTAAATATTTATTTATATATATTTTATTATTATTTTTTTCAGTTAGAACAACGCCGACAACGATGAGTTTGATGCCGGGGGTGAACATCGCGGGAAACGAGGATGGGGTGGGGGGAAACGCGGGTGGGAAGGGAAACGCGTTGAGAAACGTGGATCTGGAGTTGTTTCCCCAGCGAACCGGCTTTGCGCCTTCAGAAGAAGCCGCGGGAAAAACCGCCGGGTAAATTTTCCGGCCACTTTTATTCCAAGAAAAAAAAACCCGTTTTATTCTTAAAAAAATACCCTGAAATCACCGTTTTCGCGGCCATGATCAGCGGAAAAATTAGTTCCCACTTTCATATTAATCGTCATATTTAAAAATATTTTTTTATTATTATTATTATTTTTTATTATCTTAAAATTCAATGGACATTATATATATTTTTAAATTTTCTATTTTTATTTTTAATAATAATAATAATAAATAAATAAATAAAATAACTTTATCAAAGATAAAATTATCATAATTTTAAAAAAAACACTAGACAAAGACCTTGCAGGCGCCTCACTCCCCTTTCTACCTGAGAGTGATCCACTCCCTTCAGCTCATGAAGGCCTCCGACATTGGAGGGTCGACCTTGTCTTAATGTCTTCTTATCTGCTTTTTTTTGTGTTTGTTATTGTTGTTTGTTTTAATTGGCTTTATCTTTTGTGACTATTTCTATTTTTTTCTTGTTTTGTGATTTTTTTTGTTTTTTTGTTTTTCTATAAATTTATTTGTTGGTTTCTTTTTAATTAAATTTATGTTTTATTCACATTATTACAAAAAATAATAATTTAAAAAAAATTAGAAGTTTTTATGACACCGTTTAGCGAAGTTTAAATATGATAATTAATAAAAAAAATAATTATTTATTTTTCATTTATTTAATCTCCGACATACCTCCTCCACTTTCTTCCCACGAAAGTTCTTTCCACTTGAGGAATTCGGTGGTGATAATTTTGCTCCCCAAATACACCTGCCTCACTATTTTCCTGTTTTTTTTTTTATTTCTAGTTAAATTTAGGTCCCAAAATACCCGCTTATCCGGTTTATGTTTTTTTTTTTTTTTTTTTTGAGAATTATTCGGGAAGGTCCCTCAAAATTGGAAAATTTACGTATTTGCAGGGAAGTTCACGGAAAATCTCAGTTAACAATATTCTACGGAGGAAAAGTTTTGGTCTTTGATGATTTTTCTGAGGATAAGGCCCGGGAGATTGTAAACTTTGCTAGCAGAGCTTGTGAGGCTTTGCTGAAACAGAGCGTTGTTCCTCCACTGAGTCCTGTTGATCATCCCAGTGACGCCTCACAGCAGAACACTGCCAGCTTCCCTTCCACCTCCGGGAGTTGCCCGCCGGTTGCCGAGCAGCCCTCAAGCCTTGTACAAGCTAGTGGTTCAGGTGAGCTTCTTTTTTTCATTCTTTCCTGCAACTGTGCTGATATGGTTTTTGTGGTTTTGATATTAGTTTAGGACTCATTTTCTTTCTTAAAATTCCCTTTAAATTTGCTTAGATGTGTTTGCTAGAGGTATTGGAATAGCATTATCAAAACATAAGTAAATAGGTTTTGAGTTTGAATTTTTATCTCAAAGAAGTAAAGCTTGTTCTGTTGGTACTGGGTTCTTTGTGTAGAGACGTCTCTAACTCAACTAGTTCATTTTATTAAAAAAATTTAATAAAATTAAAAACAATACTCAGCTGCTGTGAAAAATCTTCTCTTTTATTAATTTGGAACTCTTAATATTTTGTAATATTTTGTGTGTATTCATCAACTGTGGGCGTTCCTAGGTAGAGAAAAGATAGAGATAGAAAGATACAGAGATAAACTGGAATTGGAAGAGTAGCATGAATAATAGTTAAACCATGCACCTTTAAGGAGAATGGGTAGTTGGGTCTCTGTTACTGTTTATAAAATTGTTTTTGAAAAATGTTAGTAGAAATGAAGTTGGATGGCTGTGATTTATGAGTATGTACTTTAAAACCAAAAGTGCATTTGTATGTTGGTAATTTGTAATTGTTTTGAGAGATGTATAAATTAGTGAACTTTTCAACGAGTGCAAAAAATAATAAATCATGTTTAACTGTCAGTGATACCTGTTTAAATGATTTATTTGAATCAAAAGTAGCTAGTTATTGTAATCCAAATTATGATTACTTGCTGATATACATAGTTACTGTTTAATCACAGAGATGCCAATTGCAAGAAGAGCATCCCTTCATAGGTTCCTTGAGAAGAGAAAAGATCGGTAGGAATTCTTTGTATTGAAATTTTTTTGTTTCATTAATAATATGATCAACAGGCATTAACATTAATCTTTGCATTGACTATTAATTTCTCTGAAAAAAAAATATTCAGTGTGATAGCAAAGGCTCCATATCAGTTGAATGCTGCTCCGCCACCTCCGGCGGAGGCCACCGGTGCCGCGAAGCCAGAGGAGAGCTTGCGGTGGCATGGTTTTAAGCCATGAATGAATGTTGTTGAGAAACACTGGTGTTCTGTATTTGCTGTTCTTGTTTCAGCTGCTGACAAGAGTTAAGTTACTTGTTTTTTTTTTTTTTTTGGGGTCAGTGATTTCTGATCACAAGTAGATCTGATAGTCATAATTTGGTAACTGAACAGTATATAATATTGAATATGTATCACATGTGTCACACATTCGTCCTTTTAATATATATCACGGCCAGGAAATAATTTCACTATATTGAATCTATTGCATTTTTTTTTATTTACAGGATATATATATATGATCCTTTTTTTTTTTTTGGCCGCTTGAGCAATTTGGATTTTTTATAGGTAGAAATGCATGATGAATATGACTATTTGGATACCAGAAATAAATGCATTCAATGATCTTTTTTTTTTTTCAAATTTAATTGGAAATTTTAAAAAGTAATAATAAAACCCCTGGAAGGATAATGTAACATGTGATAGGCATGAGATGCTCTGAAGACCAGAGAGTTCCTTCTTGGAACCTTGGTCCTTAGTATTGAAAATAATTGAAAAATTAAATATTACTATTTATAGAATTTGATGGAATAAAGCCCGGCCCACCGCGACGCTCTTATTCTAAATCCCAGTCATATTTATTCCTTTCAATATTTTTGTCTCTTTTGCTTTTCATCATGCGCAGATGTTTACAAATATGATAGAATATTTTTAAAACTGCATTAAAAAAATGTTATATTTTATTTTCCTTCCTGAAACCATACATTAAAAATGATAGAAAATTAAATATTTATATTATTTGTGGATGGAATAAAATCTGACCAGCCTTAATTCTTTTATTCTAAATCCCAATACCACTTGTTTCTTTCAATATTTAAGTCTTTTTTTGTTTTTTATCACCCCAACCCTTTTATTCTAAATCCCAACCACATTTGTTTCTTTCAATCTTTATCTCTTTTGTTTTTAATCATCTGTGAATGTTTGCATATATAATAAAATAATTTTAAAACTGTATTAAAAGAAAATATAGTGTTTTATTTTCCAGGTAAAGATTGAGGTTTCCATCTTGTAATTTATCCTATATATAAGAATAAAAATAGGGGAAAAAAATTGTTAGATTTGAAAGTTGCGGTTGTGATATTCTTAAATTATATGTGTACGGGTTAATTTAAATAAATTTGTCAAAATTTCAATTAAAAATGACGCAGTTAATAGTATGTGTGGCTCAACTATAAACAATATAATTTTAATAAAGTTAATTTTCGGTTAATTAAATCTTCTAGAATTTTTATAGTGGACAACGTTGCATGAATAATTTTAAATTATATATATATATATATATATATATATATATATATATATATATATATAATTTGTGGCTATAGAAGTCAGACCCTTACTTAGTTGAAAATTTTTACAATTTAATTTTTTTTAAGATGATGTTAGCTATTTCTAAATAATTTTACTCTTCGCGATGGGTATACCTGTATCCTTACTCAGTCAAAGAGGGTATTGCTCTCAATACCCTCTTTGACCGAGTACGGATACGGGTATTACCAGTTATTTTTTGAGCAAGTATGGGTCGGGTAAGAGTGTGGGTAAAACCCTTACCCATTGAAGCGGGTACAGTAAAACCTATACCCTTACCCTCATATATATATATATATATATATATATATATATATATATATATATATATATATATATATATATAATTTGTGGCTATGGAAATCAGACGAACCTTACTTAGTTGAAAATTTTTACAATTTAATTTTTTTTAAAATGATGTTAGCTATTTCTAAATAATTTTACTCTTCGCGATGGGTATACTTGTATCTTTACTCGGTCAAAGAGGGTATTGCTCTCAATACCCTCTTTGACCGGGTACGGATACGGGTATTACCAGTTATTTTTTGAGCAAGTATGGGTCGGGTAAGAGTGTGCGTAAAACCCTTACCCATTGAAGCGGGTACAGTAAAACCCATACCCTTACCCTCATATGTGTGTGTATATATATATATATATATAATTTTTTATTAAGTTAAATATTTGCCCATAATTTAGTAATTTACCAAAAATCTATTTTTATGGTGATTAATTTGAAAATAATACTTTAATTTTCTATTAATATATTATTTTGAATTTTATTAATTTTTATATTTATATCTGATAGAGCATAATATTATCATAATTGAATTTTGGATATATAGTAAGAATCATAATTAAATTAAAAAAATCAAACATTATAAAACAAATATTAAAAATAATGTCATAATAATTTATTTTGTAAATTATAAAAACATCCTGAAAAATAAGATGCTATTAAGAAATCAAATGGATATATAAATTAATTAATTAATTTACAAATTTATGAGAATTACTTAATTTATAATTACACTTTAATTCAAAATCTCACTGTACATTTATAAAATTTGAAACTATATAAAATATAAATAGTAGATATATGAAAAAATTTAAAACAAAAACCAAGATAGTTAAACTTAAGCAAAAAAAAAAGGTAGAGTTACGGTTGAGTCCTAAATAGATGCCAATGAAAATCAATTAACTTGTTATTTTATATAAATCAATTTGCCACATATAAATTTTATGTGATTATATGATTTAAGATAAACAAATATGTATCAACTTGTAATTTTGAATTTATGTACATGTGTTTAAACTTTGTATTGTAATAGATTATTATTATTATTATTATTATTATTATTATTATTATTTAAATTTAATTCGGTAATTTCAACATGTAAACAGGTACCGCGAGTATACTCGTATCCTGTGGGTTAAAGTAAGTGTGTGATTTTTTTTTTTTTACCTTGAAAGGTATAGGTATAAGGTAGGGGTTATGGGTATGAAAAAGAGTTTTTACATATTCTACCCATTGTCATCCCTAATTAGGTATTGAAAAAATGGCCTTTTTAGCAAAATTACCATGCAATAAATTTGAATTTGAGTTTTTATATTAGATTATATATAATTTTGTTTATAAAATAAGCAGTCTAAGCCCTAAGGTGTTGTTTGATTCTAAGGAATGGAGTGGAATTGAATTGGGAAAGAGTTTTAATCCTTTATTTGGTTGGCAGGTATAGCAGTGAAGGAGGATTATGTGAGGAATGAGATGCGAGGAGAATGTTGATTGGGATTCATTCAATTTTTATCGGGAATACAAAATGATTATCTTGCCCCTCACTTTAATTGTATTTCCATCCGATTTATCATTTTCTTTAGCCTTTTTATTCACACATTAGCCTTATAAATTACGTGGTCCGTCAGCATGCAACTTATGGTTCTAGATTTTGAGGTTCAGAGCATGTTTATTATTGGATTTTCCTTTTTTATTTTAAGTTTTTATTGCAAGATTTGCATGAAAAGAAGTTGCCAACACAATGCGTATTTTTTATATATTATATTCAGAAAAAAAAATGTTGATAACATTATAAAAAATAATAATGATAATATATTATAAATAAAATAATATTACAATAAAATAATAATAATAGTGATAATGATAACATATTATAAAAAAGATTTAAAATATAACAATAATGATAACATATGGGAAATAAAATAATATTATTAACTAATATATTTATTTATTTAATATTCACTTAATAAGGACATAAAAGACATTTTCACGTTTTTTTTTACTTTTTCCAGTTCCAATGAATTACCCTCCTGTACCTTCCAACCAAACACAATTTTTCCTCCATTTCTAATTCATTCCCTTTTATTCTCATTCCTTTCTTATTCCTATCCAATTCCATTCCTTGAAACCAAACAACATCTTAAGTATTTACTACACGGTGTGAGCTTCTATCTCGTGGTTTTATCCATATTTATCAATATATTTATATACTATATATCATGCGGAACCATACAAAAATTCAACTTCATATTTTTGGTTTTTTCCATTTATTTCTAAAAAAATTATAATCTTGAAATAAACCTTTTTTTTTTTTTTTAAGTATCTTACCACATGTACACTTTTATTTTTTTTAATGTTTTCATGCAATTGAATTTGGATTCTATACAATTGGTTAAAGATTGAATATGTTGTTTTGGCCACAGCCTAACCTGAATTTTTAGAGATTTTTTCACTTGTCCTAACTTGATTCTATATTTGATTATTATCTATAAATGTGGTGGTTTATTTTTTATTTTTGACAAACTGGAAATAAACATTTTTTTTAATTTTATTACATTATGCTTGAGATATTTTAAACTCGAGAACTCTTAAATACAAATAATATAGAAAACCACTAGACTATATCTTAATTCCTGGGATAGTTTATGTTATTATGAGCAATGTTTAATAGTATTCACTTAAATTTTGCTAATGGATTCATTTTTTTTTAGTAATATACTATAAAACAATTATTTATTAAACCTCACTCAAACTTGGTTTTTTTTTTTCCTCTTGAACCAAAAGTGAGCTCGTCGGACTGGAGCTTGACTCAAATGGAAATATAAAGCATAGTGAAATTTTGTTTATTTATTAAATAATAACAAATTAGAGAACTAGAGTTCAGTGGAGCATAGTTGAGGTGCTCGACTTTGGTTCAATAAAATTGCTTGTGAGCTCTAGCTCCATTCAAGTTTGAACTTCTAAACTTGAGTGCAATTTGAATTGGCAAAATTAAACTCAAACTCTCGGACTTTATTACAAAAATATTTGTTTATCAAAAATAAAAAAAAAGAAATTGAGTTTAAGTTCGAGCTCAAATTTGAGCTTGAAATAAAATGAGCTCAAGCTCGGGTCATTAATGAGCTCATTAAGCATGTTAAAGGTTTTTTTTTACGAAGATACAAATCTCCTAAACCAACTTGTGTGTAAGCAAGCTTGTGAGCCTCTAATTGCATAAGCTAGCAAATCTTATCAGGCTGAATATTCCGACTTAATTAATTATTCAAACTAGACTTATTTGGTTTTTTTGAACAAAACCCTGAGTAGCTTACTAATAATGGTTTGGTTCCTTTCCGTCCCACACTTGTTTAAACCGAACCAATCTCATATTGCCTATTTATTTATTTATTTTTTGATTAATAGACGACAAGCGCCCACCCATTCAAGAGATTTAAGAATAGTACTAGATCCGGATGTACATTGCATGAATAGTATATAAATAATATCTGAACCGGGTGAATAATACATAAATAGTATATGAATAGTATATAAACAGTACATGAACAGTGTCAAGAGAAGGATTTGAATCCATGACCTCTTCTTTTTATATTTTGGTGTCATACCATTGGACTATTTAATGATTGACTATATTGCCTAAAATCTAATTAACAAAAAAAAAAACATAATGAAATTTTTTTTGTCAAATAAGAAAAACACGAATAATAAATGAAAAAAAAAATAAAGAGATGGGTAATAAATCTCTAAAAAGTAATTATAATAATTAACAAGGGGCGATAAGTGAAAAAATCTCTTAAAGTTTTATCCAAAGGACACTCATCAACGCTGAAATCCAGCAAATCACATCATCCACCGTTCATCGTCGTAAATTCTCTCCATCTCGAGGTATAGATTCCCGCATTTATCGTTTTCTCTGTTTCCATTTTCTATTTCCACTCTCGATCCCCAACCCTTCTTCTTTCTCTCTTCTCCCTCGATTTCGAGGGTTTTCCATTCTCCTCCTCTCGATTCGTCTCGTTTGCTCGATCCAAGCCCGAGCCTTTTGCTTTGCTTCCGATTTCCGATCCCGATCTCGGTCCGAGGGTTCCGGAGTTTTGATTCGGAATGCAGCAGCAGAGGCTGAAGCAGCAGCAGCAACAGCAGCAGCAGCAGCAAGCGCTGATGCAGCAGGCTTTGCTTCAGCAGCAGCAGCCTTCGCTTTATCACCATCCCGCTCTGCTCGCCGCCCATCCTCAGGTCCGTTCATCCCTCGATCCTGCTGGTTTTGATTGGGTTAGGGTTTTCGAGTGGTTTGTTGTTTTACTGGGAGGTTTGTAGCTCTGATTTATTTTGTGATTTTGGATCATTTCGTGGTTTTGGAGTGTGTGAGGGGTTTTATTGAAAGCATGCCTGGGTTTTTTTGCTGGTGTTTTGAGTGGATTAGGGTTTTTCGAAAGAGTAATGATCGTTCTGTTTAAGTGAAGGGTTTTTGGTTCTCTTTTGATTTAAAATTCAGGAATTTAGCTGTGCTATGCGAATGAATTTGTGTTTTGGATAATGTTTTGTTCAATTGATTATTTTGCTTGCGGTTTGTCTTTTATTTGTCTGTGTTTCAATAAATTTTTATATCCTTGTTTTATGTTATTGACAGGCGTTTTTCACTTTAAGATATTGAGAATTTAGGGTTTTAGTTCTTGATTTTTATCACTTTGTTCTGTTTTTGTTTTTGTTTTTTTTTCCTTTATCTATTTAGTTTGCGGTTGACGCATCGAGAGGAAGCCTTTTTTCATTTGTTTTTTCTTTGGGCACATATAGAACTTGTTGTTCTGTGGTGGAGATACGTTCTTTGTGTTCATTGTTTTGTTGTGAGTGGGAATTTTGAGTGTCGGACAGCACTTGAGATCTTGCATTTGATTTAAGAGTGTTATTCAGATAGCTGTCAATTAGGACTATATGATGAATCTATAATATTGTTGTAAAACCTTCTTTTTTTCCTTTTTTTTTTTTAAAAAAAAGGAAGATAACACCTTTTTTTTGTTACTCAAGGTTCAATATCTTGTACTGGTTGTTTTTTCTGATGCATTTAGACTTTTTAATTGCTTCAGTTTTTTATTGCGCTTGAATGATTGTGGACTCTGGACATAAATTTCTATGCGGATGTATTCATTCTATTCTTTGCATGAAATACAGCTTTTTTTTTTTTTATATAGTGAATTTCAGCTGCATTTAGGGGCAGTTTGTTAAATTATAATGTAAATAAAAATACTATATTTTAAATTACATCAACGGTTTTTTGGTTTGTTGTAATTGGAAATGCTGTATTTATTTTTTCATTGTTTAGTTTGAGGTAAGGTTTGATGTGAGTTGAGGAATATAATCACAATGTAAGTAGGGTGGTGAGATTATCCCATAATCTATTATTAATCCTAAGTATTTAATATTTTTTGTAAAAATTAATTTAGGCAATAGCGATTAATTAATTTAATAAACTATTTATTAAATTTAAAAATATTTAATATTTCTTTAATTTTATAACTCAAAAAATATTTTTAAAATTAAAATTTTAAATATTTAATTAAAAAGTTTAAAGATATTATTATACTTATATGTTTTTATAATTAAATATGATATAGCTTTAGTGATGCCATGGTGGTGGTGATGTAAAAGTGAGTGAATTGTAAGTTGTTTTGCATCCACTTACGTGTAAGTTGTTTTAATATGAGATAGCTACTTACACGTAAAAATAGTTACATTTATTCTACTTGAAACCAAACAGCTCCTTAGCAGCTTTTTTCTAAAATTATTAATTAATTAATTTTTATTTTTATAACTTTGGGACAACTTATGTGTTGATTAAGTCGAGCACCTTTTTACCTATAGTTTTCTACCTAGCTAATCTTTGTGTAAATTTAAAACTTTTAAGGTTTGTTGTATTCATCTTTCTCACTGTGATCTTGTTGCAATGTGGCTATCCTGGTGTTCTTGATTGTTATGTTTAGTCACTATTCAGTTTTAATGAGACTAATAGATCAATAGTGTTGGTCCTTTGCTGTTCTAAGATGTGGCTGTAATGTATATTTTTATGGTGATATGTCTAATTCTACCAATATCAAATGTTTTGTTGAAGTAAAGTAGATTTCCTTTCGTTGATAGAAGATTATTTTTATTTCTTTTATCATGTTGTATTGCCTGCAAGTTTGATTTGTGCAATCCTCTATTGTATGCCCTTAACTTTAATTTTAGGAAGCTTTCACAGGGCACTAATATTCTTTTGCAATCTCCTCTCACGCTTCCATATTTGCAGATAGAGCCAATGCCAAGTGGAAATGTGCCTCCTGGCTTTGATACAACCACATGTCGCAGTGTGTGAGTATTGGATGGCATTTTATTTTACTTTTAGTAATCTTATTTTTTGCTTTATTCTGCAAATATATGTAACTATGTTCTTTACCCTTATCTTGTTGCATTTATTTTCCTTTATATTCTAAAGTTCATTTTCTTGTTATCTTTAATTTTTCCAGTTGGATAAGGGGTGGCGGTTTATTTCTTTGCCTTCAATTTGTTTTATTGTGACACTCAGCTCTAAACTTAGAAGTTTTGTTTTGCTTTTTTTTTAATGGGTGAAATGCAGGTATGTTGGAAATGTTCATAATCATGTTACTGAAGCTCTTCTTCAAGAGGTATTCCAGAGTACTGGTCCGGTTGAAGGCTGCAAGCTGATTAGGAAAGAGAAGGTTTGATTTTGCCCTCACTGTGTAGTTATTCATGCTTCTTTGTAATTTTGCAAGAACTTAGTGATTTTCACATAAAATTCACTAGTCTTATTGCTGGGGAATTAAGTAATATTGTGTTTGAAACTTTAGTTCTTTGTCATGTTTTAAAGCAGTAATATATATTTTTTTTATTAATTTTATTATTTAGTAAAATTCTAGGTTTATATTGGCTAAAAATCTATTCGAATAACTACCTAAGCTTATCATTGCTTTATCTTATCTTAGAGTTGCCTTATAAAAATATTTTGCTATATTGTTTTTTCATCATATTCATTTGTTTGCTTAGTACACTAATATCTAAAACATTAAAGGTGAATACATAAAAGATTTTTTTTTAAATATATTTAAACAAATATATAATTACCCAGAGCCTCATAAAAAACCATATTTACTTAGACTCTCCACAAACATATATATAATGAATGCCAAACCATAATGATTAAAATTTTGAGATAAGTACCAATGGGGTTGGTTCAAGTGGTAGAAGCTTAGGGCTCCTAGTATCTTATTTCTATGTCGATTAACAATTTTTTTTTTTTGAGTTAATTAAAAAAGAAATTGTATTTTTGACCATAGATGTTATAAGTAAATATGTACGATTTCATCATAATAATTGTGATTTTGTAACAAGCATGTTTTTTTGTTTTTATTTCGAAAATTTTGTTCTCCAAAATTATTAAAATAAATAAATTCTTTAAGTACATAAAATAAGAATGAAAAAGTTATATTATAAAAAAAATGAAGCCATAAAAATATTTTCAAAACAAACATGACCTTAAGTTTTCACTCGAAATTCTCCTTAGCTTGAAAGACAAGTACCTATCTGTGTCATAGTACTTACTGGTTAATTTGTGAGCTGTTTATATTAGATGTAATTGTGTTATGGTAATGCTTTCTTATTGAACATGCAGTTCGCCATTTATATTTATCTGGTATATAAAATACTCAAATTTAATAATACAGACATGATGACTGATTAGGAGCAATTTTTGACTTGCATGTTTTGCAGTCATCATATGGTTTTGTAGACTACTATGATCGAAGATTTGCTGCGCTTGCAATTATGACCCTCAACGGAAGGCATTTGTAAGCAAACAGAATAAACGTTTAGGTTGTTTTCAGTCTGTGTGTAGTTGTTTATCTTGCACCGTGTGAATTGCAGATTTGGCCAACCAATTAAGGTTAATTGGGCATATGCCAGTGGGCAGAGAGAGGATACATCAGGTTAGTTTTTATTTTTTGCTGTTATTATTTTCAATTGCTCATACCATATCTTCATTGAGTTTAGAATTGATCTGAGTCTTTTGTATTTAGTGGTATTGCCTTGAAATGTTTGTGATCTGCTGTAGGGCATTACAACATCTTTGTTGGTGATCTTAGTCCAGAGGTCACAGATGCCGCATTGTTTGCATGTTTTTCTGCATATCAAACCTGCTCGTAAGTTTCATCTGGCATCTATGTTTTTTAAAGTTTCTCTTACATGTATAAAGTAAATGCTCATCTAGTGTCTGCTAATTTGTGTGGAATGTGAATATTTTGGAATATTTACATCTAGCATCAAAATTGTGTTTTCAATCCATTGTTTGGTCAAGATTGGAATATATCAAGCTTATTTGTGTTGCAGAGATGCAAGGGTTATGTGGGATCAAAAGACTGGACGTTCGAGAGGGTTTGGTTTTGTGTCTTTCAGGAGCCAGCAGGTAGATGGACTGACTATGAGTTGAGATTGTTCTGTTGATAGTTGTATAATTATTGACGTAATCTGCTTTTTTTTAATGTTAGGATGCACAAAATGCCATAAACGAACAGACTGGTATGTTCCAAACTTGCAATCATGAATTTATTCTTACCCACTCCTGTTATGAATTCATCAGCTTGTATATAATTCATTTCTTGGGCGTATAGCTTGGTGATTGGACATTAATAAGTGAACATTTAAAGTTATTGGCGATTTCTCAGCCTAATACCAGCTAATTGTGTTTGCATCCCGCCTCTGATGTTCATCTCTCTGTTAAATTTAGTTTGGGCTGAGAAAGGCATCCCCTCTCTGTCTTCATTGTTTTTGGTGATGCAAGTTCCTATATTTATAAGTTTGTACTATGCAGGTAAGTGGCTCTGTAGTAGGCAGATCCGTTGCAATTGGGCAACAAAGGGCGCTGGTACTAATGAAGACAAACTAAACTCAGATTCCAAGAGTGTTGTGGAACTAACAAATGGATCATCTGGTAGGTGTAATTTGTTTGTTTGATTTGTTTACGGAAAATGTGTTCTGGACAGCTGTAGCTGGTTATTTTTTGTTATTAGAATGCCCAAAAAGGAGAACAAATGCCTTATATTTCCTGGTTTACTTTTTTTTTGTGTTTTTTGGCTTGTGTTTCATGAAGGCGGCTCCAATACTAAGAGTTTCTTGTGTTTTAATAAAAAAGATTACTCTCAAAGTTCTGAGGGTTAGACAATTATGGATATATTTTGTTTTTGATGTCATGCTTCATATCTTTATGCTCAATTGGTTCTTGAGTATGAAATACTGGAGATGAAATTGTTAAATGCAAATAAGAAATATTGTAATGGTGAGCAAACAACTAACTAAAAGCTTAGAGTAGATGGAGATATGATTCTATTTACCTTTGAGTTTCAATCTTTTGAAGTTCTATATGGGTAACACTCAAAATGCAAACTTGTCAAATGATGTATCATTCACATCCCACGCTTCATCCTGCAATTGATAATGTGGCAACTTTACCGAGCTGCTATCATTTTGCTCAAAATGTATAATCCTTCTGCTGGAAATTTGCTTATTTCTAATGTTCCATTGGTGTTCTTGTTTACCTATTGGCCAAGCATACAACTTGTGTCAATTTTGCTATGATACTAAATATAACTTTCAGTTCTTACTGGTTTTTAAGAAGCTTATGTTGCAAATGGCTCAATTTGTTTTGTTATCATGGTTTTGTGTATATATATATATATATTAAGTTCATAATGAACACCTTTATTTACCTAGTTGAGAAATTCCTATGCAGAAGATGGCCAAGAGACTGCAAATGATGATGCCCCAGAGAATAACCCACAGTACACTACTGTTTATGTGGGCAACCTTGCCCCTGAGGCAAGTGGCTCTTGCTGATTGATATAGTGCTTTTGCAGATTTTGTAGAACATTGACACAAGTTTTCAATATTCAAATATAGTTACTTGCCAAAACATTGTTTTAACGAGATCTCTGATTAAAACCTTGTGACAGGTTACACAACCTGATCTTCATCGATTTTTCCATGCCCTTGATGCTGGTGCAATTGAAGAAGTGCGTTTGCAGCGAGACAAAGGATTTGGTTTTGTGAGGTACAGCACTCATTCAGAAGCTGCACGTGCTATTCAGATGGGAAACGCCCGGATTTTCTGTGGAAAGCCAATCAAGGTATAGAAGTTGGTTTAATTTATTTTATTTTATTTTGTGTTTGTGTGTGTATCATTGTTGTCATAGTGCTGCTTGGGGCTGAAGAAGTTGGAAAGAGATGAGAGGGAGAGGGAGAGGGAGAGGGAGAGAGATAGGGCAAAACTACAATTTAAAAAAATTCAGTTTAATGTTGACTTCATGAGTGGGCATGCACACTCATGGAGGTTATCGAGTACATGCAATTTCAGATTTTGATTGGTGTATAGATCTGTAAGTGAATTGCTTAATTTGACATTTAAAGAATCTGAAATTGCATTAATATAGGCCCCCAGCTTGAACCAGAATGGTGCCATGGGCCCAAGAGCTATATGACCTAAACCCAATTTGAATTAATAAAAATCTTAATATTGTTAATATGAAGTTTTAACTTTTGTTAATGAATCAATTGTGTATACAGTAGAAAAACATAGTGCCCAAATTATAGTCTGGGATCTGGGGTTTATGTTAAATCCAATTAAGTCATGGACTGCATGGTGAGGCCTTCACTCTCAACTCTCAAGTGCTATTTCTATCTACTTTGCTGATCATAAATGTCCAATCATCCCATCCAGTGTTCGTGGGGCAGCAAACCTACTCCACCAGGGGCAAGCTCCACACCTCTGCCCCCTCCTGCTGCCCCCTTCCCTGGACTCTCGGCAACTGATCTCCTGGCATACGAGCGATCTCTGGCATTGAGCAGGATGGGTTCTGGTCAGGCATTGATGCAGGGCCAGCACGGGCTCAAGCAGGCAGCAATGGGAGTTGGCACTGGCGCTAGTGACGCAATGTATGATGCCGGCTTCCAGAATGTTGCTGCGCAGCAGCTCATGTATTACTAGAAATCTAGCGATGTCTCGCGTATTAGAGTTTGACATACAAGGCTCTTGTTTCTGTTTATCCATTATACTTTTATAGTTCGGTGTTCTCATACCCTTTGTCTCCTTTATGGTGGAAGTTGTTGTATTGGTGTCCGAAAGCGAGTAGGGAGTGTTTGGAGAGGTGTTGATTGATATCTTTATTCGGTAACTCTTTGTTTGTATTTGTTTTTATTTCCAGAGGTCTCTTTTGTGTCGATCAGTTCCTAAAGCGCTTGGTGTATTAAACGGGCAGATTTGTGCTGCATGCCTTGTAAATTTCATCTCTTTAATGGCACTGGAAAACTTGAATGGGAGTGATGTGTTTTTATTTTATTTTTATTCAGGGCATGGGCTTGATTATGCTGGTTGTTTTATCAGATGAGCAGTAATAATGTGAATAAGAGGCATTATTCTGTTTCATTTTGATGTTATGTGTGTGTGTATATATATATATATGATGTTTATGTGGGTATGTATATGTGAATTTCTATGTTTTAACCTGACAGTTGATGACTAATTTTACCCTAATTGCATCAAAGGGCACACTATGCTTTTCCCGGACCATATCTAGGCATAACATTAGCCAAGAGAGAACAAGCAAGACATACGTTTAAAATTTGATTTTGATAACTTTCATGGATTCTAACACAACAGAGTAGCAAATGAACTAGAAGCCCAAAGTGTTGAGCTGCAACTAGCTAAGAGATGGTTCTGAACCACTGTGAGACACAGTATGTGGATGATATACTAAGTCAACATTATTCATAGTCTGAAGAACACAGCAGGAGATGCTAACTTGAACTTTAGCCATCATAAAAGCATATTAATCCCTCCACCGATGACCACAATCCGGATTGCAGCACACGAAGAACAGCGTCATACCTTCCTCCCCTCTCGCAGCAGCCTGTAGAATTCAAGGGTTGCATTAATATCAGATTACATTAGAAACAAAGAGAACAAACTCTTTTTTTGTTTTTGTTTTTTTTTTTTTGATAAATGTAGACAAACCACAAAATTGAACCTTTAATCTTTGAGTTGAAAAAGAAATAAAATACCAACTTTTTTGTTAAAGGGGTGAAAGAGAAGAAAATTTTAATTATGCGATCATATTTCACTAGATTTTTTGTTTTTTTGTTTTTTTCTGAGAATGCACTAGTCCAGTGTAGGGAAACAACAGAAACAAGACCAGTCAAATGATGACAAAATCTTAGTAAAACATAGTAGCTCCAAATTGCAAGCATGGCCAATCAGCTTCTCAAGCCACAGCTGAAAGATCGAGACAACCAAAATTAACTCATTATTATTTTATCAGTCTATTTCCTATTAGCATGCTTTCTATTGTAGTCAACTCAGTGAAATCAGAAAGATGATGAGAAGGTTGCATCTCCATATAATATCTCAACCAATTCAGATGCATGCTTGTCATGAAATCTCATTTTATGCACATGATATCATGCTTTGGCCATACCATTTAATCACTCTTTCATAAATCATTGTGCAAATCATTGACAATGATGAAATAAATATTACGGATCAATTATGTTTCTAGTCTAGTACGGAAAAAACGATGTCAAACAAACAAGAAAGTACTAACAGAAAAGCTAATTTCTGGTGGCCTAAAAGATTAAACTAGCTTGAAATTAAAGTTTGCAAAGACATATTTTTACAGCTGCAACACAATTTGAAGACAAATATTTATGAGACATAGTAAGACGAAGCAATCTCACCTGAAAGAAGACAACTTCTGGATGATTGCACTGTGTGCATCTGATAGTTTTGGTACGAGGAAGAGTTGGATCAGCTGCTACATCTTGCAGAACTTGAGTACGCTCACCAACAGAATGCAAAACTTCATTTCTATAGACACAGTTGTCATTAGAAATCTCCTGCAATCAGATTGAACTTTTATGACAAAAGCTTCCACCTCCAAAACACCAGGCTATTTTTGGATAAGCAGTTCACTACACTATTTATAAGGCAAAGAGCACAAGATGTCATGACTGGTGATAAAAATAGGAATTAAACTTTCAGTTAGCAAATGGTTAAAATTAACAAAGTAGTAGGTAATGAGTCAGGATCCACCATATCATTACCCTTGAAAGTTAAGGTTGCATAAATGGATATAAAAGAAATGGTTGCCAAAGAAATATGAAGTATCACCACCTTCACTCTTTATATAAAAGAAAAAAGAAAGAAAGAAATTGAAATTCCTAACGTGCAAGCCATTGCACAAATCCAATGAACCAGGCACAAATCAGACTTGCTTAGTGATTCTTCTCAAAACGAAGAGATGTAAGGTGAACTTGGTTTTATTTTAGTCCAAGGTAATAGAAAAAAAATCCCAATAATTTCCATATGAATCAAGCATAATCTTAGGCTATTTCTTTACATGAAACTTAAGGTGCAGTAAGAGATCAATAATAACGCATCAAATACAATAAGATCTACTGTAAGACTATGTTACTTTATTAAGGTCATAAATTTTTTTACAAATATCATATATAACCTCAAAATTATGAAATTTGTGCCAAAAAAAAAAATATGAAACAGAGGACATGACCTAATGGAAGAGAAACAATAGACCATATATATACACAGTGAGAAATATCTTAATAAAAATTATAAATCCACAAACATGCTCTGAAATTTAATCTTGAATCATGGCTATAAAAAAAAACTGATCTCCAGGCTACTAAGAATCTCAGCAATAAAACTAACCTTTCATCTTACAACCAGGAAATATTTTTTTTCTTAAAAAAAAAGCAAAAAAATTTAGAAAACATTAGTTACAAGCAGTCAATCATCAATCTGAACTTTGTTTCAATTCCTACAAACAAAGCTTCAGATCAAAGCCCATGCCCATCATTATCTTCCTAAACCTAACTCACAAGGGATTTCTCCAAACGTTTGCCTCCGATTATCAAAACATAAAAAGATCAAAATGGAACTTTTAAAGGACATCAAACCCACATCACAAAGCACAAATATGCCACAAAACACTAACAAGAAACCCACACAAACAATCAACCAAAAAAACCAAGAAAAAAAAAACAGGAGAATAATTAAAGAAAGAAAAAAGAAAGGATTTTGACAAAAAGGACCTGGTGTTCACAGTTGCGGCAAGCAAAAAGGAGGATTTTCTGCTCCTTATTCTCCTTCGGATACAGTATGTTGTTGCTATCCATATCCCATCAACAACGAGATAATTACCATTAAAAAACCCAAAAAAATAAGGAAAAAACCAAAATTTAAACAAGATTAATACCATTCACAGCAGAACTTCATGGTGCTCATGGCCTCTCTCTCTCTCTCGCTCGCTCTCTCTCTCTCGCGCACTGAAGTTTGGAGGGTTTTTATCTTTGGGTGTTTGTTGAAGGGGGGAAGGCGGTTTCAGTGTTTGTTGAGGGGGTTTAAATGCATTGCTTTATGCACGTGCCAAACACGTGAGTTTGTGGATTTTTTTTTTTCACTTATTACCCCCAAAAAAATATCGAAATTATCATTCCTCTTCTGAAGTTTATAAAACTATTTGTTTACTTTATTTATAAATTTTATTTATGAGTCAATGACTTAGAAGGGTCTGAAGACCTCACGAAGCTCTCAGCTCATTTAAAATAAGAGCACAAATGCGTTAAGGTATTAACTTTTCATTTGTGTATATTTTTAGTGATTTATCTATTTTATCAAATATATATATATATATATATATATATATATATATATATATATATAATGGGAAGAAAAAATTTAAATTTTTTAATAAATAATTAAAATTGATGTCATATAAAAAAAAATTCATTATTCTTTTGGGATATGACTTATTTATTGGGAAATTTATAATTTTTCTTTATATATATATATATATATATATATATAGAGAGAGAGAGAGAGAGAGAGAGAGAGGTTTGAGCCATCTACAAACGTTAGTAGATTTTTTATTTATGAATATTTGCATATTTCAAATGGAACGGATGTGGTGTGAGATACATTAGGAGTAGAAAAATGAGATGCACTATAATTAATAAATAGTAATTTTTATAAATAATAAAAAGGAAGATAAATCAAATCGGATGCAGGCATGCAGCATACAATGAATTTTAGATCGTCAGATCAGTTGATTGCAACAATACATATCAAATTCGAGCCGTTCAATTTCATTTGCACTCCAAAAAAAAAAAAATATATAAAAAACCAAACACTCTCTCACCTCATTCATCAACCCAGTATAACAACTTGGATACTGTTCATTACATGTTTCACACTCTCTCCACACCAGTAATAATAATAATAATAATAGCATCAGACAAAAGTCAAGGGCGATGAACTCAAAAACACAAAAAAAAAAAAAAAAAACACTAGGACTTTGAAGGGCTAAAAGATTAAAATATTGTTTTTATTTTTATTAATTCCCAAGATAAGAATTCTCTACATTATTTCCCAAAATAAGCATTTTGTTTTTTTTATTATTTTTTTAAAATTAGCGGACCCACTCTATATTTTTTTATATTTAAATTTTATTTTTTAAAAATCAGAGGGCCCCATTGTTTTTTTAATATTAAGTTTTTATTTTTTAAAAAATTACGGGTCCCGGTAGATTTTAAAATTAAAAAAATTTACATCCAAACCCTTATAATTTTCATTAATTTTTTTATAACTTTATTTTTCTCACTTCTACTATGTTATTTCTACTTTCACTAATTATAACCGACTGTTAATAATTTAAATAAATAATTTAAATATATTTTTTATAATAAGGGGTTGTTGGGATGAATTATTGGTGGCATGTGACACCTACCCCATTCATGAGAGCCATTGGATGAAACTGATCTTAGCTATCCATTTGTTATCCTTAGTTCAATACGACAAGAATATGAATTTTGCAAGATTTAATGAAAAATAAAATAATTTTGTAACAAAATAAAAAAACTATAATAACAAAAATTTTAAAGAAGAGCTTCTCTATATTAATAATTTTTTTCTTATAGAAATACTTGTGTGTTTTAGAAAAGGAACTTGATGGGTTTATATAGACCTCTATCTAACAAATGGATGGCTAAAATCAATTTCATCCAATGGCTCTCATAAATGGGGTAGGTGCCCCATACCACCAATAATTCATCCAAACAACCCCTTATTATAAAAAATATATTAAAATTATTTATTTAAATTATTAACAGTCGGTTATAATTAGTGAAAGTAGAAATAACATAGTAGAAGTGAGAAAAATAAAGTTATAAGAAAAATTAATGAAAATTATTAGGGTTTGGATGTAAATTTTTTTTTAATTTAAAAAACTACCGGGACCCGTAATTTTTTAAAAAAATAAAAACTTAATATTAAAAAAACAATGGGGCCCTCTGATTTTTAAAAAAATAAAATTTAAATATTAAAAAATATAGAGTGGGTCCACTAATTTAAAAAAATAATAAAAAAAACAAAATGCTTATTTTGAGAAATAATATAGAGAATGCTTATTTTGGGAATTAATAAAAATAAAAACAATATTTTAATCTTTTAGCCACTTTGAAGAGTGCAAGTCTGAATTTGATTGAAAAAAATCCAACATGAAGTAAATGCTGAATACCAAATTCAACATGAAGTAAATGTTGAATGTTAAATCCAACATGAAGGTAAATGTTGGGATGTTAAGTGTTTGACATTAGTCAAATGCGCAAACAGAGTAAATAGGAGACAGTAAGACATTGGCCTTACTCTCCATATTAGAACACCTTGCAAATTCCTGCAACAACAACCAGCATGAAATTGTTTATTACCAATCCCTATAACTTTGGAGTACAATATCATCTGGTCCTAGTTAGCTGTACCTTCTTCAAAGGAATGTTTATAGGGATATTGAAAAAAGAGAAAGAAGTACAACGCTTTTACAGACTGTCACAGGTGCCAAAGATTTCCTATTTCCTAGCATTCATGCATGCAAGCATGGTCTTCAGGTCTTATTTCTTGAAGGGCTAGGTTACCTTGTAGCTCAGAGAACGGTCATGATGTTGCACCCAATTTGTTTCTTCGAAAGAAGACTCAGCCAATGCACGGAGGTGGTTAAGCTCTGGTAGAATGACAGAGGCCAAGTTGGGGCGGTCTCTGCGTCGGAGTTCAGCACATTTCAATGCCAGGTCTGCAAACTTCCTAGTTTCTTCCAATGGCCAATCTGGAACACTATGGTCAAGCACCTCCTCAAACTTGCCCCGCTCTATGGCCATCTCGACATTGTGGGCAAGCCCGACAGGGGTTGCAGCTGTGATGAGCTGCAGAAGAATGATGCCAAGGGCATAGATGTCAGATTTGATACCGAGCATGCCAGTCTTCTGGTACTCAGGGTCAATGTAGCAGAAAGTGCCAGCTGCAGCGGTCATGTGGTATTGGGTGGCAGAGTCAGAGGCAGTAGTGTGAGGAATGAGGCGGGCAAGGCCAACATCGGCGATCTTGCTGACAAAGTTGTGATCAAGAAGTATGTTTCCGGGTTTGAGATCACGGTGGACAATGGGCTCAGGCTTGGCTTGGTGGAGGAAATGGAGGCCGGTGGCAATCTCAGAGGCTATCTTGAAACGCAAGCGCCAGGGGAGTGGAGCAGTGTTAGAGAGGCAGAATAGGCGGTCCTCGAGACTGCCATTCGACATGTATTCATATACCAGACAGCCATACTCAGGGCAAGCTCCCATTAGGAGCACCATGTTTGGATGACGAATGGAGCTTAGCACCTCCACCTGAAATTAAAAGATCCAGTAATCAATAGTCAATGTTAGGAGGGTTTAAAATTTTTCTTCTTTTCTTGTGTATGGATTGACGATCAAGAAGAACTGAAGAATTGACTTCGAAAGGACAGTGATTCGTGAACATTACCTCCCTTTGGAACTGTTTCATCCCTTGAGAGACATCAGAGCCAAGAATCTTTATTGCAACAGGAGTATGATCAAGGTAGGATTTAAAAACAGGACCGTATCCTCCCTCTCCAACCTTGAGTTCATCTGAAAAGTTACGAGTTGCCATCCTGATCTCTTCTGCGGTATATCTTCTATACCGAACATCGGAGGAGAAACAATCCAACATTTTAATCTCTGCAGGAATCCCACGATGAGGACTTTTGTCACTGGGAGCACCCTTGTTGAATTCAGTCACTAAACTCTTTTCCTCTGCCAGTCCTTCATGCAATGCTTGAGGCCTTCGGTTCTCATTTGAATTTGATTTCATAGGCATATTGGCTCTTTCTCCGCTCTTGTAGTTGGACTGCATCAGTAGTTATATTTGTTAAAACTGGGTATAAAAACTTGGTACAAAAATTGTTCGAGAAAACACCCAACTATGGTAAACAACGTATCTTATGTTATTTGATTCAATAATCTTAATACCTAAAAATTTAATAATAATAAAATAAAACTTGTCGAAGCACTTCATCTCTTAGTAAAAATGCAAATCAACTTCATTAACATCTAAGAAAAATGTTTAATTGAACACCGGAACACTGATTGACCATACCATCTGCATAGGCCAAGAAGTTGGGCTTTTATGCTCTTCACTGGAAGCAGAGCCTGAATGGTTATTATATCCACTAGAACTAGATCCACTTGACCAATAGGAAATGTCAGATCTATTTGAATCAGAGACCCTCATTTGCTCATCAAGGCGTGATTGTCGATCGATATCTATCCTTGGATATCTAGGTTGGCTTTCAACACTTGTTCTGCTTGGGCTTGGACATGAAGCTACACTTGGATAGGAATGGTCAAGATGCGTCTTGGAAACTCTAGCAATGATATTTTCGTTACTTTTGTTGTTATACCCAGAATCCTTAACATTCATAGGCCTTCCTCCAAGAGACCTGATAAAAAGAAAAATCATGTAATTCATTTAAGTCTTCTATTTGAAGAACTAAATCTAATATTTCTCAGGGTAATTTATATATATGACATGAAACAATTATTTTATGGAAAAGGTTATGATCACTTTACCTAGCAGCTGGTTCGGAAAGGTGTACAGCATCCGGTTCACCTGCAAGACATAAATCAAGACGATGTACCAGGTTGATAAATCTCCAAATAAAAAAGGCAACTAAATCAATAAAAGAACTCATTTATATGCCGAATAATGAAAGTAGACACTGAAAGAGACATACTTTTGATAGATATGAATCGATTTTCAACAGCCTCAAACCCGAGTGCTGCTCTGTTTGGAGGATGGCTATTTGGATGAGTTGCCGGTCGAATAGAAGATATCTTCCCTTTTGATATAACATATATTGAACAAAAATCTGGAGCAAGTCTAGAAACAGAAAGCGGCACATCTGCTGCTTTAAATGTCCTGTTTGAGGACTATACTCGTTAAATACCATTCAACAGTCAAATTAAAAAAAAAACAAGATCATAGAAACTCCCAAGTACCTTGCAAACACATTCCTAGCTGATGCTCCCATTACTAGTTTATCGATACTTTGCTGGCAGAGAAAATCAATAATGGCCTTTGGTATATCCGTATCTTCCAAAATCACTTCCTTGCACTGCAACTGGATTCCCAATAAAAAAAGAAGATAAACATAATGATACAAGAGAAGAAGAGAACATTTTATTTGAAAAACAAAGGGAATTTCTTGAAAGAAAATCCACCAAAGCATACCCCTCTTCTACTACAGAAACATTGAAAAGGAAGCAGCAGTTCTTTGGTTCGAGCATCCATCTGTTCATAAAAAGCAGCTGCAATCTCCTTATCTACTTCAGCAATTGGAACTTGGAAACCAGCTATTTTCCACAAACCAAATAAAAAAATATCGCATCAACAAGAAGACATTAGTAATAACTATTTAAATCAATCTCAATATCCAAATGAAACATAAAAAAGGTCTTAACTTTAAGAGAACATCAACAAAAAAAGAAAAGAAAAGACAAGAAAAACATGGATTTGGGGTCAACCAGGGGTAGGAATGGTTAAGATCTTCTTGCGAACATGGAGGAGGATGAAGAATTGGCCACGCTGAATAATATGATCCGCAGCCCACTTAAGGGCATGCTGGCTATTCTTATCTGCATCAACGGCAACGGCCACAACTTCTTGCCGATCGCCACCTCCAGCCACATCTCCAATGCCATTTCCAGACCCCTTCCAATGCCCTAATCCCTTTGGCATCTCAAATCAGCCTCCTTTTATCGCTTCTCTTCTCCCTTCCCTTAAAAAAAAACCAAAAGAAAAAAATAGGAAAAATCACTCCCTCCTCCCCAATCGCTAGAAGGAGGGCAAATTGGAGTGCAAGGGAAGGGAAGGCAAGGGGAATGAGGGGAAAGAGGAGTGGGGAAGAAGAAGGGGATGAAAAAGGAGGAAGGGAAGTGGGAGGTCATGATCATGGAGAGAGCAGTTAGAGTTTGAATTGCTGAAATTAGGGTTTCTGGTTTTTTTTCCAGCTTGTTCGGGTTGGATATGATTCACCGGGAGAAGACCTAAAAACAGTCGATCGGTTTCTCGCGGGACAGCATGGCGGGAAATTTGCTACAATGACGGAAATAGCCTCGAATTTCAACGGCCACAAGAGTTTCGGGTTCCCGGTGATGTTATCACTGTTCATTTTGCTCCAAGATTAGTGCGGACGGATCTATGTGATGATGATGGCGACAAAAAGCAACATAACATTGACATATTATTATTATTATTATTATTATTGGGTAGAATACTCTATTTAATCTATGTAATGTACTCAATTTCCTTTTTAGTTCTTATATAATAATTTGTTCTCTTAGATCGGATAAATTAAGTCCCTAACCCAGTCTCATTTTCCGTTGTTCTGATGTGGTATTTTTATAATTAAAATACTATTAAAAAGATTTAATGATATTTTTTTAAAAAATCCTTACAATATCTCAACGCATGGACCGTGAGGGATTGATGTGTGTTTGTATTAAGTGTTTGAATGTTCTGCTTGTATGAAATTGTGATGTCTTACTGGCATGCACATCAAGTGTTTGTATAAATTCCCAGTTTCAACCAATGAACAACAGTGAGTTGCTTTGTGTTCAGTTTTACATTGTTATACATTCTCTTGTGTTTGATAGCTCAATTGAGAGTTTATTCTGAAAATTTGGCATCCTCGTTTGATTCTTTGACATGCTCCACTCTGTTTGCAGAGCTGCTGGACTGCACTTGGACGAGGTTAACTTGCCTGGTTAAAGAACTACACAAGCCCCTGATTCTCGCCAATTATACGATGCCATGTGTTCACATAAAAAATTATTTATAATAAAAAAAATAAATGGACACATGGCAGTTTGTGATAGGCCACGACCAGAGACTTATCTAGTTCGCAAACTAGGCATCTTGGACTCCTGATGGCCTAAAATTTCTGTGCATTAGTAACTCAGCTGGTCTTAATTTAAAAAAATATATTTTTTAAAATAATATTTTAATTATAAAAATGTCACATCAGCATTGAAGGATAGAAAATAAGATGGATGTTGGGGTGAGGGATTTGATTTATCCAATCTAAATAATAAAAGGATTTTTTAGGACAAATTATAATATAGAGACTAAAGCGGAAAATTAAATATATTACAGAGATTAAATATGGTATTCTACCTTGTTATTATTATTATTATTATTATTATCTCGAGTCATTTTTTTGTAGCTTGATGTATTTTCAATTGTTCATCAGTTGCAATTTATTTTATTTATATAATTTTCATGAATAATAATGGAAGGAACGAGTGTTAATCCTCGAGACTTCCACAAAAGATACATATTTATTGTTCACGTTTTTTTTATTTTTTTGAAATAATAGAAATTAAGATGACTGATTTGGACATTTGTTGACTCATTAGAGGATTTTACTCAACTTAATTAACTTAATATTAGTTATAAGTAGTTGGACGAGATTGGGAGAAACCATCAAGCATATCTCTGAATTTGCATTACAGCTTGGGAGGATTTTGATGAATCTTATATAAAAACCTAGAATTGGAAAAAACCTGACCCTCAACGCAGTTGTTTTTTACCATTTTTTTTAGCTCATAAATTGAGAACATCAGCTTTTCAAATAATGCACATTAGCTTTCATGCATAAAAACTAAACACAAGCAGTACAACATTTCAACTAGTCTTAGACTAAGCTCTATCATCCACCTGATAAAAATCAAGTGCACATGAGCAAATCTAAGCCTGTTCTCAGTGAATTATTGCCCCAACAACAGCAACAGAACTTCTGTTGATGATATCTGTAACCTTACAAACCTAACCCTGTCCTCAGTAATTTAACTAGAAAACCTACAAGCACACTCAATTTGAAGAAAACAGATGATTAGATGAATACACAACCGCTAGAATTCAGACCTACCAGTAAAGTTCCAATGCTGAACTTCTGAAGACAAAAAAAAGACAGAATAAAAAAGAAAATGTTCTTTTCTCAAAGAACATTCTTAATCAGGAAAGAATAAGAATACAACGGCACACCAAAAATATTAGCAGTATTTAGGTCGTCCAGTGTTTGATTAGGACCCAAGACCCAAACTAAGGTTCCTCCATAGAGCAGAAGAATGTCGTGGATGTATAGGCACAGGGATGACGAAACTTTTGAAAGTTATGTTTAGAAGCTTGCATGTTCTCTAGCTTGACATCATAACCTGGTCAGATGCCTGCAGTGCCTGTGCAGCGAAATATCTAACATCCACATCAGCATCCTCACTGAGTTCAACCAAACATGGCCTAATACTGTTCTCCACCACCTGAAATCACGGATCAGTTTAACGTAAGTGCTAATGAATGTATGATGGATGATTTAGATTGGCAGAGTTTTTTTTGTTTACTACTTACAGAATGGTCAACTATTGGAATAAGAGACTGTAACACCTTTGCAACATTAAATTTAATGTTGGGTACCCTGGCAAAACAGCACATTCCACGCTCAATATTGCAACCAAATTGAGGTAATTAAACAAGAAAAAAAATAAAGAAACTGATACAAAAATGTATGCAGAAATTGGACAAGGCACTCACCTGTCCTTTGAAGCATTGATAACCACTGGCAAAAGCTTTTGGCATGTGATTTCTGAGCCCATGACCGGGGCTAGTAAAGAGATAGCATGCAAGATGGTCATGCGATATAAATAATGTGGATTATTGATCTTCTCCAGCACCTGGTAAAAATAACAAGATGTTAGAATTGGCAAAGCGTGACATTGCTGCTAAATGCCAACAAGCAGAAGACATCCTCAACTACAAGGAACAAATATAAGTCTCTGATACAGCTCACATCCAACACCAGAAGTCATACCAGTTATTATACATGAATTTGGTAAGGAACTAGTCAGCATATGACACTCAGAAAAAGTATGAAAAGGTTACTTGTATATAATTTTGGCCTGGTGAGAATAGCATGAAGAGAGAAGCAAGGTGGGGGAATCATCAGTTATACGTTTAATCAGCAAAGAATACATAATCAATTATGACTGATAAAAAAATATTGAGTAATTAGTTTTCTTCGATACCAAAGTTTTTGGTAGCTGCATTGACAACCTTGCTGACTGCACTTAGACTAGGTCAATTTTGTTCTTAGAATGGCTGATTGAATAAAGACATTTGGTATAAGATAAATTGGTATATTTGGTCAACCCCTAGATTATTGAAAATGTTAGAACTTTCCAATATATTTGACAAATTATGACTAGATGTTTTGAGTTAGAGTGAAAGGCCATAAATTGAATACTCCCATGTTCAGCTAAAAAGTAAATAAGCATCAATCTGCCAAGCCACCAAAAGTCGGCTAGTACAAATCTCGGAAACATAAAACGGAAAAAGATAAAAGCAAACCTGTGGAACTATATGCTGCATCGCCCATTCAGGGCCAAATTCTTCTGCAAGACGCTTTAAGTTATTTGCAGCTGCATCACGAATTGAGAAAACCTGCATGATAATCATCCATTCCATGTTAATTTACTTAAAGGCTAGTTAAGGATATTAATTTGTTGTTCATCTTTATTCAAGGAATAATAAATGACAAGGAAAATCGAAAGGTGACTTCATTTGATAAATTATAAAGTGGCATGTAAACAGAGAGATTGTTTGGCCAAGTAAAAGCATGCTAAGGCATAATTAATCATCCACTGTTGCAAAGATAACCCAAGAAATTTTTGAGGGGCTATCTAATGCATAATCAGAAGAAATTTGCAATAGAAACACAGAAGTCAAGGACTAAAAACAGCCATTTCAACAGAAAAGCAATATGTAAAAAATATAAGCTAGGTATCATGTACAAATGACTAAACTGCACGCAGGAATTTTAAAATTCTACTCTATATAATGCATCTGTTATTATGAGGCTACAACACCTAAAAGGTCCTTCATATATGTCAGAAACTAGTAGAAAACAGCTCAACCTTGACAAGAAATAACAGGCTAGCATTTAGACAGGAGAGTGCATTACAACATCCCCTAGTCATATTTTATTACTTGAGAGAGGCCTTTAGGATACCTTGTCTTCCAACCACTGCATGCATAGAGCACCAAGTTTGTCATCGAAAAAGCCCATGCCTAACTGACTAGCCAATAAGGGGATATATTCAATTATGGCAAGTCGGACCCTCCAATGCCTATCCTCTGCAAGCTCAACAATGGCTGGCAAAAGTGACTGGGAAAGCAAATCAATCCCAATAACCTGCAAGATTACAGAAGTCATAGATAGAATTGAAGAAATCTTATGTCATGGTAACTGAAATAGCTCACCACACTGACATGTAAAACCTGTTTATTCAACTTAGTCCTGATAAATATTTTCTGAGACTTGCTTGGATTATTATTTGACAAATAATACCTCAAATACCACTGAAGATCTTACATATTCTCCATCAATCAATTGGCAAATAGCAAGAGTCAAACAACAAGAAACAAGATTGCAAAAGATGCCCACCTGATTTACTTGATCAAGTTTGCTGATAATGTTCAGTCGAACATCAGGAAATTCATCCTTCAGTAATGAGAGAAAAATGGGTAGTAATTGTTCAATGGTTGCCTCCTATATAAACCAAAAACTTGATTAGCTTGCTTATGCAAGATAATGAAACACATTTCATTATAATTAAATGTTGAATAATAAAACCTAAAAAGAGCACATATTATTAGATAAAACTTTTAGAAGATCCAGACTTCCATATTTACATAACAGTTTTCCAATTACTGCCAGAAAAATGGGTGAATTAAATCTGTTGTAACATAAACACTTCAAAATCATGGCCGCTAAATAGTTTGAATGTGAAGATTGCAACGAGAAAGTACCAACAGCCTCGCATAAAACTCTTATGACAATGCGCAAATGTTCATTATTTTTCCCCTTTCTTTTTGTGGAGAAACATCATGTGCATGCAGCATGCTCATACCTTTCCCAAGACAGGTGCCATACCCATAATTACAGAGGCCAAAGCTGAACGCACATGCTGGGAAGAATCTGAAGACAATTCCTGGCAATGACAGTATGATAAGGTCACATAAAGAGAGAACCTAAAGGAGCACAAATATTAACATATCCAAAGAAAACCCAAAGAGAGGCTAAAAATCATACAGTGGTGAAGATGTACCTTCACACAAGGAAGAATGTGCTGGATTGCAAGTTGTGGATTCAAGATGCGGCAGAACTTCGTCACCTTGCCAGCAGCAGCTATACGCACTTCAGCCTCATTGTCACGAAGAAGTCGTACATATGCAGGGACCAGATCCGATCTTAATATGGAATTAGAGTTTCAAAATAAGAATCATTCAAAAAAAATTAGCAACTTACAAATGATCTCACATCCTAATGGATGTTGGATCAATGATACTTATTGAAGTTTAAGAACAGAAAACTCTGGTAAAGAACAAGAGATGGATTAACTTAGATCAGCACACACATAAATGCCAGTGAAGGCCGTGTAGAAAACAATTATGCAAACAGCAAACAGGTATGTCTCTTCCAGGTAAAGTTATCTATAAATAGAAAGAAACAAATTACCTGGTAGGCTCTGGGCCAACAGCTTCACAAAGTTCATACAGCTGATTTGCAACCATATAACGAACTCGCCAAGATTTATCCTAATCATGAAAAGGAAGTAAACCAATGAGAGAACACCCTTAAAATCCTCACAAGGACGTAAAATAACTCCAAAATTATTAAATTAAAACATAAAAAAACACACTTTCTTCTAGAAAGCAACATATATTAGCAATTGGATAGAAACCATACCTAACTAGCAATTAGACAGAAACAACACCTGTAACAAATTAATAAGGCTTGCAGTAAGTATACCTGGGAGAAATTAACAATAACCGGGAGGATATGGGCTACACAATCCTGGGGTTCCAGCAACTTTCCAAGAGCTGCACAGCCCTCAACAGCCAACAGCCGGACTGAATCTTGATCTGGCAAATAAAAACACAAACATAATGCACCAATATAGGTTGGAAGTGGATATGATCATAATGTGACCACAATTAATCTACAAGTACAATTGGTAATTTAATCTACCACAGTGTGAAGAGTACAGCTACAAGGTCAAGAGAATCATTTGTGAAGCAACTATCATAATGTCGCTTATACTGCTTCAAACATGTTTGATCAACAAGAAATGCTTTCCCCAGTAAATATGATCAGGACAATGACAGGTTCTTAAGTCAACTCTGGAAAGAAGACAAGCAGAATGAAGATGAAGATGCAGAAAATTGTCACGCTTCATATGCATGAATGTACCAAATTTAGATTTCTGGCCATGTTACTCTCAGCTTATGCAGTGCACTTGTTAATTCATACAAATAAAATGGTGTAGCATAGTTCAATAAATACTTGAATAGAGTAGCAATTGCAATAAAGTGAACTGCCAAAATAAAAATGGTTAACATGCAAAAGATAGTCAAAAGATGCTTAGATGGAAGCATATAAGCACTAATCAAATATTACAGACAAACAACTTAGGTAACAAATTGCAAAAGAAAAACAAATGATCATACGTGCATACCATCTTGTGTTAGATCCTCAAATATTGACATGATGTCTGTTTTCAGATGGCTCTGTTCAACCGTAGCAGCAAATTTACCAAGATTTGATGCTGCAGACCTTCTTACCATAGGCATGTCATCTTGACACAATTGCCCATAGATAGACCTTAGATCTGCCTTCAACAGCTCGGGTGCACTTGGATAAGCAATATGAAAGAGCCCACAGGATGAAACACGAGCGGTAAACCACTCACCAGCAGCCAGTCTCTAGAGACAATAATCAAGAGCTTGAGCTAATACTTTACTCTTCATGAGACTCAGTAAATTCATAACATGAAAAGACCAAGAAAATGCGTTGGAAGAATGAAAACCAATAACCAAACCAAAAATTATATAATCTATATCTATATTTGGAGTAATGATCATGCACCCTGTGTCAGATAGGCTGCTGTAAAAATAGCTTGATTTACTTCCATCTTTTATTTTTTAGATTTTCTTTTTTTGTGGAAGCGCCCTATGTCATTGCATTTCATATACAATTGAAATTGAAAACCATCAAGTCTTTCGAGTCAAGTGAGGGACTGCATTAAATTACAATTTATATTTAAAACAAGATAAATAGTTTCATCAAACAAATATGAAAACTATTCGGGTGGCATGCGGTAATTAAGACCACAAATAGAAGCTACAGAAGCGTGTGTGATGAAAATACGCAATAAGCAGAAATTCATCTCCTAGCATATATTGCATGAATCCATTGACACCAAATTGCATGCCTAGCTGCCATAAGTACCATATTTATAGGGAAGTTATGAACTATACACTAAACATCTAATCGAGAGAGCCTAAGTTTTGTATATGAAAATAAAAGGAATGTATTACCTTGACAAGAGGTATGAACCACTCTACCAAATCAGCTTCCCTCATTTGTGCCCCAATTCGACATAGTGATTCAACAGCCTTGTCTCTAACACAGGTTTCTTCAACTGTGCATAGAGTCTCCAATGGTGGTAGCAAAACATGGGCATATTCAACTCCCCCAACATAAGGAATAAAAACACCTAACTCTTCCGCCATGGCAAGAAGCACCTCGTCGTCGTCATCATTGTTTTCACTAAGAAAAGGTATCAATTCTTTTCTAGTCCTTTCCTCACCAAGTGCTCTGGCAATTGTAGAAAGCCTTCTAATAGAGTTTAACCGCAGCTGAATATCTTCATTTTTCAACTCGTCTATCAATATGGCAATTGGATATAGCGGCTCATCAATCATAGCCATTGCACTTTACTAATCCGTTGCAGCTGAAAAATGAGAGAGAGAGAGAGATCCCCAATAAGCACAAATAGTGTAGCTATTCAAGGGCCAAACTAATAAATGATAATCAGATGAGCATCACCAGTGGAAACCAAGCTTATTCAACAAATAAATAAATTCCCATAACAGACCAATGTCATGGTTAATTTAAAAGAAAAGATGCAAGTCCAGAACATGGCTAGAGAACAGATGCAACATGAGTAAACATAAGAGAAGAATATAACAACAATAATCTCATTATTTCAGCAGATGACATGGATAATCTAATCTATGAATGATCATAAATGTATGATTGATAAAGAACTGTATCACAAAGTGAGGTGAAAGCCACGCTAATATTGGACAAGACATGTTTCAAATAAATAAACAAAAGAACAAACATTGCATCCCTATCCCTATCCCTATCACAATCATAGCATGCCACAATAAAAGAAAAATATAACCTTGCCCAGTGTACATCTACTTTCTTTTTTCCATGGCTCATATACAATATTCAGGTATTTGCATAATAATGTCCATGTACAATATAACTCATTAATTTACGCTCAAAGAACCATTTAAATGATGCCATTCAAAGCCATCAATTGATCAAAATAACTATAAATCTAGATCCCCAACACCCATCTTTCTATCAGCAGCATAAGAAAAAATGTCAAACAACTGTCACTGCAATCAGACTTCAAAATTATTCCCCAGGCCGAATAACATAAGAACAGAATCAAAACCCAACAACTGAACAACCGCCTGAGGGACTATAAACCAAAAACCAAATTCTCGACGCACAACATCGCATCGATCAATCCAATGTCCAGATTCACAGAAAACCAAGATCACAGCATCAATACCTTGAGATCGTGAGTCAAAGCACACTAAACCCTCGAAAACTACTCAAAATAGAAGAAAATTCAAGAAATAAAACAACAAAGAACCAGATCTGATACAAAACCCTAGATCTGAGAAATGGGGAGATAACAACTCGATCTGATACAAAGAAGAGGAGTACCGCGCCGTGCGATCACCGAAGACGGACGGAGGAAGCCCGCAAGGAACGGCGAAGAAGACGATGGAGCGAGAGCAGAGGACGAGGCCTCGAGAGAACAAGAGCTCGAAATGCGAAGGAGAGAACGACGAAGGGGAAACCCGTCAGACTAATGAGTCATAAACTCGGTTTTTTTTAGGAAGACAACTCGGTTTGTCTTCGAACCGGGAAATTTTGTAGGAAAACCCTTGCAAAATAGGTTAATTGCGTACATGTGTAACTTTGCATACATACCCTTGCTTATATTGTAGTCAAGAGTCTTCTTAATTTTTATTTTGTTAATAACAAATATTTTGACAGTAAAGATGAACATAAATGGAATTAAAAAAAAACTATTAAATTTTGATCTTGCAATTATATATATAAATACTGATATTTTTGGTAACATGTAGACTAATATAAAGTTTAAAAAATCTCTTAATTGTATATAATTCTCTAATTAATTTATAACCAACTCTAGCACTTCACAGTGCTACTTCGGTATTTTTATTTTTATTTTTGTTATTTATTTTTTTATTTTATGAACAACTGCTTTTTCCATTCAAAAGGAGGAAATTATTTTTGTCTTTATTAATTATTATATACATTTATCACATTTTAAACAACCAAATGGAGTAGCTTCTAATTGGGATTTATTAATACTAAGTAAGAAAACACGTGTCAGAAACTGTGTGGCCAGGATCTTTTCCTACAATTGCCTTCTCAGCTGATCCATTCTCGTAATCGGCCTTTCCTCTTCTCTCCGAGTTACCGAAACCCTAGAATTCTAGGGTTTTTCTAAACCCTAGATTTCCTTACTCGAGGAGCTCTTCTATCCAACCAAGGTGCAACGATGGTGTCTTATGATGGCCTAACTCTCTTGAAGTTTCGATTTTTCCCGTTTTATGTTTGATGTTGAGGTATTCTCTTGGATTATTTTTTGAGAATTTGTGGGGTTTATATGGGCGATGAGATGGCAGGATGAACCGTCCCGTGGGATCTAGTATGCACATGATGCCTCAGGGGGCGCCCGCCATCCACGGCGGCCTTGGCGGCGGTGGCGACGGTGAGATACAGTACTTGGAGGAGCAGAATCAAACCGTTCAACAAAACAATGGTGATGAAGGGCTGGAAGGTGCCATCAGGTTAGATATTTGAGAAGAAAAAAAAAACTAGTCTTTTGATATGTTATTGTGTTTATTATCATCGTCAATGATTGAAAAATAAAAAAAATCATGTCTTGCATTTGGAACTAGTTTCTCATGCATAGTGGAAAAAGAAGTTCCTTTTTTTGTGTTTTTTTGCCTTCTTCGCTGTAATTGCTGTTAATTCTGCCATCTTGGTTCTAATTGGAAAATGGGATTAATAAGTGGATCAGACCCAATTGTTTGCTTAAATTTGACAAATTGGTAGAATTATTTTGAGGAATAATGAATCCTGCATTAGTGATAAATCCTTTGTGAACATGCTGGTAAGTATGTAAATATAATCATCTTAAATTTTGCATCTTGGATATCTATGGTCTTGCTACTACAGTTAATTAAAGCAATGGTATCAGTTGATTAGTTGAATACTCATATCGATATGTCTGGTTGTGCACCAAATTAATAAGCAAATGTTTGAGGACCCTTCAATATTATCTGATTGGAAGAATCTGCTAATATTTGTCTAATTAAAAGAAAAAAAAAAGAATGTTAAGCAGAATTTTTGTAACTGTGCATGCTCAATGAGTTGGCTTCACTAAAATGCGGAGTTCAGAAGCATTCTGTTCTATACAAGAATATAACAAAGTGAGACACAGTAACACTGATTTACTTATAATGCCTTTTTAATTAAGCAATAAGTTATTGCAAGTTCACAACTTTTTACTAAATAATCATTGTTCATCTTTAAAATTGCTTGTTAACTTCCTGTTCAACTCCCTCAGATGCCTTCGCTGTGGCATCAGTGCCAAATCAACTCCACATATGCGCCGTGGCCCTGAAGGACCCAGGACCTTATGCAATGCATGTGGAATTGCATGGACGAAGGTGAATACTCAAATTCTATTGCCTTTTGCTTATGGGATTATTATATTTACTAATTCTCATCTTTGCTTCTATCTTTTGTAACGGGCATTTATGTTTGTCTCCTACCATAATCACTCCTAAATTAATGCATCCCTGTTCTTATAAAGCTTAATAGTGCTTCCAGTGCTGTATTATGAACATGAAAATCTTTTTAAATCTTCTTCACTGCCATAGGTAACTCTTTTCTGTGCCAGAACAAATAGGTGGTGGGTGGAAGTGGAAGGACTCCAGTATACTGAAAATAGTAGTTGGTGTTAGATTGTGATGGAGGATGTTCGGAGAAAGAGAAATTTTACTGTCCGAAATACATGTAGATAGGATTTCAAGGACTAATTTTTTCCTTTTAAGTTTTAGTTTTTCAATTTTTTAATTTGATGGAGAACCTGATGTAGAACAAATGGCGATGTTGAAAATTAATGCAGAGTGTAAATTTTTGTTCTTTAACTAAAATTTAACCACTCTCTTGAAGATCCTTCTGAAGAATTTAAAGAGCAATGCGTAGAGTGGTCAATAGAACATAAGCCAAAAACTCATAACATAAATAACAGAGAATAAGGGTGAAATTTCTTTTTTCATGAATAAGACTGACCCTTGCAATGATAATATTTGGTCCTTTGTTTATTCTCTAAGAGAGATCCTAAATATAGCATAGGTCGGAACATAGAGAACATTGATTGCAATGCGGCTTGATTGAGAATTTTTTTTTTTTTTTTGGTATCATGCATAAAAATATTATAAAATTACAATAAGCTCAGTTGGTGATTTAAAAAGATCTTGAGTTCTAATTGTAAATATGACTATCATAAAATAGCAATATTTTTAATAGTGATTAAGAAAGATCAAATATCCTTTTGCAGTGGCCTTTTCCTCATTGACTAAGTTCTAATGAATTTAAGATGATCATGCCTCTCCAAAAAAGATTCAATTGTATCTTCAACATTGATAGTTTCATCTAATTGGATTTTGATATTGTTTTTAAGGTTTACATATATTCAACTCAATGGTTGTGGAGGGTACATGAATTGATATTGTTTTGAAGTTTCCATATATTGATCTGTTTTTAAAGTTTATCCTATGTCAAAAAAGCGAAATGAAAGGCATATGAATGTGGTATTGATGTCAAATATTCCTCAGCAATATTTATTCTATCATGAAGGTGGAGTTTCTCCTGACAGAACTTCTAGGCATGCTCTTCTTGTTTACAATGACTCCATGGTTGTTGTTGTTGTTCTTGGTGTTTAGTACTGTAGTTCATAAAGTGGATGCTGGTTTGAGTTTTATTATCTTGGATTGCTTATAGGTGTTGGCCAGTTTTGTGCAATTTAAAAATGGTTCAGATTTCGACAAGTCTTAATGATTGCCACTTATTGTTTGACATGATATACTGTTGATATTTTCTTGAAGTTTTGTAGCCTTATTGTGGTTATTTTCTGCAAACTATCACTATGGCTTTATCAAGATCATTGTAGTTCTCTTTGTAACTCACCTGATGGTTTTCTAAAACTGTTGAATCATTAGAGTCTGAATAAACAGGGAAAATTGAGAAAAGTAATTGACTTTGATGCTCCTAGTGATGATGCAACAAGTGAGAAAATGGTGCCAGAAGTTAACATGGAGTTTGAAAGCGAAGATAAGGCATATGAATTCTACAATAAGTACGCTGGCCATATTGGCTTTAGTGTGAGGAAAAGTTCAGCAGACAAATCTTCTGAGAATGTTATCAGATCAAGAACATTTGTGTGCTCAAGAGAAGGGTTCCGCAAGGACAAAAAGGGAGCAAAAGAAGTGAAGAGACCCAAGCCAGAAACCAGAATCGGTTGCCCTGCACGGTTGACCATCAAGCTAGTGCCAAATGGTAAATATCGTGTGTCTGAATTTGTACCAGAACATAATCATCAACCAGCACCTCCTTCAACAACACATTTGTTGAGATCACATAGAATAACTACCGAGGTTCAGGCTGCTGAAGCAGACTTGTCTGATGATTCTGGAACAACCCCAAGGTCTACAAATGAGCCTGCAGCTAGGCAAGTTGGAGGTTTTCGAAATGTTACTTTTCTTCCGGCGGAGTATAAAAATCATCTAAGGTCAAAGCGGATGAAGGCCATGCAAATGGGAGATGCTGGGGGAATGTTGAAATACTTGCAGAGCATGCAGCTTAATAATCAATCATTCTTTTATGCCATACAGGTAGACGAGGATGATAAATTGACCAATGTTTTTTGGGCAGATGCGAAGTCTATGAAAGACTTCAGCTACTTTGGTGATGTTGTCTGTTTTGACACAACCTATAAAACAAATGGATATGGAAGACCTTTTGCACCATTCATTGGTGTCAATCACCATAAACAAACTGTTATATTTGGTGCAGCACTGATATATGATGAAACTATTGAATCTTTCAAGTGGCTTCTTGAAACTTTCAAGATTGCAATGCGAGGAAAACAGCCAAAAACAATTCTAACAGATCAATCTATGGCAATAACCAGCTCAATGTCTATGGCTTGGCCTGGCACAATCCAACGTCTGTGTTTGTGGCATGTCTACCAGAACGCTTCAAAGCATCTTAATCATGTCTTCCAAGGTTCAAAAACTTTTTCAAAGGATTTTGCAAGATGTATTTATGATTATGAAGATGAGGAGGAGTTCCTTGCGGCCTGGAGGATGATTTTGGAGAAGTATGATCTTAGGAACAATGAATGGTTGGGCAAGCTTTTTGAGGACAGGGACAAATGGGCTTTGCCATACAGGCGAGAAATATTTTGTGCGGACATAAAAAGCACATTACAAAATGAAAGCCTGAGTAATGTGTTGAAGAAGTATTTGAGCCCACAGCTAGATTTGCTGTCCTTTTTCAAACATTACGAAAGGGTAGTGGATGAGCATCGTTATGCAGAACTACAGGCTGATTTTCAAGCAAGTCAAAGTTTTCCAAGAATACCTCCATCGAAGATGCTGAGGCAAGCTGCTAATCTATATACACCTGTTGTCTTTGAAATTTTTCGGAAAGAGTTTGAGATGTTCATGGATTGCATGTTATATAGTTGTGGAGAGGTTGAGACAACATCTGAGTATAAAGTGATTGTCACAGAAAAATCCAAAGAACACTTTGTGTCATTTGACTCATCTGATTGCTCAGTCATTTGTACCTGCAAAAAGTTTGAGTTTATGGGAATTCAGTGCTGCCACGTATTAAAAGTGTTGGATTTTAGAAATATTAAAGAGCTCCCACTGAGATACTTCTTAAAGAGGTGGTGCAAGGATGCTAAAACCGGGCCTGAGAAAGAAGATAAAGGGATGACTGTTGATGGTGGTCCAAAGTCTCCTACAACAACACCCGTGATGCACGCACCGTTACCTTCACAACCGCATCTTGGTTTTCATCCGATGGCAGAATATAGTCAGGTGCGTGCCTGACCTGAACAAATGCAAGAATTGACCGATCTTTTCTTGAACTTAATGTGGTTAAGTTTCTGATGCACTGCAGGAATGTCCTGTTTCTGATCTGCATCACCAGACAGTCCATGGTGCAACTCAGCTAAGTCAGGTAGGTAACTGGACAATTTGTCCAATATATATTACATGTTAGAGGCTATTTCTTTGTTAACATTGAGACTAAGAAAAAAAACACGCACGTTTTTCACTTTTCAGGGATTCTCTACTACTGACATGCATTCACAACCATTTTTTGGTAGTTCCCACCTGAGCCAGAGGACAACAGAACGAGATCGTCGAGGCATTTAACATTCTCTTTCCAGATCTACAAGAAGTACGCAGATAATGTTACTATCTCACTGAAACATTTTGTAGATATTTACTTTCCTCATCTTCTGCTATTATTTGTCTCTACTTAATCATGCCACCAATGATGGTTTAAAAATCACTGATTATATAGTTAGATTACCTTCACGATATTTACTTTTCCAAAGTTAATAATCCTTCTATTCAATTAAGGACTTTAAGCAGTGATTTCTTGATTTGCTATATTGTGATACTCTTTTTTACAGGACAATTATGTTGTCGGAGTTTATATCGAGAGCAGTCTTCCCTGTTTTGCTTGGGATACAAACTCAATAAGCAAATGCCACATTCCTGTGAGATTCTACTCTGCAACAAGGGAATAACAAGCAATACAATGAGGAAGGTAGACCATTAGCTTGGCAATTTTTTTTCTTTTTAGTGTTCTGCTGAAGTCCATATGTAATAAAAAACCACTCTCGGATATCTCTGTATGTATAATTGTAAAAAAAATCCAAACATATTTGCCCTCGCTTCTGTGAGCTCATTGTTTGTCTTGTAAATATGTCGAAGATTGAAGGACTGAGATAAAATGAAGCTCAAAATATAATTTATAAAGTGTGGTGCATTGATCTTATGTATAATTATAGTGCTTCTTTGGCTAACGTGGGTTATATAATAATTTTTGGTTATATTTTTCATATTTGCACCTGTGAGTATTCAGAATTATGCATGCCTGCCCCTTGCTTATGTTGTTTTTCATTCACATTCTCGATGGTCATTAATTTTTTTTCTTTATCACTTACTATTTCGTGAGTGAATATGTTCCATAGTTAATTATTTTTTATATGTTCTTTTCCTCTGTTTTTTTCCTCAGTCCGAAAGCATTCAAAGCAGGTTTTTAGATATATTATGTCTCTGACTCTTAATAGGTAAATTTCTCCTCAAATTTACATATTATCAAAGAGTAGTTTGTGATTATAACAAAGTTGAGGAATTCTTATGTAAATATCTTCAACCTTCTGGACTGTTACAGAGACATTATTTTATTTTTTCACGTGATCACGTTGGTACTGAAACCACTTGTATATAATTATTATTCATATTTTTTAAAATATATAAATATTTTTAATTTAAATTCTCATCACTTATCAAGGATTTCAATGGACTAATTGTCCGGCTATAATCAGCCCGGTCTGGACCCGGCACGGATAGAATTAGAATCCGCTGGGCTGAGTTGACCTGTCTAACCTAGCGGGTCCAGGTCATAGGTAACCGGGTTCCAGGCCCTATGTTGACCCGGTGGTCCTGGCCGACCCGGGTTGGGCTAGTGGGTCAATTTGGCGGGCCAGGCCGGGTTAGCCCATTAGCTAAAAAAATAAAAAAAATTCTAAATATTTCTGAAAAAATCAAAAAAATTCTGAAAAATCAGATAAAAATAAAAAAAGTCTGCAATTATTTTTTTCTGAATTTTCAGAAAATTTCTTATTTTTTCTATTTTTTTTAATTTTCAGAATTTTTTATATTTTTTTTCCTGAATTTTCAGAAATTTTTAAATTTTTTTTCTATTTTTTAATCGGTGGGCCAATCCGGCCCGGACTGCCAGTCCCAATACGGGTTTCAGCGGGGCGGGTGATCCGCTGGATCACGGGTTGGGGAAGCCAAATATAACTGGACTATAATATAATTGGCCTATAATACAGGTTGGTTACGGGTCAATAAATCAGCCCGCATGGTCATTGAGCCGGTGGCCCGGTTTTCCAGACGGCCCACGCCCATCTCTACCTTGCAAGCACATCGCTTTAACGGCTGATTCGAATACGATGTTCCTGCAGATTCGATAACAACTGCACTTTGCTAGCGGCTAGCACAACGTCCTGAGATAGGCTCAGTAGCTTAAATAGCCTTATAACTTGGTTGGTACAGTTTAGCTAATGTATCTCCGAAGGAACACAGACATGCATCTCTCTCAACAAATAGGGGTGTATTTGAGCCGAGCCGTTCGTGAGCGGCTCGGTGTTCGGCTCGATAAGAGCTCGTTCGTGTTCAGCTCATATTGTAAACGAGCCAAGCTTGAGTAACTGAAAGCTCGGCTCGTTTTGGCTCATGAACACGGTTCACGAACAAAACTCGTGAACAAGCTCGTTTATATATATATATATATATATATTAAGGTGAATATGTGACTATATTGTTGTTAACTTGAGTCACACATATAGGGTTGTAAACTACTATTTAAAGGCTGAGCTCGTTAAAAACTCGGGTTAGCTAGTTCATTAAGTTAAATGAAAAATAAAAAAAAAATAATCAAGCCTTAATCAAGCTAACGAGACAAGTTTAAGCTTCAAATTTTCTTAACAAATTGAGTTCGAGTATGAAGCTTGAAATAAGCTCGTTTAGAGCTCGAGCTCGGTTAAAATAGTAATGAGTCAAGCTTGAACATGAAAAACGAAGCTCGAAGAAAGCTCGGCTCGATGAAATAGTAACGAGCCAAGCTTGAACAAGGCAAAGCTCGGCTCGGCTCGGCTCATTTACAGCCCTATCAACAAAACCAGCCGTTCCTTGTGATGGGGCACTACTTCGCTCGGTGGAGATACCTCGCTAGGGTATCCTTGATTTCTGGGGTTTCACCGTCTTCGATCCTCTTAGGAGCTAGAGAAGCAAGGAATCAATCCATAGCGTTCGATTCTCCAAGGCATGTGAGGCTCTGATGTTTTCCTTTTTGAACTCTGATTGTTGTTTACGTGCTCAACCTTGATTCGTGAAGTCTCATCTCACTCTTGTTCTCCCTTACTTTTTCTTCTGTGATTTGTTTGAGTTTCTATGTTTTTGTTCGTCTATGTGCAATGCTGTCTCTTGGGTCCTCGAAAATTGTTTTTTTTTTGTGATTTCTAATGTGTGTGATTCTTGGAAGTTGTGCGAGGCTATTCGCTTAGCTTTCTTGTTTTTTTAGTATTCTTTGGAAACTTTGTAAAAATTCCGACGCTTTTGCTTGTCCATGTGTGAATCTCTTGTTCAGAATCTTGAATTTTTTTAATCTCTAGTAAAGCTTCTGATTTTGCTTCTATTTTTAGATTCTTCTTGTTTTCCTTTAAACATCAGCTTGACAATTCCTTTTTGGCCTTTCTAGCTTTGGGGTTTATTCTTTACTCATTTTGGTCTTCTTTTTCTTCATTTTTCCAGCTAAAGATTCAAGTTTTTTTTTATTTTTCATTAGCCCAGCCAGGTTTTGATGGCGACCTTGCCTTCAAGTGGCTTGTCCGTGGGGGCATAGAAGGCCCTGTTGCCCTTCTTTGAGGGACTCCGCCACTCTCCTTTGGCTTTCCAAGCTTCTCTTAGGGTGCGGACCTGTGACATTGGGCAACAACAAAGGTGCTTTCATGGCCTTATTGTCTAAGGCTGCCACAATTGTGGCTCCTAAGATAATAAAGAAAACTATCTTTGTAATGCCATATATATGAGTATATATCAAGTATGTTTTGTTTTCATGGATTGTTAATTCTAAAGATGAAATGTAACCGTATTGTGGTTCCAGTTGTGATCTATGAGAATTTACAATTTGGGCGAAAGCAAGTATTCATCGTGTGGACATATAGTGAAGTTATTGAGTTCCATTGGCCTGAATCTTATGATGCCATATTTCTGTGGGTACCTCTTCAGTGTCATGCTATGAAGACTTGTTATTTTTATATGTGACAATCTATGCGAACTTAAAAGTAAACTGTAAATCATGTTTTTAGGCCTTCATCCCATTTTAAAGTTTCTTTGATTTCCTTCCCACCAGCATATGGCGATCAAGCCCTTAGCTGATAGAGTTATTGTTAAGATCAAGTCTTTTGGAGAGGAGACAAGGGGAGGTATATTGCTTCCAACCGCTGCTCAGGCTTAACCTCAAGGTGGTGTGGTTGTTGCTGTTGGAGAAGGCAGAACTGCCAAGACCAAAGTGGGCATTGGTGTGCACTGTGCAGGTATTTGTCAATATTGAAGTTTCACTTAGTATCATTTAGTGAATACAAAATTATTAGATATTCAGCAGTCAAAATCTAGTTACAACGTGAGTGGATTTATGAATATTTCAGCTTGGCAATAGCTTCTTTAATTTAATTGTTTGAATTATATGAATGTAGTACGCAAGTTATATGAGCTACATTTTGAAATGCAATTCTTATTGCACATTCATCTTAAGCATTTATAATTTTGTTTTTGATTTTTTTTTTTTTATTATTATTATTTATGTTCCGTATGCCTGCTGAATTGCTTATTTCTTCTAAGGTCTGACAATTTATATATTTCATGGATATAGGCTGGGGCCCTAGTCATGATGTACTCCAAATATGCTGGTACAGAGTAGGAATTTGATGGTTCTAGTCATATTTTGTTGAAGGAGGATGATATTGTAGGTATTCTTGACTCCGATGATGTCAAGGACCTCCTGCCTCCCAGTGATCGGGTCTTTATCAAGGTTTGGCTCTAAGCCTCAACTTCAATGTAGAATTTGTTACTATTATATTGTATTTAACCTTCATAAGTATCTTCTCTCCTTTTCATTGGGCAATTACTCATTAGGGCACGCACCCACAAAAGTTGAATCTTCTGAGAAAAAAATGGTGCAATCCATGATGCACGACATTGAGTCTTCTGTGGGATAAAGAATTTTTGCTAAGCAGGAAGTTCATGCTCACTAAGTCTGGCGAATGAAATCAGGTCCTTACAACCATATTCATCTCCTTGGTGATTTAAGGCAGATATATATGTGTGTGTATATATATATATATATATATTGATGAACCTAGTATGCAGTATCATAAGATATACTGTGATATCAATGGTGTTCCTTCTGCTCATTGTATTCATATGAGGTGATTTCTGTTGGGATCTACATTGGTTTGCCGAAGGTGGAGTGCAACACTCGAAAAATGCACACGGCCTTATGGCAACTTCCAGATCTGTCACATAACCTAGGAAGTTGATATCATTTGATAGGGCATTATTGTAAATGGATAATAATTTAGTTCTAGCTCTATGGAAAATCTCATCCTGACCATTTATATTTCATCATGCATATTAGGTGAGGACTCTATGGAAAATCTCCTCTCTCTTTCATTCTTTATGGCAACTCCAAGATCTATCACATAACCTAGGAAATTGATATCATTTGATAGGGCATTATTGTAAATGGATACAATCTAATTCTAGCTCTATGGAAAATCCCATCCTGACCAGTAATAGTTCCTCATACGCTTTAGGTGAGGACTATATGGAAAATCTTTTATCTCTTTCTTTCAGGGTTGACAGATTATTGATTCTATCGGCTTTCTATCTCAGATTGCGCAAGCTGAGGGGAGAACTACTGGTGGCTTGATATTGACTGAGGCCAGCAAGGAAAAGCCTACTATTGCGATGGTACAAAATTATTTCCTTCTATGTTGCTCTATGTGTGTTTGAGTACTATAGTTAAAATATAAATATTTATTTTAAAATCCTGCGTATTTCTCTCGCAAGATATCAAGATATAGCAGCATGTGAATTCAATTTAGATCTTGGTTCCCCGTGATTGTTGGCTGTTTAAGCAACACTTGAAGAACCTACATAATTTAACATGCAAGTGACCTAAATGTCATTCTATATTACTCTGGCATTAGACTGGCAGTTGCATTTTCTTTTAGTGTGTTTGGGGTTGGCGTGAGATAGAGGAACTGAGAATAATACAATAGAAAATGATGACAAGGAAAGAAAAACGATATTCACAGTACATTTCCTCTCATTCTGTGTACTACTAAGCACTAAAATAACAATTTCCTTTTTTTTTTTCTTTCCTTCCCTCCATTCCCTCAATCTATGCACACCCTTAAACTCAAGCTTTTATTTCAAATGCAATCATGCAGACAAAACACTAATTGATTACAGTTCATCATCATTCATGTTGGTTAGGTGATCGCTGTTGGGCCAGGTTCATTGGTTGAGGAGGAAATGCAAAAGCCATTGTTTATACTCCCTAGTATTCAAGAAGTGAATTTAAGGGTGCAGATGGTGCTGATTATTTCTCCTTAAGGACATCAGATGTGATGGCTGTCCTCTCAAATCAATGATCTTTCAAATTTGTCATGGTGGCAGAAAGAGCTTTCAAGTTGAGTTGTCAATTGTATAATCCAGGACTACAAAGTTATTAGGTAGTGTTTGGCTCATGGATTCATGCCTTGGGAGTGGGAATGGCATGCATCATGATGTTTAAACCCATGTTTGGTAACAAGAGAAGTAGTGAATAGTGGACTACCTTGGGAGTGGGAAGCATGCATGTGGGGCATTCCCAATCCTCTCAAAATTGGGAGGATTGGGACTCTTTAGTAATAAAAAGACTATTATACCTTTTTTTTATAATAATAAATTATGTTAGTTAATTATTTATTTAATAAGTAAATAATTATCAAATTATATTATACCCCTTTTGTAATATTTTATTTTAATTAATTAAAATAAATAAGTAAATATATTGTAAATACTTAATAATAATAAATCATGCTAATTATTTATTATTTAAAATAACAAATTTATTTAAAGTAATATTAATTAAATGAAATATTTAATAACAATAAATTAAAATAGTTAAATATATTAAAAATATTTAATGATAATCATGTTATTTATTTACTATTAAATATAAACTATTGTTTTGTAAAATGTCATTTTATTTATATAAAAGGGCATAAGTGTAATTATACTATATTTATCTTTCTTACAATAAATTATGCTAATAAATATTAAATATAAAACCACTAATAAATTATTAAAGCACTAATAAATATTAATATTAATAAATTAATAATATTTAAAGCACTAATAAAAATTAATAATAATAAATTATGCTAACAATAAATAATTAGATGAAATATTTAATAACAATAAATTAAAATAAATAATTAAATATATTACCAATATTTATTAATAATTATGTTAATTAGTTACTATTAAATATAAACTATTGTTGTCTACATTTTATTTATATAAAAGGGCAAAAGTGTAATTGCACCATATTTCTCTCTCTTACTTTTTACTATTCATAACTCTCATCCCTCCAACCAAACACCCTCATCATTATCCTCCCCTTTTCCCCTATTCACACTCCCACTCCTCCCTTCTTCTCATTCCTCTCCTTCCCATTCCTATTCCGCAATCCAAACGCCCCCTTAGTGTTTTTGTTTATTTGTTTTTGGAAACAATGTTTGGTTGGTGAGATTTCTGTCTTATGTATCTCTCAATCCAGAACTGAGCTCAGTGTTTTGGTATTTGACATTTTTTCTCAAGGAATTTGATTTATCTTGATTTGATGTAAGCCGAGATTCACCATGTTTTTCCAGGGATGTAATTAATCTCAAGTTGTGATCAAATTGGATGAAAGTTAAGATATGAAAGTTTAAAATTATTGTTTTCACATCTCTGCAATGTAACACTGAGGAATGTTTTGAACACAATCTTAGACAAGTTGTGTTTCTTTATTCTACGGAATGCGGATAATTCTTGTGTGAGGTAGTGCACCTGGAGTTATTACTTTAATATATTTATATTTTTATTTTATGTGAGTTGAGTAATGTTGTGGTTACACTTATGTTGTATTTTTTTTATATTCTTATATTATACAAATTATTTAATTGCCCTTTTATACTTAATTCATCCCATTATAAATGCTTTATTTACTATTTGTTATTATTATTAACCAAAAGGCAATGGATCAAATGAGCAGACGGGCACTAGAATTTTCTATTCATTTTTAAAACCAAAAAAGAAATATTGGCCTTGATTGAAAAATCAAACTTCTTCTAAAAACTAAATTAAAAAAAAAAAAATTGGTCCCCGGTGCTGCAGCGACGTGCCAAGATGTTGCTATCCACCTCATTAGTTATCAATTCGCATACATACAGACCTCTAAAAATAGATATATTTGCATATATTCCAACTAAAATTAATCACATCCATACGTTCATAAATATCCCATTTATATTCCAATAAAATAAATATCACCCCATCATAATCCTCTTAATCATAATTACACAATCTTTATTAATTCCAAACACACAGTTTCATATAAAATCAATAGATCCAACTCATCCAAGTTCTTTAAATTAAACTATTTACAACTTATCCATGCAACAATACATTTTAAATTTTTATTTTAAAATAAAATAAGGAGAAAGAAATTTAAGTACCTCTCAAATTGTGTGACGGTTACTTCATTTTTTCTTTCAGAGTTGTATAGCGGGACATTTGTTTTGTCGCTTATTAATTATATATACATAATTTATTTATTTATTTATTTGGTAATTATTAAATAGAGATTGAGTTCATTGTGAATACTAGAGAGAGAAAAAGATTTGCTATTGTGATAGAATTTTTAGAGAGAGTGAGAGAGAAGCAAAGGCCTCGCACCACCACCACCTCCACCTCCACCTCCACCACCACATCCCTTCCAACAAACTCCACTTCTCTAATGAATTCCATTGAATAAATTTCACCAAAATTGGTTCTTTTTTCGATTTTCCGCAAATTGTTAGATCCACCTATCTCTTTCGCAGCTCCCCTGACCTCCGATTCGCCAGCATTGCCTTGATTTTCCACCATTTGCATATTCTCCTTCTGCGATAATTGGATCTCGATCTGGTAGATCTGGTGATGAGTTCTTCATTGGTTTTGAGATTCTAGCCTGACTTATTCGGTTCAGTTGGAAAGCTTGGAGATTTTTGTGGTTTTTTGTTGGTTTTTGAGTGTTTGTGAGCGATTTGGATGTCAATGAATTCGGACACGCAGTTGGATTTTGCTGTGTTTCAACTATCTCCGAGACGCTCTCGGTGAGCGTTTGGCTGCTTGTGTTTCTAGGTGTACAAAAGTTTTTTTTTTTTAGTGAATTGATTCTTTTTTCAGGTGTGAATTGTTTATTTCAAGTGATGGAAATTCGGAGAAGATTGCCTCTGGATTTTTCAAGCCATTTGCAAGCCATTTGAGAGTCCCAGAAGAGCAAGCACAGCAGTCAATCAAGCTTGAGGTTGAGAAGCAACAAAATGAAGTACATTGGTTCAATAAAGGAACTCTCGAAAGGTTTTATAGATAGAATGCATGCTTTTTTGAATGATTGAATAAAGAGAAAGATTATGATTTTGATGGATTTGAAACACAGGTTTGTGCGATTTGTTAGTACTCCGGAGTTATTGGAGTTGGCCAATACATTTGATGCCGAGATGTCTCAGTTGGAAGGAGCCAGGAAAATATACTCTCAGGTATGGAGTTCCTCAGGTTTTGATTGTTTTAGATGAATTAGAAGGAATTTTAATTAACATTGAACTGTGAATTGTTGCTTATTCAGGGGAGTGGAGATCAGCTTATGCGGACATCGGGTATGTCTAATTTTCACTTTTGTTCTTTAGTTTTTTATCATGCTTTCGATTCATCTCATGTACTTTTCAGGATAATCTGGTTTCTGTTAAGATCTAATGCTCGATGCTAAAATTTTGCATTAGCATCATCTGTGGCATATTACAGACTACAGGATTCGCGAATAGTTATTCTTTGCAAGTTTAGTTTTTTTTTCTTCTTTCACAGACTCCATGTTTAATTTGGTATTGATCTATTCAATGACAATGCTATTGTTAACTTTGGACATGGCTTGAAAAGTTTTCTTTTAGATTTTTATGGTCAAGTTTTAGTTTTCATAAATCGTTATTGCCACCTCAATGCAAAAAGAATTAGCAGAATAAGAAAATGTCTCACTCTTGCAAAATGGTTATAGACAAGGTGATTTTCAGTTACTTAAAATATGGGATGCATTGCACCTTCTGACAAAGTTTTGTTGGATCTGATTCAGGCGAAAATGAAGCAACCACTGCAGCAACTTCGGACACTACAAAGTAAGTAAGCTACATTTACTTGATTTAGCATAAACTTGAAAATGCATGACATCTGATGGTTGGTATCCTGTTTAGTATAAAATTCAAGTCTTGCATATATATATATATCTATATATATTTATTTATTTGGTGGGATATGTCAGCTAGTTTATCATTTTAGTGGTAGCTGAGAATCACACTGATGCTGTCGTTTATATGGGATGTGCTTTTGGAAAAAGCTAATTCTTATACCATATAAAATAATCAACTTTAAACTATGTTCATTTTAGAATCTTTTGTGAGACCTTGCACCTAAGAGGTATGATGAAATTGCTGCTGCAGGAAGGAGCTTCTCCGAGCCATTGATGTGCGACTGGCTGCTGTCAAGCAGGACTTAACAATGGCCCTTGCTCGGGTATCAGCTGCTGGTTTCACGCTTGACAATATTTATGAACTATCTTCTTTTGCAGAGCATTTCAGTGCACATCGCTTGAAGTAAGCCCCTCAATTTTTTCATCCATCTTTCTTCTATTTTGTAGCCTGTTTTCGGTATTTCCATGGTTTTTGATTTCTATCCTTGGCTGAGCTGCAAACTTCCACTCTCACCATCTGTTGAGGATCCGAAACTTGCAATCAATGCCATGTTCATTTTAGTAGCTCATTGGGTAATGTCAGTTCTCGGGTCTCCTTGACCTGCACTCTAGTTTTGTGATGTAGCTCAATGAAACATCCATGAACCAAAATTTAAAGACAAAATGTAACTCATTCAACTGAGCATAATGTCAGCACCAAGTAATTGGACATCTTGATAGGTAAACCGATAAGTGAACAACTGGTATGCTTTCATGCATTAGAATCCCCATTTATCTGAAGATTTCTCAAATGGTTGAGGTTGAAGGTCAAAGTTTCTGTTCTTTATACTGGTTTTCATTCTCTTTGTCTCTAATGATGTGATCTTTCATGGTAATTATGATAACATGATTTTCTTCCTTGCAGTGAGGCATGCAAAAAGTTAATTTCCTTGTGCCAACGAAGGCCTGAGCTTATATGCAATCAGCATTGGCCTCCATCATGGAAGGATTGGGATGATGGGAATGTCCGTTCCTCTTCTGGCTCCGATATGTCAATTGATGAGCCTGAGGCTGGAGTAGACATCCAAATCAAACAACCACATAAGCCAAAGAACACCAGGATTCCATTGGAACCAACACAACAAGCTGCAGCTGATCCTACTCCTATGTTTCAAGGACCCCAATTTGTCCAGCAATGTCTTAAGCAAGGTAAAGCAGACAAAACAGTGAAAGTTCCACCTTCAAATTCTGCTGAGCCTGATCAGCTGGCTGGTGGCACTCCATCAAAACGGCTTAGTGTGCTGGACCGTATCAACCTTTTTGAAAGTAAGCAGAAAGAACTATCATCAACTCCTAATAGTTCAAGCAGCGGCCCAAGTAGCAGAAATCGGGTGGCAGTGGGGAAGGTGGAACTGAGGAGGCTCTCATCTGATGTGTCTGCGGAGAAGTCAGTGTTAAGGAGATGGAGTGGCGCTAGTGACATGAGCATTGACCTTAACAATAATAATAATAGCAGTGAGAGGAAGGGTACTGGCAGCGCTACAGGGACTCCCTCTTCATCTTTCAATTCTCAGTCTCAATGTGATATCGAATTTCAAGTGAAAGCATCTGGTGAGTTGAAGGACACTGCAACAACAGAGTCTTCCTCAAGTTCCCAAGAGAATGAAGTAGGTACTTCATCCTCTTCGTCACGACTGCTTCGATTTGTCTCTCTTCCTAGGGATAGAGATCAAGTTGTATTCAAGGAGCAGGCTAGCGACAATGCTTGGATGAAGCGAGGTGGGGGGAAGGAACAGGGAGATACAAAGCCCCAGTTTGGTACTTCTTTGGGCAAAGCAGACCATGATGGACTTAATGATCAAATTGATGCTTCATTTCAACCAAAATCTTTGGTGAACCCAGTGGAGAGTGTTGACCTGAAGCATCAGGCAACTACTATTTTACTGGAACAAGGTGGGGAGACAGAGCAAGAAGCCTCACAGATTCCATCCAAAGCCATTTCATCTGCTACAGTGCATGTTGGAGATGAAGTACCTGAAGGTTTCAGTTCCCTACCAAAATATTTTGGTACTGATATCAGTGGCTTCAGAAGGAGGGAGCAATCAGCCTCAGTGACCCTACTGAAAGTATCCCCACGAACAAAGGAAGTCGGCCAAAAATCAAAAGAGCAACCAGATTCTCAGATTCAAATGCGCACTTCCTTGAGTAGCTCAGAAAGAATTACCTTAAAGATTGATCCAGTTAATTCTCAATCTCGTCGGAAAAATTTTCCTTCAAAATTGGAGCAAACAACTAAGAAAGAGGCTTCTACTTCTGGGGCACAATTGGGGGAATTCCCAGTTGAAGGAGATTCTGGTCTTCAAGGAATGATGCTATGTAGGCAAACATCTATTCCTGATCCAAATAGGACCCATGGAAGCAGAATTGCAAGAAAATCCACACGGGGAAATGACAATGTGGTTTCCTCAAGGACAGAGACTAATCAAAGCCTGGATGATTTTAACCCACCTTCTACTATTTCTGTTGAACAGATCCGAACAATGAGACCATCAAAAGGAAATTATGAACTGAATGATGAGCTACAAGTGAAAGCTGACGAGTTGGAAAAACTTTTTGCTGCTCATAAGCTCAGGACCCATGGTGATCAGTTAGGCTCCTCTAGGAGAGGCAAGCCAGCTGATGTGCCTAAGGTTGCTGAAAAGCAAAAAATGGATCCTCTTACTGACCAATTGATAGACAAGAATAAAGTGATAGAAAACACAAGCAATGGAGGGGAAATGGAATTTGATGCCAATTTTCTGTTGAACATGGTAGATAATCTGGCTAGCATTAACAGTATGAATCAGAAGCTTGGTGGTCTCAGTCCATCAGTTGACTACAGAGGAAAATTTTATGAGAAATATATGAAAAGGAGGGATGCAAAGCTGAGGGAAGAGTGGGGATTAAAAAGAGCTCAAAAGGAAGCAAAGATGAAGGCAATGCATGATAGCCTAGAACTTAGTCAAGCTGAAATGAGAGCCAAATTTGTAGTGGGTGGCAGACAGGATCTAACTCTTGCACATCTCCGTGCAGAGAAGCTGAGGTCTTTTTGCAACCGTTCAAATGTGAAAAACAAAGATCAGGTATTGAGGTTCTTTTCTGGTGTTATTACACTTTCCTAGAATATGGTTATAGACTAGCAACATGAAAGAGGACTCTAATTTCTCATGCTTTAGAGATCATGTGAAATAATAAATTGAATTATAAGGCAAAAAGTTTCAAAAATCAAAATTTGATACTATGTTAGATGCAAACCAAATATATTATCTTCAACCTAAAATCTTAAGCTTATAGGATAAAAGTTCTGGCTTATATATTAAAATTCATCTTGATCAAATAACCATTGTGGGACTATTAGTTACTCTGCGCCAAGGGTAATAGACCGATAGTAGCAAGACATTGGTGAAAATAGTGATAAAGAGATAGATGGAAAAAAATTACCTAGACCATTGAATGAGGAATCAACGAGAGAAGAAGATTTATAAGATAATATAATTAGGAATTTGGTATGTTCAACATTTTTCAAATCGTGGATAACTCTTCAAGTTCTGAAGCAATACTGCTCAATCCATGGCAAATGACAGAAAAATCATGTTAATTTTTATCTTATTGGCCTGCTAGCATCTGATTGGGAGGTAGATGCAGATTTCTTGGAAAGTACTGTTGTTATGGGAGATCACCAAGTTGCATTGATTTTTGTGGAATCAAATTTACGAGCTACTGAGTGAAGTTAGAGAGTTTGGAAACAAAACTCAAATAAATGGCAACCATTGAAGAATTAACTCATTTTACTGAAGAAGTGTAAGACCGAAGAATTAATTTCCTTGACAGGTTGGACACAAATAGAGGTGAAGAATTTTCATATGTTTATCAAGATGGAGGAAGCACATGACAGTGTACCTGGAGATGATGGTGCGTTAGTTGGCAAAACCTCATTCAGGTTCTTTCTGAATAGTCTATAGAGAAGTTTGTGACTTTGTGTAAGTATGTTCTAATGGATGACAACAAGGGCATGGATTGAAATAAGCTATTGGAGACTTTGCAAAAATTAGAAAATTCAGTAGGAAGGACCAAAGAAAGTGGTTGTATCTACTATGTACTCATAATAGATACAAGCTATGTTATTATAAATTGTTGGAGAAGGCTCCACAACTCCAATCTCCAAGACTTGGGGTATCATTTGATGGAAGCTCATGGACATATCTGTTTTTCCGTTACTTCTCTAGTCTAATGCATATCTGATAAGCTGTTAATATTAGCCATGAAATGATTGTAGTGTTACATATTAATTGAAAGTACTTCAATCTAACTGGAAAGCTAAGTGAAAAGAAACTGATTCTCAAGCAGTGATGCTGGTCTGATTTGTTGAAGATTTTAAACATTTGCTGATCTTAAACTTCTTTGTCAATCTCATGACACAATGTAGCTAAAGTCTGTAATTTATCAATTTGGTGTTCTTAGGAGCATAGATTATTGTTTATGCTGTATGTACGTTTGAAAATATTCACAGTTGATTATTTTCAAACTTACTGTTTGTAAGTTATATCTTGCAATATAAAGTTTACCATAATAGATCTTTTGGTTGTATTTTATAAATGATTTTGACTCTTTAACTTTCAGATTGTCATTTGTAGTTCGACTTGTTCACGTTTTGGCAGCAGATAGTAGGTTCTTGCTGGGGAAAGGATGAAATAAACTCACAAGATATGGCTGAACATAAACTCTGTGGTGATGGTTCGTCTGTAAACCTTCATCCAGAAAAGCTCTCGTCACTTAAAGCCTTATCTTCCATGACTTCTCAAACATCAGTGGCACAGTTTTCCAGCTCTTCTATCAAATGTGCCTACTCTGATTCAATTGGGAAAAGGACCAAATCTGAAAATCTGCTTGCTCAGTCAGTTCCCAATTTGTCCAACCTTAGGAAGGAGAACACAAAGCCATTTGCAGGAGTGATTAATGCAAATAATCATGTAAAGTCCACAAATGATCAAAACAAAGGCATGAATGAAGAGACTAAACATGTCAAAGATGAGAGACCACACAGAGCCTTGAAAAATTTTTTGGTTATTCCCAGTGAATTGCAGAATTGTTTCACTGTGGTAAATCAAAAGCATTTCTTCGGAAGGGTAGTGGAGTAGGCCCTGGTGCCTGGGCTGGTATAACTGAACTGAAAGCCTTATGGCTTCAAATATCTAGAAATATGGAGAAAATTTTAAGACGCTGGTGAATCAAACAGAAGCTTCACCTCATGAGGTTAGAGATGAAGAATATAAAAGAACATCAACATAAAATTTGAGGTCATAGTTTTTCCCTCAGATTCAGATACACAGAAGCAAAATTCAGTAAGTTTTCTAGATCATAGATCAGATAATTGTGATGTTTCTAGATCACTGTCTGAGGCCAATGATGATCAGGCTACTCTTTCTTCCAAGTTCAACAGGAAATATGCAAGGATCAGCAAGACGAGACCCTGGATTATGGAATTCACACCCTCCTCATTCTTTGTATATACAGGAGGCGCCATGTATTGATCTTACTGTAGATATTTCTTCAGGCAGTCCAGCATCATGGGACTCCCATCTGCTGAACCAGATAATGGAGGTTGATGTGTCTCAAATGAGGAAGAAATGGGGATGCTCTCAACTTCCAACTCTCATTGCTAATGTGTCCCATTAATCAAGCAATGATCTAAATAAAGGCTTCAAACACTTGTTAAAATGTGGAAGGCAAAGTAATGGGACAGAGAACCTACTAACTGACCGGGTGTCTTCCTTGATTGCTGCTAAGGGTGAGGATGATACAGATTATGGCAGTGATCTAGAAGTAGGGTAAGGAAATTGAAAATGAGCTATTCATTTTCTTCATTTGATAGCCTTAAGGACGGGGATATATTCCATAATCAAGGTATTCCTGCTTATTTTTATGATCTATCTGCTTTGTAGCCTGTCTTTATTTATGATCAGCTCCAACCATTCAGACGTATTTATAACATTCTGATGCCTCAAGACTCTTGAAAACAACTGGTTCCTAAATGTCATTATTTTTTAAGTTGCCAAATCAACACCATTGGTTGTTTAATCCAATGAAATAGAACAATGCTTCTTATTTCTTTTTACTTTCACCATAGAGACTACTTTTGTGATTCTCGATTCAATCAGGAGAAAGTGTGCCACTTGATGGGCGGTCTTGTAGCTGTCAAGATTTGCAGATATGATCAAATTGCACCTTAAAAAATAATAAAAGATATTATCTTCTTGTCTCATATTTAGAATTTTGGTTATGACTGATAGACAATTCAACAATTATGCATGGTTCCTGAATTTATTGGTTATTCGCTGGGGGGTTGCTATGTACTGGATAGTATTTCTAGCCCTCATGCAATTCATCTTAGTGTAGCTGTGTCTAATTCCACTTATCTGTTAATTAGTCATTAAAAAAATCTGCTGTGGAATGTACGTATGTTGCCTAATTTAATATTGCACCATCTATTGCTTCAAATATTAAGGCAAATGTCAGATTTGGCGAGTCCTGTTCATGCACCTTGAAAGAATTGTGTTACTACATTTCTCCTATGACCAGAAGTTAATTCAGCAGATCATGCAATTTGGCTTGCTCATTTATTGAAATACATTAATGCATATTACATACTGACTTGTTCACCAAGGTTGACTTTTTGTTTTGTTTTTTTTTTTTTCAATCTCATATTATTTATCAGGGTGAGTGTTTACCTTATATTAGTTGCAGCCAGAGCTTGTTACCTTATTTTGTACTCTGTTTCACAACAACTCTTTTTTGTGTGCAATCCTCACTATTCTGGCCATATTTCATTCTTGCACTAATTTTCAGTCTCAGTAGCTGAATGTAGTTTGTTTGTTGCAGTTCAATCCATGCACAGCTCCATTAAATTGCCTCTATCCAACTTCAGATCGAGGGGGAACCATCTATGTGAGAGCTCCTGATAAGGTAAACCATCATCCAACTGCAGCTCGCGCTTACATATAGACGCCAGTGCTATTGCATGAGATATATATTCCCTGATACACTTTGATTGAATTCTTTGATCCATTCAACCTGAATAGCCTGAACTTACTGCTTCCACAGTTTCAATACAGTTGACATTGGTGCAAATCATGTGAAATTTTGAAGCACATCTGTCTATCTTCTCTCTTTCCGTTTTTTTGAAAGGAGGATAATGAATCCAATTTCTGGTGACAAATCGTATACTGTTGCGGAATTTCCCATTCGATGTTCAACATCCATTCGCTAATTTGCAATTATATTGACATTCTTTACTGCTAGGGATCCATATGATCATCTACCTGCTTGTTGGTCAGTTTTGTGAAGAATTGAACTTGCAGAGTTCTTTAAACACTGTTTATTTTTATTGGGCATATGTAGCGTTCTTTTGTATATCAAAATTTGTAGAATTTATGGGAAAAGAAAGAGTTTTGGAATTAATTCAAGTGAGATTTTACACATTTGTCTCTGTGCTTCGTTCATTAATTTGAATATGAATTAGGAAGGGCCAGATGTTTTTTTTTTTTTTTTTTTTTTTTTTTTTTGGCCAAAATGAGCGGTTAGGCCACTAAAAAAAGCATTGACGTGCATAAATTTTGACGGAGTAAGTGAAGGTGGGACCTGTATATACGTTAGCGTCGAGATCACCTACACACAATCACTAACACTCTCAGAAATATACCTTCACTTGTGATTTAAACTCTCACTACTCGTGATAAGTTTTGATAGGGACTCAGTTACTAATAGACCACTTGGTTGTTGGTAAATTAATTTTTTTTTTTTCTTGAATTCACCTTTATTTTTTCTTAATCCCATTCTCTCCAGATGTGTGGTTGAGATTTATGTAATACAAAGTGGACCCACCTCTTCCTCAATGTGGGGACAGAAGGGTCATAGTGGGTCCCCCTCTTGTGTGGCTCCCGTGTTACCGTGTCAAGCTTATCCGTAGAAAAGCCTTTCATTTAGATCAAGGTTTAATTGAACTTTGCAGTGTGATAAACTAACTCTCCCCTTTTTCTGTAGAATCAATTAGAAGAATTAAAACACCGACTTCCAATAATCAAACTTTGTCCACATTTAAAACATCTCTACACATGTTAAATAATTTAAATATGTTTTAGATTGATTAGATAAAACATCTATTTGACAGTAGAATGATGAGAAAATTTGCTTGAAGTGGGTTGAAATGAGGAATTCTTAAAAAGGAGTCAAGCAAAACGGAGGAGAAAAAAAGATAAAGTCTGTGTGAGTGATTTTATTCATATGCTTCACATCTTCACAGACCTGGGAATGAAAGTATTGGTGGGAATAAGGGACCAAGAAGGAAGACCATGGCCCCCCGCCCACCATTTGTGGCTTGAAAATATCTTCGAAGTACTGCTTTTTGGTAAAGATTTTTTTTTATATATTGTTATTTTCTAGTTGTGTGTGAGTTTGACATTGTGAAAGTAATGAAATTTGCATTATAGGTGGAACAATATCAATTTAGATAAATGAGGGAGTGATTTTCTTTTACTCTTCTGTTGTGCTATGATTTTTGTGAAACTGAGAACACGTCATATGAATATCAACTGATGTTTTTTTCGTTCTGTAATCTTTTGCAACTGTTTGTAGTTTTCACCCATTTTAGTCCAGCAACACTTGATTTCAATTAAAATTAGTTTCTCAAATGAGATGATGTTCAGTAACACTTGTAAGATTTCATAGCAATGTTCAGCAGTAGATATGCACCTGAAATTAGCACCCTTATTTATATCATAGTATTTCTTGATTAATCTGTGTTCTCGGAGTTTGATCAGACAGTATAGGGGTGTGCCGAACTTGTATGATTTCATCTCAAGGTTATGGGATACAAAAAGTTCACATTGAAATTGTTTGCTGTCTTGTTTTTAGTCCATTGCATATTTATCAAGTGTCATGTCAACTTTCCAATCTCTTTCTGTTTATCACGTTGTGCTTTATTTTTTAATGAGAGTTTCAAACAATTCTCTGATGAAATGGCTATCAAATCAACAATGCTAAAAATGAGTTTCCAGGTGAATGTAGGTAGAAGTGTAAATTGTTTGACCGTTAAAATTCAATCAAAATTCATTTTCCACATGGTTCTTAATGGAGTATGAATAGAAGCATATGAATTATCATATTATCATGAGTATAAACACTTACAATTTGCAATAATGTTTGTGTTTGAATTTGATAATCATTGTTCAGATTCTCTGATTAGACAAGAGCACAAGGATAAAATTCAGTGTTAAACTTCCTCCTAAGTGTTGTGACAAAACAGTGACGGTGACATTTCTGATGTCAATTGAAAAAATTGATTGAGCTATTTTGTATTGATTTCTAAGCTTTTGATTTCAAATTGCATATCGGACAATTAGAAATAGATGCAGTTACCGTGTTTACTGCAGTAATAACAGAGCCATTTGAGAAAAGAGAGAAGAGAAGAAGGTGCTGAGTAATAGAGGGGGAGAAAGAAGAAAAGACTCGCAAGAGTCTCTTTATTTTTCTTCTCAAATTACTTTACACTTTGCTATCGTGAACCTTGATCTCTTTTTCACTTATTCTTTGCGTGTAACTAGCAATTTATTAGCATTTATATGACGCATTTTGATAGAACAAACAGATCAATGCAAGGTAGACATTAGAAGAGACAAAGTACTATCAAATGATCAAAACTCTAGACATCATTAGACTTGCCAAGATGAACAGAAAAAATCCAGACTAATGCGAAAAAATCTCCTTTACTATTTATAGCACACCGTCTGTTCCATAGTTTCCTTCACAAATTACAAAGGGAACATACATAGAGAAAAATAAAGACTGAAAGACAGGTCTCATCTCTTTAGGCTCTTCAATGGAGTTCTTGGATATGAATTATCTTTAGAAAGAAACTCCTAAAGTTAAAATTCCGTGGCCAAAAGAGAGATTGCCACCATCCTTAAGTTCCATAGAGCTTCCATGATTTAGACATGCTGATGAACAACTTCAACAACTACAACGACAACAACAACGACTATTAGAAGTTTCACCACCTTTGGATCATCATCCACACTTATAGTGATGCATTCTTTTCTCCCAACCTTCACTTAACCTTCTTTGCTTCTTCATTAGGCTTGAAGTTTTAACTTTCAAGAGAGTTCAACAACATCAAAACCGCCTTATATAATTGGCTAATAACAAGCTACCATCACCATTGTCATTCTCTTCTCTAATATGTCAGGTCTCGAAGTCCCACCAGTCTCTGAGATCAGTTCATCAGTGTTGCAAACAGTAATAGGTAAGACAGAGATAGCCGCGGAGTTGGATGAACCAGATGCATTTAGAGTTTTCGATGGGATCATGGACATTCCAGCATGGTTGAGCGATGATAACAGCTCTGTTGCAAGTGTTGCCAAAAACTACGTCCTACAGCAGAATTTCGATGATTACCATTCAGCATTCCCATGGTTAGACTATATATTATATTTGTCTCAATTTTGATCCAGTTCATCAGCAAATTATTGCACTCTGATTTTTTTTTTTTTTTTCTTTCTTCTTTTTGCAGCATGGAAATTGAAGGAATCAAAAGTTTTGATGGAGAATGGCTAGCCTAAATCAAATCAAAGAACCAAAATAAATTCCACTATATATTCAAATCAATGAAATTTCACCAATAGATTAAAACAGTACTCTGTATAAATTCATGCAGCAGTACATCAGTACATTTATTTTCTTTATTAACTCAGGAAACTCATTAAATAAATTAATCAAAGTGCATTTTTTGTTTCTAATTATCCTTGTCTTCTTTGTAGTCCTGGTTGTTGTAAGGGCTGAAGAGCTCCATGAACCAGTTTCTCTTCCTCCATGATTGCCATCCCATCTCTTTGCAGATATCATCACTGTGATTAATGCTGTAGGTCGAGATGCAGTGCCTCTTGTAGAACCTTGTGGTCCTCTTCATGATCTCAGTTTCGTCACTGACTTGCTCAAACATCGCCTCCACAGTTGGAAGCCTGAACCGCTCCTCAAGCAGCCTCTCCAGCCATTTGCACCGCAACTCCGATGTGTGAAGATTCGACACACTCTCAATGTACCCAACAAATGCCATGTGCGGTATCAAAGGATGTATCGTTCCTCTGAAATGATACATTAATATTTTTAACATGGTATCAGAGCGAATGCATTATTGCCAAAGAAATTATTACCTGTAGAGTGGCATGAGTCCGGAATTGTTGACAATGAGTCCGTTAAATGGTTCAGGAAGGACTGATCTGAGTTTCTTCTTTCCGTCATAACCGGTTGTGAGGAAGACAATGTCTGCTTCAAGTTTAGAGTTGTCTTCTAAGATTAGTCCTTGTTCATAAAAGCAGAAATTGGATGACTTCTTGAACAGAATCCGGCCGTTGTCAGCCTCGACAAAGAATTTCTCCGGCAAGATGGCCATTTGACAAGATGCATAGTCTTCTTCAAAGGGATGGTCTGGCTTGAGTCCATACTTAACCAGAGGGAGCTTCCATGATAAATATGATTCTATAAACTTGGACACTGCCTTCCTCTGTGTATAATATCAAACATTCATTGTTCACAAATTATCTTTGATTATGTTCATTAACCATCATCCATGTATATTTTATAATAATATAATAGAGAAATTTTTAACCAATATATATATATATATATATATATATATATATATACACACACACACATACAAAGAGGCACATACCACTGGGGTTAAAAGATGGCAAAGGAGAGAGCTGAAGAGGCCTTGATTAGGATGTTCATGGAGGAACTGAGAAGACCTTGTTGCATAGAACAAGAAGAAAGGCAAGCCCCATATTGAATAAGATGGCACAGTCCAATGCAATGTCCTTATGACCATTGTGCATGGCTGACCATCAGGACCTTCAAACAAAAAAAGGAAAACCATCATATTACTTGAAAGTCAATACCGTATTCAATTCATACAAAAAGCTTACTTTTGATAAAACAAGATTCTTTTCTTAGATGTATTAATTATACTTACTTTCTCTATTAAACAACTTCAATCTTTTCAAGAAAAAGGTGTTCATCAAAAGGACTTCATTTTTCTAGTATATAAAGCTATCATGCAATATATATATATAAGATTCTTTTCTTGGATGTATTAATTATACTTACTTTCTCTATTAAACAACTTCAATCTTTTCAAGAAAAAGGTGTTCATCAAAAGGACTTCATTTTTCTAGTATATAAAGCTATCATGCAATATATATATGTATGCTTTATTAATTAATGTTTTATATTATTATGATGTACCTTGATTAGCCTCAGCACATTCAGTAGCAAGATCAATGCCTGATTTCTTATAGCCAACAACCACAACTTTCTTCCCTTTCATCAACTCTTGAGAGGCTTCTTTGTCCAACTTACAGTAATCCAAAGTATGCATCACCTTCCCATTAAAAACCTCTGGCCCTTTGCCTTGAGGAAAGATTGGCATGTTTGGCACATCCCCATACTTTCCAATGCACATCACCACAAATCCAAACTTGTACCACTGCCATGAACAATTCATTATTTAACTAAACATCATTCATATTTAATCAACTACCTCAAAGTTTAACTGATGATCACATGAAAAATAATAATAATAATAATATATATGCATGTACATATGTACCTTAATTTCATGTGATCCAGCAGTGATCACTCCGACCTCCCAAACAGGATGGTCGGCGAGAGCACGGCCATTACCGCCCCACAGTTCAGTTAATCCTACCTTGTTCTTATCTCCGATGAACCGAATTTCGACTACCTTAGTGTTCAGCATTATATTATTCCATAAATCAAAATGTGTTGCATAGTCATGCAAGTAATCAAGTATTTCGGTGTATGTCGGGAAGGAAACATCGGTTCGATCTTTCCATGGATAGTCGGAGAACTCATAGTCGGTTCGAGGAGTCTGCAACCTTGTTGAAGTGAATGAGCAGTTCCTCCAAACTCCTCCGATGCCACCCGTGGCCTCGAACAACATCGGATCAAACTTCTTCAATTGTTTAGCAGCTACTACGCCACTTATCCCTCCACCTATTATAGCAACCCTAGAATTCCATCCATTCTCCATGGCCACTACTTTTTGTTTTTATTTCTCAAGTGAAGGTGTGAAGGTATTAGGTATATATGAAGGTTTAATTTGTAGTGAAGGAAATGAGAGAACACTCTGAGGTTTATATAGAACAACTGACACGTGCAATGCACATGAGTCTAGGGTTTTTTCTTGGAAGGGAAGGGTGTTGAGTTCAGAAATCAAAACAAAAAAAATCAAAACTTGACTTTGTATCAAGAACTACCATGCATGCATATATATGAGAACACAAACCATAATGCATATATAATGTGATCATGATCATCTTTATATATATACCTAATTATTATTCATGCATGCATATATACATGTATAATGCATACATGCTTGTATATATGAGAAGATTGATGAGTGAATGCAAGGAAGTTACATCAAAATATAGACAGCATTATATTCTCTAGTTTGAAAGGAATTAATTAAGTGTTATGAATCAAACCCTTGTGTTTTTGACTTTTGGACTTAGGCTAACATGCATGAATGTTGTTTTAGTGTCATGTAAATGACATGTGTTTAGGCATATGCATGTCTCATTAATTCTTGTTCTTGTTCTTGTTCTTTCTTTTTTATTTTTAAGGGTTTTCAAATTTCAGCAGGGGTGTGAGTGAGTTGACATCAACGTTGAAGTCTTGCCTGTTTTTCCCTTGTTTTGACTGGTTGAAGTTTTTCTATTCCCATGTTTGGTATATGCATGACTTTTTCCATGTTTCAACTGTTTAAAAATATGCATATGATCTGGTGCATTTGGTCTTTCATGGATTAAAGAAACCAAGTCATAGTGAGAGTTTGTAAGCACAATACCAACTTCCTAACATTTACCAATTATAATATATATATATACTAACCATTAACAATATATATGTTTATTTAATTAATATTATATACCTTAACAACTCCATGATCTTATGATCATGATCAATATAGTACTGTTTTAATTTTCACTGGAGAAGACCGCCATGAGAAGAACTAACTATAATGCATATACATTATATATACATTATATATGTATATATATATTATAAATGTGGAAAGAGAAACAACCAAGAAGTTACTTTATTGTATAGTCTGGAGATCAAGATGAAGAAGAAGAAGATTGCAAGGAAACTGATTTGGAGTACAGATCAGGACTCATTCTTTGTATGATTTGATGTTAATTAGGTTACAAGTGTATGTAGTTGAATTAACTTTTATTAGAACACCCTTAAGTTTAGGTACTGTAAATTATCTCCCTGAAATTAAGAAGAAATGATTAATTAGAAATGAAATTATCCAAATGAGAAGGAAATTTCATAAAGAGAAAATACATGAGAAGCTTCTTCTTGATTTCTCATGAGTTTACCTTTTAATTAACTCAATCTTTGTTGATTAGTTTTCAATGGGAAATGCATGAATTTTCTTTTGAAGTGATGGAGAAGTTGGACTTTTGAATGGAATGGAATGAGGGAGTGGAAAAGAATTTATTTGGAATTCCTCAACATCAAGGTACAAATTAATTGAGGAAATTTTAGAGAAAATTATGCAGTAAATTCTTGTCAAATAATTCTACTTTCAATGGACCTTTCTATTTCTAGAACAATCCAAGTTAAACTCTTGTGATACTTCACATGTATATTCTTAAAGCATTACATATAAAGCTAAATTAATTTGATCACTAACTATATGATATTTACCTAATTTTTTTTCCATGCATGCATGCATGCATGAATGTTACGTCATTGTCAAGCCTTTGTTATGTTTTAGCATTATAACATATATATGGTTTCATTTCACTTTTAATATTCTTATCTTAACTGTTATATTAAGTTTGTAGAAGAGATTAGGAATAAGATCATCAAAACTATTTGGAGTTATATAGGTTCTCTTTGTTTTAATTAAGTTGGTTTTGTTATCAAGAGTTGAAAATTAATTATTGTTATATCTAACCAAGTAATTAAGAAGGAGATTATTGTTAAGTAGAAAGAATTTGATCTTATATATATAATTAAAATATATTGAGAAAGAATAAAAAGGGGACAAATTAAGTTGAGAAAGTGAGATAGAGACATGGAAATTAAGAAAAGTCTTGAGGGAGATGCTTGAGAAAGTATGTTATTGATAATTATTAGCAAAGAGAGGAGAAATAATTGAGCAAGAGACTAATTAAAGCATAAATTGGAAAAAGAGTAGACTAAAAAAATGAGATAGAGATAGAGAATGTGACAAAAACCACAAGGAATAAAGATAATTTAAAGCAAATTAATGCACGCTTTTAGAATTTTCATATTAATTTTTTTTTAAAAATGACTATATAGTTATATTTAGAAATAATGTGTTTTTATTATTATTATTATTTTCTTTTTTACAATGGTTTTTTTATATTTGTGTTAAATTAATGTTTGTAATGATTGATATAGCAACACTTGTAATGATATAAGACTACTAATTAAATTGCAATTAAGGGTTAAGATTACTCTGTTAGAAGCCATTAATTTTTTAGATATTCTTGTAATTATTATTAATTATAAATTAACACAATCATTATATTTTAATGTACTTGTATTGGAATAAATTAACAATTCAACATTTGTTTTTTTATAAAAATAATAATAAATAAAATTAATCATATATCCTTCAAGATGCATGTAAACTAGTGGAGATCAGAAAAGAGAAAAACCCCATTAATTAACGTTTCTTCAATTAAGACACCATGGAATAATGAACACGTGGTCCTTTGTATATGAATGTATATATGTTTTTCCATGGCTTTTTATCAATGATATCCAAAATAAAGTTTTCCAATTCATGAACAGAAATGATACACTAACCTCTTCTGATAGAGACACCCTTAAAAATAAATAAATAAATAAATCCCTTTATTTAATTTAATATAATGAATGAAAGAAAAAATTGCTTGCATACTTTATAAAAGTAAATAATCACTGATATATTTTTATAAAAATTATATTTATTCATTTATCCCGATAAAATAATTCTATATATTTATATACTTTTATGGTTAAAAATCAACTTACAAATTTTTCCTTCAATTTTTTTCATAAAATAAATGAAAAAAAAAGTAAGAATAGTTTAGTTCTTTAATAATTTTTTTTAAATAACTTTTTATCCTAAAGGTATATAAGTAAATATTATTTATTTTTTATTTTTGCAGAAGTATACAAACCAAAAAAAAAAGCTAATAAAAAATAAATTTAACTCAAGTAGATTTGATACTTTGATTGATTGGGCTAGCTCTTAAACAATAGATATCTAACTAACACTTTTATTAGGAGAAAAAATTAATTATGATAAAATGTTCTTATCCACATTAGTAATATCTTTTACATGTGCATGCGTAAAGTAGCTCAAACGTGACTAACATTGATAACATGTTACATTTCAGACTTTTATGTCTACGTGTTTGAGAGGACTTGTTTTTAATAGCATTAATTAATAACCCAAATTAATATTTGTATTTATTCAAATGGTACACATTATTCTTGTCAAATTATAGCATTTAATTGTGTTATGAATTAAGTACATTTCAAGTTTCCAAATTAAACACGTAAAGCTAGCTAAGAAAGTCCAATTAAATAATAATAATAATAATAATAATAATAAATAGTCACATTAATTGGCGACATGGAGATAGTTTTTCTCTGATTCTTCCGCAAAACATCAAGATTCCTATATATATTTCTCTGTCATCAACTGGCATTAAACTTTTTTCCAACTAATCATTTTAAGTTAAATTTAACATTTTGTGAGTGAAAAATAACTATAAAAATATATTTACTTTCCATATATACATATGAGGCCAAATATTCCAAAAGCATAGTTAGACTTTGAATCTACGTACATCCTTCCAGCCGTTGGATCCATATCAACGGTCCTCCTATGTCTCATGACCTTTACTCATCTAGCCCCCATTTTTCTCTCCTCACACTATTCTCCACCTTACACCGTCTCTTCTCTATCCCCAAATTGGTAAAACACTCTTATGATATTTTTTTTCTTTACTTATTTAATCTTTTTTTATTTTTATTTTTGCTTTCTGTATACGTCCACACAAAACATATTCACGGTATATATATATATATTCAATTGTTGCTAACCATTTTGTGTTTGTAAATATCAGATATAAAAATATTTAGTATTTGTAAAGCAGCATATATATTTGTCAATATATATTAAAACATTAATAAATAGTAAATTTCTAACTATTTTATTGTATTCACTTTGATTATGACTCATATTAATGTTGAAAGTCACTAGTCATAAGATATATAAAGTCATCCCATTTATAATCGATGTATATATATATAAGAGGGAAATTAAGCATTAGTCCAAGCAGTGAAAAAGTAAAGGCAAGCAAGATTAATTAATGTGTTTCATGAATGGAAGAACCATTTTGAAGATTTGATATTAGTCCGGGTAAGACCAGCAAACACTTTTAAAAAGTTGGAAAAGAGAGGGACAAGACATACATCAAAATTTTCTTTATTTTTCTTTCTCTCTTTGCAACATTCTAAATTTTGAAGATGAGAATTAATTGGTGTGTTTCAATTTAACTTTTTGCATGGAAAATAGTACATATTTGCATGGAAAAATAGTTTGTGCCAACGTTTGGAAGAGTACTTTTTCCATGTTATTCAATCAAACCGAATAATTTTGTATGCGAATAAGTAACACTTTCTTTGCAAAAATTTGTTTTTTATTTTCAATAATAATAATAATTAATAGTTAAAATAACATAGTTTTAATTGAAAAAAAAAATTATTCTAATTAGTATTAGTTAAACTACAACTTATAATAATACCTCGGATTAATTTGGGATAGAAGTTTTCTCAATTTAAATTCTAAACACAGTTAGAAGAGCATTAATTGCTGAAATATGGAAGCACTGAAATCTAATAACATAACTACTGCATCAAACAATCATGATAATTTATTTATTTTGTTTGATTGTTTCTGCATGCAATAATATTGAACCCTAAAGTGTTTAATGGTATAAAAAATATAATATCATATTTACCAAAACCTCAACATTTTACAACATAAAACACAAACCCAAGAACATCAGTAATTCAACATCAAAAAGGATGTGACAACCACCAGATACATCATACGGATAAAATAAATAAATAAATAAAAGTTTGTCATTTGGTCTTCTCATTAGTAGTTTCAACAAGAAAGCAATTCACAATAGAATCAAAAAGCCTGCCAAAATGGGAATGGGAGTCCAGAAAAGAAAAGCTGAACTTTCACAGGGAATCGTTTTACCATCTTACACTCAAAAATAGGGTAAAAACTAAAAAGTACTTAAAAATACAGAGCAACCACATGAAGTGCAAAAAAACTTGCAGAGAATAAAGCCATCTACAAGAAGCAGCAGCAACAATCTACCAGCACTGCTAAGAAGCTTCAAGATGACAATAGCCAAAAATAGTGAACCCCACTGGATTGGTTTTTGACTATCTTCTCTTTGGATTCTGGAAGCAACATATTAAGACATTATAGGCGACAGACATGTAAAAAGACTTTCTTGTTTCAGTTACCAATTCTGTTTTATACTTCCGTGGTGTCATGGCCAACTGGAGCTAGTTCGGAGATTGGAATTTCATCAGATGTCTTATTGTTGGGAATATCAAGTGAGCTCACTGAATCAGGATGGCTTGAATTGTCATGTGCTATTTGTTCCTCTGAACTTGGATTGGGCACTTGAGCAGTTAAGCTAGCCAATGTTTCCTCCATGTGGTCAGAAATAGAATCCGGCTTCCCAACTAATGTTCCAGGTTCCTGAATGCTTGACTCAACAATCATGGTTTCGTCCGCCAGGGAATTAATGGTCGGATTTTCAACAGGAATATTTTTATGATGATCCAATACAGAAACAGAACTATTTCCAGCTTGCTCAATTGATGCATTATTTGAGTTGGCAGTCACAATCTCCTTATCTGAAGGGACCACAGTCACAGAATGGGCGGCTTGATGTTGAGCATCAATTTCTTTCTGACATGAATTTTCCACATGCAATTGGCTAATTGATTTTTGAACAGTGGATTCTTCAGGAGAAATGTCAGTTTCGGACAAGTTTGGTTTTGGCAAATCAGCTTGACTTGAATGAGATGGTGGGTTCTCCTCAGTGGCATCTACCATTTCCTGATCCAGACTCCTCTCTCCTGATTCTCCAGGAGTTTGATTCTTGACAGCCATGTCCTCTTCAAGAGCACAATTCAATTTGGCAATTTCTTCCTCAAAAGATCGGTTCTTTGCAACAGTCTGTTCCTCAAGCTCACGATTCTTCATGGCAATTTCTTCCTGTATCCTCAGTTTTTCTTTGTGCCCTGCAAGAATTGTTTGGACTCTTTCATACTCAACCAAAAGCTCCCCGTACCGATTCTGTAGGGTCCTTTCCAGCTCTCTCTGTTTGTTGACTTCTTCAATCAAGTTATTGACTCTGTGAGAACCAGCCACTTGTTCCTGCTTTTGTAATGTTCGGAAACATTCAACCTCTGTTCTGGCAGTGTCTATCTGTTTGTAGGTGGCCTCAATTTGTGACCACAGTTTTCCAGCCCTTGTCTGCACAATAAATAAAACACATTTCCTCAGCTTCACGAAATTACGATCATAGTATGAGAATGAAGACAAACAAAAAATCACACAAGTTAAAGAAATCAATACCAAGGAATGGCTACATCTAGCAGTAACAACATATTTGACAATACAAAGAATTAAACTAAAGAATAGATTGTCATAATAAGGTAGAAGCATCAACATATCAGTATATTGTCTGGGCACTTCTGTCAAAAGAATAACAAACCAGAAATAAAGAAGTCTGAAAAGAGATTGTCATCATATATAAGGTAGAAATATCAGCACTCACAACCAAGTATAAAGGAGTTCTGTGAGAAATGCAAAATTTAGCTAAACGAAAGATATAAACATGATCATGGCTTGAGTACTATGATATACCTGATATCCATGAGTTAGAACTTTAATCTTCTGTTCCAATCGAGTAGCCTTCTTTGCCTCGTCATCCAGTCTGCTCTTCATAATCTCAAATTCACTTTGTAGAGCAGTGAGTTTGTCACTGTTAGCAGCAACACTAGCAAGACCATAATGATTACGAGTGGGAAGATACATAAGATCTTCCAGGCATGCATCACGTGCTTTAACAAAATCATCCAAGGATTCATTCTCATGCCCCATCGCTACTTGAAGAAACTCAACCTCTTCTGTGATCAGAGAATCAGCCTATACCACCAAAAGCTCAAGTTATTAACTCCCAGATCCACACTACACCAGAATATACAAGTAATATTTAAGTGCAAAACCCACAAGGTACATTGCCAGGTTGTGTCCTAGCAGAGGCACTGAAGAGTGCATTATATAATATAACAAAAGCATGTAAGAACTAGATTATCTTCAAATCCAACAAATTGTGGAGCCAACAGTCACAGGATTTCTTGTTGAAGTGAAACCATGCTTCAGATAATACTAGACAAACAACATCCATAGATAAATGAAGGATCATTTTTGCTTGTCCATAAAAATGAATGGTCATGGATCTACTAGACAAGGATACCCAGATATGGGAAGCTGTAAGCTGGGTCATGGACTGGAGTGAGAGAAAAAAAAAACATATGAATAAACAAGCATGCTAACCAACCCATATGGTAGATGAGTATAAATTCTGAAGATGAGAAGAAGATGCTTTCAAGCACAACAAAGCTTAAAATTCCTCTTTGAATCAGACGTCCGGTTAACGTGAACTTGACAAGAACTTCAAATTGCATGATTTGTAAAGGAATGATTGAGAATAAGCTAAAAGCAGCAATCCACTGTGTACATCGAAGGATAGCAGGGTCAGAAAAGAAGTATGAAGAATGGAAGTAGATGGAGCGGAAGAATGGTATGTTAAGTATCAGGAGAAAGAAACACGCTATGAAGGAACCAATATCACCATGTCCCATAACCAATCCCCAGAGCTTCAGACATGGATTGCGCCATCCCAAAGCCTTGACATCACAAAATTACGAATATAAAAAAGGTAATGATGCCACTAAGAAAAACAAAAGGAAAAAGGCCCAATATAATTTGCATTCATGCAGAAAATTCAGGGAAGGAGGAGGAAGCAATAAGAGAAAGAAGTACAAGGAACAGAAGGTAGAGCACTTCGGCCTTCTTACATTCAATAAAACAAAGTGAAATATTAGATCCATCATGTATTTAATTGCCTGTATATATTTCAGAAAATTGGCATAAAATTAATCCAAGAAAATATCCTTCAATCACTGGCATCAAACATCCTGTCTCTCACATCTTTTGCCCTTAACAATGTTCCAATCATCACCACCAGCGTCCTTTCCTATGTTAAGGTATTATATCATGGTAAATAGAAAATTCTGTAATACTCACTCTCATCCTACTTTAGATTTGACCAATATTGTCCAGTTAACACATTCAAGAAAGATAATATTATGATAATTTACATGCTCACCTCCCTCACCAGTGTAGAGACTAATCAAGGAATTTACAACATTAAAAAATTCAAACTATTTTGCTTTTCACAGCAAAAATTATGCTCAATATACAAAAAATTTTAATCAGTGGACCAAAAGAAAACATAAATGACCGACCTCCAGTTAAATTGTCTCAACTGCTTATGATGGTTAATCAACAATGGACCTTGTAAAATATAAACTTCACAAATTGAAAGCGCACACACACAGTGCCTACAAAGATAAGCAGCTTCAAAATCTAGACTTTTTATGGACAATTGCCCCACTGACACCTAATCTCTTTGGGGCCAGGATACTCACAATGCACAAGGTTCACAAGTTCGTGTTAGCTCAACCAAAACAAGCACAATTTAAATTTTAGAAAGACTGGAAACCAGTTAGCAGCCTACCACACTACATGAATGCCATAAATAACTGAGATAAAAAGCTAATGACATAGTTCACATTCCTTTGCTCAGGTTATAATATTTGAAAATAACAATTTAAAAAATTCTCAATAGTAAGAGCAGGATTGCCTTGTATATTTATTCACATTAATTAGTCTCTTCCATTATCTTGAATGGAAACAGGTGATGAATTTCACCAGAACAAGCAACTTTGTGAATCAGGTTGTCACTTGGAAAATATAAAACTAAAACAGTAGTATGGTTCACCTTACTTTGTAAGGTACGTAGAACTCAAGACTGGAAACCAGTTAGCAGCCTACCACACTACACGAATGCCATAAATAACTGAAATAAAAAGCTAATGACATAGTTCACATTCCTTTCCTCAGGTTATAATATTTGAAAATAACAATTTAAAAAATTTACAATAGTAAGAGCAGGATTGCCTTGTATATTTATCCACATTAATTAGTCTCTTCCATTATCTTGAATGGAAACAGGTGATGAATTCAACTTTGTAAATCATGTTGCCACTTGGAAAATATAAAACTAAAACAGTAGTATGGTTCACCTTACTTTGTAATGTACGTAGAACTCAATGATGGAAGATGTACCAGCAGTGGGTATGATCAATTAAGTAAATTTATACTACATATAGAGATGTGATAGGATACACTGCAAGATGTAGTGTGACAAGAAGCAGATAATTCAGACATTTAAATAGGAAGGGAAAAGATTGAGCTACACAGCAAACAGTAGAAGCATACCTCATTCAGCTCATCCTCCTCAAAGTCTTCAATTTCAGGAATAGAAAGAGAAGACTTTCCATTAGCTGCCCGCTTAGAGCGTTTCTTTTTCTCCTTCTCTACTTTTTCGTCAAGTGGATACTTGGCATTATCATGTTCTAATAAAGAAAGAAGCTCTTTATTTATCATTTCCTCGGCCTGCTCAAATAAAGTAGGGGGAACAAAGGAGCTCTTGTCTTCATCGCCCCTCATCAATGAATTTTTAATAAGCTCCAACGCAGCAGTAGGAGGTCTTGGAAGCTCCCTTTGCAAAACCTTTGATCTCTTCCTAAGCAAGGCTTCCAGCCTAGCTTGTTCTTGTGCCTTCTCTCTAGCTATTCTGTCTGACATGTCCTCTTCAATCTTCTCTTCAACTTCTTCATTCTCTTCTGGAATGGGTTGGATAACTATCTGATACTCATTCTTTGGCTGAGGAAGATTAGATAAGCCATATTGCAAGTTTCTTTTCAGCTCAGCCTGCCTACGAAGTTCAAGCTTTGCACTGTTCTGCATCTCGATATCTTCATTTATGTGAAGTTCATCCCGGAAAGGAGTTGCTCTTGGTGTCACACCATAAGCATACGCATCTCTTGATGGAGTCATGCCTATTCTAGGGGTAAGACCCATAGGTCCAGGACTTGCCAAAGGAGTTGCCATGGGGTTTGGAGTCTGTATCTCCCTCTTCTTTGGGGTAACACCCGAAAAATCTGATGGGTGCAACTCAGGGTTCTCCCCACCTAAAAGTGGAGTTTGAGATTCTCTCAGGCGTGCAAGGTTCTCGGCTTCCATCATAATAGCATCACTTTTCCCACCTGGAGTTCTCTGTGGCGTCCGCAATGGGGTTATTCCTTGTCTTGGTGTCTGAGAATAATTTGCGAGAAGAGCACGTGTGGCACCACTCCCTTCAGCAAGCTCCTCATTACCCAAAATGAGATCGCTTGCATAACCCATCTTTGCAATCTCCTCAAGTTCATGATCTGATATCTGTGGAGGCGGAAGCAACAATTTTGATCGCTTCCTAACAGCCTGTGGATCATTAAGTTTGTTTGCTTGTAAAATTGCAGAAGGAGCATCTTGCCTTTGTAAAATTTTGTTTTTCGCAATATCAAGCTTTCTTAATTGGGCTTCCACATCTGCCCTCCTTTTCCCTTCCAACTCCTCAATCGTTGTTGGAAACTTAGGTTGCTGTGCAGGTCTTTCCTCATCAACAACATCATAGAAACCAGGAGGAGGTCTCTTCTCAAATGGTATCTCTGAATTATAATCTATCCCCTTTCTTTTCCTCTTCCTTTGCCTTGTGTGAATTCCAGCAGCTTTAAGTTCTCTCCTCTTCTGCAAGGAGGCAAGCCTTCTTGCTTCTTCAAGCTGTTTCTCCCTGGCCTTCCTTTTTGCCTTTTTCCCCCTGGTATTAGCCAACCGAGCCCGTGCTTCTGAAAGCATTTCCTTCTCATCTTCATCCATATCAACAGGATCCGGACGTGCCGGTTTCGATTCAGGGTTTGGATCAATCTCTCCTGGACGCAACTTACGGGGGTCATCACTGGGCTCATAGTTCTCATCCTTGACACAGGCTGCATCAAGTAGTTTCTCATAACGCTCAAGGCACTGGGATGGTGTCCTGCCAACAATAGGAGCAATTGTTCTCCATTGGGTAGGCATGAGTTTTGCAAGATGAAGCAATTTCTCATCTTCTTCCCTCGTCCACTCGGTCTGAAAATAAACCCAATGGAAATTACATACCCAGGCTAAACATTTGCCTAAAACTAAGAAACAGTTCACATTCGCGAGTGAGGGTAAAAATTAGAAAATCCCAAGAGCAACAAAAGCATGACACTTTATAACAAAAACTTATCTCTATGAAATCCGAATATTAGGACAAAGAAGACGCCATGAAAATTTTAAAAATGGCATGCACAGGTTAGCTGAAAAGAAGTAAATAAAAACAAGGTTTACCATATGCACTTCTCATCAGAAATAGCAAACATATGCTTCGCAAAATAAAAATTAATAAACAGATCCATAAAGGCAAACAAGTAAAAGAATACGAAATGTGGCACCATTATTATGAGTTTCTCTACCAAAATAACAAAAGACAAGCTAGCTAGAAAATTCAAGTGCAGAGAGCAATCATACGTCAAAATGACATTGAATTCTAAAATGCCCACCACTCCAAAAAACTAATTTGCAATCAAAGAAAGCCTGCATACTCTAACCAGATTATATCAACTAAAACATACCAAAAGATAACAAAATTTCACCAATTCAGAAGCTCAAAAGAGCAACCTAAAAACGAATTAATGATTAAAGTTTTTTTTTTTTTTTAAATCGAGCAGATAGTAACCTCGAACTGCAGGTCTCCAAACGAGATTATTTCAAAAAAACAAACTAAAACAAAGACCTTCATATCAAGGGATCAAGGACGAACCTTTTTGATGGAGGGATCAAGCCACTCGTACCAGCGAGCCTTGCACTGCTTGGCCGATTTCCTCACGAGGAGCGACGAGATTCTGGCCCATTGATTCTTTCCATATTTCATCACCGCCGCTTTGAGGATCTCATCTTCCGTGTTCTTCCACACACCGCCCTTTATCATAATCCTCATCTTGCCGGCCTTGTTATGCTCCTCCTTACCTCCTCTAGGGTTTCAAATAATCGATTTCTAGGGTTTCAGCAATCCTGAGGGGCGGGAGCTCCTAGATCGGGAAACGTATGCATAGAATTCTAAAGCTTGAGCATTTGGATCGCTCGCTAGGGTTTTTGGATTTCTAGGGTTCGGATATACCTCGCTCTCTCACGCGAAGCGAACTCGTTTTATTTTCCATTTTTTTCCTTTTTCTTTTTTTGGATACCGAGAAAATTGAAAATTTCACATATAATCCCTCATAAAAGCGAATATGTGCTTTTTATATATAACCCCACAAATATTATATTTTGCATATATGCCCTCACAAACTTTATAATTATAGAAATATAAATATGCATGCTCTTCTTCCCTTGCATACTTCCCTCAAATTATTAATATTTACACATCATGTATAAAGCCAATATTTCTTACTAAAATCAAATCAGCTGATGTTATTATTCATCCTTGAATATAGAAATACAAAATTAAGAAATCCGGATATACCACAACAAAAATGTACATATACTTTCACAAATTCAAAAATTATGCACATACCGTTGTACAAACCCAAGAAAAATTATATAATATTTGTGTACGAGGAATTCATATTTTTTAGAAAATAATTGAAGTTTGTGGATATATAGAGATATAATATAAAATTCCTCTTTCCTCTGGGTTGAGATAAAAATACACACAATTAAACCTTTGTTTCTTCCCTCTAAATTTTTTATTTCAGATTTTTTTTTTTCTAAAGATTTTCATTGTCACGGGCTGCAAATTACACTGTTAAGCTGCAGCCAGGTGCAAGAAAGGCTAACTTTTTTTTTTCAATTGAGAACTGAAAATAACAAATAATAATGATCATAAATTCAACATGATCTTCAAGTATGAATGAAAAGGATCAGAGACAAAACCTGGTTATGCATCACTCGTTAAGATGAAGTATCTCAAGATACATGATCTTTAACTGAGATCAGGATTGAACATCATTAAAAAAAAAATTAAATGCTAATTTAGGCACAACTGTCATTGAAATGCCAGGAAAAATGATTATTTACAGGATTAACAATAACACAAGCCTAACAGATTAAATACTGGGCATTGTATATGATTTTTACATTAAGAGATGGGAAGGAGATGACAACAACGAAAAATTTGATAATATTTTATGGGAACTGATTACAGAAGAAATTTGGAAGCAGCAACAGACATAAAAAATTTTCTATTGGGATCCACCTGAATAGCACCTATTTTTATTGAGCTGCAATCTGCTGCAAGAACTCTCCACCGAAAACTTTAATTTAAACATTGCCAGTAGAACTGCCTTTATTTGCACCTTGCAACTGCTCCATAGGAGAGCTTGTGATACTACCAACTGATCCATGTGTTTGCGAGCTTAGCTGTGGGCTAGCTGGCCCTGGCCCTGGCCCTGGCACTGGCCCTGCATTGTTGGTGATCTGTTGCAAAGCACCGGAGCTCAATTGCTGGGGACTCATCACAGTCTGCTGGCCAATTTGTTGCTGGCTAATCTGCTGCTGCTGCTGCTGCTGCATCACCATTGCAGGTGGAGAACCTACAACTTGCGGAGAACCGACCTGAGCCTGTTGTAATGGTGAGCTTATTTGTTGCTGCTGCTGAACCTGCTGTTGTTGTTGCAATTGTTGTTGTTGTTGCTGCTGCTGTTGCTGTAACTGTTGTTGCTGTTGCAGCTGCTGCTGCTGTTGCTGCTGGAAGGAATTCATGTAGAAGTTTTGCCCAGGGATCTTCGGTGGTCCCATGGACGCCATGGTATTGCGTTGTAAGGTACTCATGTTGCCTCGGTTCAGTGTATGTCCTAACATAGAAAAGCTTGACGTGTTGGGAAGCATCTGATTGCTATTTCCAGGTAAACCAACAAGTCCTGATTGTGGATTATATATCCCTTTTTGTGCTGCCATTCTGAATTTCGCGACCGTATTTGCTTGTGCAATTGCCAAGCTACTAGGACGTCCTGCTCCAAAAGTAGATGCTGTTCCAATGTTCATCTGATTAGGGCTCATGTTGTTGTTCAAGCCTGGAATTCCCATCGGGGAAGATATGCCCCGAACACCAGGCATTCCCATGACATTGCCTAGGCCACCAAGGCCAACCATGTTGTTGCCAATGTTCCCCCTATTGATGGCATTCAGCCCCATCATCATCTTCGGAGCTAGCTGGGACTGCTGCTGCAACATCTGTATTGGCAGATGAGATTTGTTGTTGACAATATGGCTTGTACCTATATGAAGGTTAGAGTTCTGCCCCACCATTTGCGAGAGTGGATTTGTTGACAGCAGTCCAGTGGGTCTCTGCATTGAAGACATGGAAAGCTGCTGTTGTTGCTGCATCTGAGACTGTTGGTTTTGCTGCAACAATAGCTGTTGTTGCTGTTGCTGAAGCAATGGTTGATCAATTTGTGGTGGTCTTTGAATCATTGGTGACCCAGGCAAATAACCTGGAGAAATAGATAAAGGCTGGCTGTTGTTGCCAGCGGCAGACAGCAACCTCACACCATTGGACATATTCTGCGAGGAATTTAAGGGTCCCATACCATTATTATTTGCTATAGCAGCAAAATTGGGTGGTTGCCCAGGAACCATCTCAGAATGTTTAATTTCATGGGTAGTAGCATTATCCATTGGGATACCCATCATTGCTGTGGTACTACCAGAAGTAACACCAACGGGAAGTCGTGAACGTTGAGTTTGATCTTCTACTTTTTGATATCCTTCTTTCTCCATCTACAGAAGATAAATATATGAGGTTAAGTTGCTGGGCTGATGGCAAAACTCAATAAACTTTCTAGATAGGTTTACTTCTCAGGGAAACTTACAAGTGAAGAGAACTGGGCAGCAAGCAGATCAGCATAGATCTGACAAAAAAATATTTCCAAGTGAGATACTAAATCAAGTAACTTACATAAAAGAGATGCAAAAAAAAAAAAAAGGATTGACAATGCACAAACTCACATTGGTTGGTAATGACAGTGAACAACTGTTAGACAAACCAGTATCATTGGTATCTCCATACTGCAATGCAACCGTGTCATCACCAGACCTCTCATGCAAAGTCAACTGGTGTGAAGACTTGGCAGAATAAGCTATACAGCAGCAGATCAAACAGTGAGAAGATAAAACATTTGGGGTAAATAAAAAAATATGGATTCCAGATTTGTTAGGCCAAGTAGCAAACCTTGATAACTATGATCAGTGCGCAGGAAATTCAGTACTCTGGTTTTATAAGTATTGGCAGAGCTACTTATAACTGATTTAGACAAGGGTTGAATTGGGTCTATAAAATCCTCAGCAATGAAAGTATCGGATAAATATGCAGAGAGTTGCTGAGATGAATACAAAACCGATTTCCTCACATGATAATCATCAACCTTGTTCTTCTTGACATTGAGTTGGTATCTGACACAACAACCAGCAAAAAGTAAGAGAAAATTAGTGCTTAAGTTGTACCAGTTGAAACACATAACAGAAGAAGTTTTTGAAGCAGTCAATACTTCAATAACAATGTAAGATTATTCAGAAACTTCCTACAAGAAAGAGAAAGTCATGATTTTGACATATTTAGGAGATATATTGACAAAAATCAGCCATCAAACAGACTTTTTAAAATGATAAAATCATATACGAATGACAGCAATAAAAGGAACAAAATTCAAAGCACTTCAAGCTTATCTAATATTCTGGCCCAATAAATTTGAGAAACAATTACCAGCAAAAGGATAAAGTATTCAGGATTTTGAAGTTACAAAAAGACAGCGAAATGAATTGTCCAAGTTGCAAACATTTCTACCTCCTTAGATTATATAGGACTCATTTTGCGTTGCTTTTCAGTTTTTTGGAAAATCCTTTCAATTATTGAAAATTTGAAATCTCTTTGATTACATAAGATGAGCAATTGGTAATTCAAACAAAAGGATTTTGAAAAGCTAAAAGCTGAAAAATGACTTTAAATTGGGCTTGGCCAGGATATCCCCACCCGCCGAATCGGACATGAGGGTCTCCCCTCTTCCAGCTCTCTGCAGGGGCAAAAGAGTCCCATATTTTGAGTTGACAAGAAAACGGGTGGGTGGATCCTATGATCTGAAGGAAGTCGGCCAGCTTTCACAGCAAGTAGTAAAAGCTCATGTAAATGTTTAAGAGAAGCTCTTTCCAAAGCATTTGTTTTAGAAGAGCATTTTTAAAGGCAGCACCACACACATGACAGCATGCACACAGACATGTATACTGCAGCAAATTTTGCAAGGGCTTGTATAGTGTATACCTCTAGAAAACCAAGACAGTAACAAATATACTAACCCTGCAGGGTTACACACCCAACTACAAATTTGACAGGAACATGCATGCAAAAACGCCATGTATCTATAGCATGCCCTCCCCCACTTCAATGGCATGCCCAAAATTCCAAAAAGAACAACCATCAAGTAGCATCTGTGACACTCCTACAACTAAACCGAGTGAAAAGTGGAACAGTGAATGGATATCCAGATTTGCATTGAACAGACAAAAATTAGTAATCCTCCGTCAAATAGCACTCATCCTATCTCTACCACTAATGCAAGTGAAAACAGAAAAGGTGGTAACCAACTAATTTTAAGGTTTCCAATAATAGAAGAAGACTAACCATCAACTATATCCATTTAAAATAGGAATTTTTGTCAATGCTCTCATCAACTCTACCAAATGGCTAGCAAACAGAAACATTCATGACATAAAAGAAAAATAAAATGGCATGAGTAAGTTCGTAAAAACCAAATTTAAGCACCAAAGCAGGATTATCCACCCTAAGAGCTTCAAGTTAATTGGATGTCATAGAACTACAGCTATCATCTGAAAAGATAAACAAGAATAAAATAGTGTCTTACAGGAAGGCGCGCCTATCAAGAAAAAAGCAAATTTTGGATAAAGCATAGTCATTATGTATATACATAAATATGATCATACCTCTGAGTAAGCATGTCAACCTTTGAGAAATGTTCAAGAATAACTTGATCACCCATAGAAGCATTCCCTACTGATGGACTGTTAGCATTTAATGGAGCATTGATGTTACTAACACTGGCAGGAGATCCAACCCCACTCATTGTTTGTGTTTTGGGAACAGAGTTAGCTTTTCTCTTCGCACCAACTGATGTTTGATGCTGTCTTTGCACATTATCATTAGGACTTGAAGTCACAGATGGAGCTCCGAGGGCAGCATTTGAAGTTGCAGCTAGCTTATCCTTCTGTGATCCCAAAGCAGATGTTGCAACAGCACTAAACTGCCCACCTACTGAGCCACTAGAAATTTCTCCTGATTTTGATGAAACAGGAGATTGAACCATGGGTCCAGATGAGACACGTGGGCTGTTCATTGGTTTCCGTTTCTGAAGTGTATCATCCTTCCGAGGATCCTTGTCAACTACAGTACGCGAATTATGCCATTGTGTAGCAGGTGGAAGGTGGTTCCTGAGAGGCTGCTGTTGGGGGAGATGCTGGGGTCGTAATTGCTGCTGGTCAAGTATATTGCTCTCTGTTGCCAATGCTTGCCGAGCATCTTTAGACTTCTCTAGTTCTTGCCTGTCCAACTTCATTTCTGTTTGCTCCTCCTTAGGAGCGTATCTCATCCCTTGCTGATTAAAGTAGAATGATGTGCCAGTCTCTTGATTAGAAATATTACTCATCATATGAGATGGATACCTTTGACTGCTCAAAGCAGAAGAGTACTGGACCCCTTTGACATCTAATTGTTGTTGCAGCTTCCACTGCATATCCACCCCATTGAGGCCAACAAATTGCGGCCCTGTGGGTTGTTGTTGCATACCATCCACTCCCACTGGGTTCTGCTTTGACCTCTTGGTTCCTGACATTGGTGTAAGTTGAGCATCCTGGATGTCCCTCTTTCCATGAAGAGAGTCACTGTATGGGCTGAGAGGTGAAGTTACGTTCGTGCTGACTCCTGCCAAATTTGAAGGTAATCCATGATCCTGCAGAACTCCTGGGTGGTTAATAGTTGGTTGGAACTTGGATTGGGAGGATAACGGCAGAGCAGGCCTGCCCATTTCTTGAGCAAAAGTATTAGGCCGCATTGATGAAATCCCCACAGGCAGGTGTTGAGCAATTGCGTTCTCATGAACACGCTGCAACCTTCCATCACCTTGTATAGTTCCTATATCTGGGTTGTAACCCATATTCTCAGACAACCTATCAATACAAACCTTCTTTCCGTGACTTTGATTGTTGGAGGTGACTGTCACTTCAGGGGCCTGCCGTAATCTCCGTTTTCTTCCAATGCCTAGATCAAGCTGCAAATCATGTGTGTAATATGGAATATTCACTTTGCTGAGGTTATTTTATCAGAAAATTTCTATCTATTTTTAAAAGGTGTAAGAAATGTAATACCTTGGTACTTGATGGATCATCACAAAGTCTGTCCAACATAGGGGTAGGGTCTAAAGAAAGTTTTGGTTGGAGAGCCTTTAATATACGAGACTCAACCTCCTGTAGGACATAATAAGTATGCAAACATTAGATCAGTCTTTGAGACAACTAGGAGCCCCTTATAGCAGGTTAAAGTGCTACTGCACTAACCATTAGATCACTATAGGTCCATGTATCATCTGAAATTAAGGGCATATCCTTCACAATATTTTCCAAGGACATGCGCAACAGCACTTTGTTCACAGTAGGACCGGAGTCCAGAGCAGAACCAGCAGGTCCTTGTTCAGATGTGCATTTCCTGTAGTCATACACCTGCAAGGGGAAACTAAGTTGAAACCTGAGGACCAAATACAGTAGTCATCTCCAGGCAAGAAGTTCAACAAGGAAATCATTTCACTTAACGCCAATCATCACAGGTAATTCCAAATATTGGCAAATAAATGCAAGCAAAAAAAAAGCAATCAGCTTCTGTCTCTAAATTTGGGTTAAAACCACAAAGGATGTATTGCTCTGTAAATATGTCATAAATTCAACGCTGAACTTAGAGCATTTAATTCTATTATAAGATCAATAGTACCATCCTGGTGATATATAGAATTGTGTGCCTGATGATTATGTTGAACAAAGGTATATAGATGGAGCGGCCAATGTTTATGTCAGACCAAAGAAAAGGATCATTCAGAGACTGGAACAAGTTTTCATAATCAATTGCATTATATATACACACACGCACTGACGCACATATACTAACATAAACCATACAATAGTCATGGCAAGTCTTAATCCCCTTAATTCAAAATATCAAAGGAATGGTTGAATATGATTCAAATCTATAGGTAACATAGGATTCTCAATTCTAACCCAAATGCATGGTAATGAAGCATTTACTAAAAATATCTCACAAACTATTTCTTCAAATTACCCCCATAAAAATAATAAATAAATAAAATAGGCATGATACATGTTATTGCTCCCTGCTTCTGACAAATTACTATTCATTACACCAAGATTTTCAGCCAGTATCAAGTGCTCTGTGTGTATTATTGTTTATGGTGAGCGAGCCCAATACATATACATATGGGATTTGTTAGAATAACTAAAAGTCCCATATTGGTTAATTTGAAAAATATACTTTTGAATATATAAGTCTGGATTTCTCATCCTATCAGCTTAATGTTTTAGATTGAATTAACCAAGATAATATGTTTGGTTTGGTTTGCATCTAACATAATATCAGAGCTTGGTCTATTTAGTTTGTTTGTGAGGTGACTAGTTAAAATAAACTGGCACACATCCAAGAGACATGTTAGAGTAACTAATAGTCCCACAACAGTTAATTTGGAAAATATAGATTTGAATTTATAAGCCTGTGTTTCTCATCCTATCAACTTAAGCTTTTGAGTTGAATCGGGTCTAAATAATATTTTTGGTTTGCATCTAACAAAATTTAACTGCATCAAATTCAAGCAAATTCAAAGGATTTGTAACCCTTTTTCTCTCTTATGGTGTGGCTCAAAGAACGCTGCCAGACAATAAAAATAAAATCATTTGTACAGTGTTTAAAATGAGTAATTCTAAGAAGCATGTATTTTACTGATTTTAACAAGCATCTGAACAACAAAACAGGCATCAGAATGTGAAAATGCAGAGTGTTGGTTCAATCAATATATATGAACAAACCTCACAAACAACAGTTCCTCGAGAGTATTTGCTTGGTATATCATCAAGAATATCTCCTGGCAACCACCCTGACTCAATAGCCTATAGGCACATGGGCGCACAATTAATTAACAAGCAAAAACAACAAAATGGATCATAAGGGAAAACATCAGTGAACTTTGTCGTTCAACATACAATTTTGATGTCTATAAATGATGAAGAGTAGCAAGATGATGAACAGATATGACCAACATGAATATTTTACATCACCATTAGCATGATCAGAATGACTATCAAGCTCACCATATGCTAGCTAATTTTTAACTAGATTCACAAGTCTTGTATTGTGAGTCACTTCCAGAATATAAATCAAATGATTGAAAATAGGAGATGTGACGGAAAAAACAGATTTTAATTGGATCTGAATTTCTCAAAACTGATCTTTATCAGGAGCATAATTTATTATGTCTTCATGTGATTCTTTAATAGATGAACAATCATGGAACATCGATCCCCATGAGACATAATAAATGTGTGCTCTCAATAACCCAATATGTAACTTTGACTGCTAGTAGTTTATTCTGTCAATAATCATAATGAAGACCAACATCACTATTCTAAATCCATAAAGAACACTTGGCTCATTTAAGTCTCATGCGGTTCCTAAATGGGTGTAGATAAAAGCAATAACCACTGCAATTATTTTGAACTGCACTTTGACAATCTAATATTCTAAAAATAGTACTGAATGTCGCAATTATTTTTTGAGATAACCCAATATGTAACTTTGACTGTTAGTATCATGATCATTGCTAAACTTGAAGTATACACTTAATTTGCCATACCAAGAAAAAAAAAACAAAAACAAAAAAAAAAGAAGACAAAAAAAGAAAACGACAAAAAAAAAAAGGTCAAAATCAAAATGATGATGGGCCTATAAAATATGCATCAACATGCAACCAAAGCGTAAGTGTTGAATTTACATCACTAGACAAACTAAATGATGGCAAGAGAAGCCCTTGCCATTGAGGAAAATGAACAAACAAACGGGGAGCACACCAGAGTGTTTGCAGTGAAGATTCAGCTACTTTTAATACTAATCAATGAATATTTCCAGCAAGAAACTTAGAAATAATTGGTTTGTATACAAGAATCAAACTTTGCATATAATGCATGGATAATTAATATTGTTAACCTCACAAAGGTTTGTGCTCAGTAAACATCACTTAAAAAAAGCGCAAGAACAAAGATTACTTCCCATTAGGCTTCTGAAAGAAACGTCACCATCAAATACAATCCTAAATTTGGCTAAGACAGATAAAAAGAACTTACAGAAAACAGACTCTCTGATGCCCTGTCATATGGATGCAATGACTTCATATCTTGAAGCATAGGTTGAGGATTCTCAGTCTGAAATTTTTTGTGGAATGTAAGAACATATTTCAAGAAAAAAAATCTTCAATTTTATCTAATATCAGACCTCCCACTAGTGAAAAAAAAGAACACTCAAATTTAGAAAGAAAGTAAAAAATACCTCAGAAGGTTTCCCTATGAAATATCCTTTCTGAAAAAGGTTCAGGGTAAAGGAAACTTCATGTTCTGTCACAAAAAGGAAGGAAATAATTTCCATGATGGATGATGCACAATGGGGAAACTGATAAACCAAAACAATAACAAGTAGAACTTCTGACTGAAAAAAAAAAAAAGATGGTGTTGTGACAAACCGGCTGATATAAGCTCCTTACGGCGAGAGGAAGAAATTGACGAGCCAGCAACATGATTTGCTCCTTCAGAAATATTAACCTGTACCATAAGGATGAGTAATTCGTTTAGCACTAATTCTAAAGAACTTGGGCACAAATAGTCTTCTGATAAGAAAAATTAAAGATAGCAAATGATATGTATAAGTCAGAATGTATCAGAAAAATGAAAAACCAGGGTACATCAAAGATATAACTAACGATCAATGGAAAGAGAATTTTACAGCTATTGGGGATGATTTGATTCAAATTCGGCCTATGGTGACATGGACATTGAATTAGTAACCAAAAAGGTGCCTAGAAAGTAATAGGGCAAGAGAGTTTGAATACTTGTGGCTTTAGAATTTCTGACAGGATAGTAGTGACAGGACACCAGCTTACAATTTGATAATCTCCACAACCAAGAGAATATATAATGTAAGAATGATAAACAAATGTGTGATAGCTGATTATTTTGCAGATAATGCCAAAGAGAATAAAGTTGGTATCTAATGACACAAGTAACAAAACATGGAAAACAAGAACAGGAAGTCTTCTTAATCCCAAGCCAATCTAATTAGGCACAGTGTAATTACAAGAGCTAGGCGCACTTAAGGCGCTAAGACTTTTTATTGCCCAAGGCGAGAGGTGCCATAAAAGGCACATGCCCGAGTGAAGTAAAGCGCTAGTTAATAAATAACTTAAACATATACATATAATTTTTTGAATCATAAAAGTCAAGTAAAGTAAAGCATCTAGTCAAACAAAGCATAGCATGAAGTCATGAAAAACACTTCTTAGACGTCTAGACTACTCAAGTTTTTAGAGTGCAAACTCTATCTTCATAAGTCATCTAATTCTAAAATATCATCATCTAAGCTAGCTTCAACTCCATAACTAGATTTAGAGTGCAACGTTTGCAGCCTCTTTAATTTTATCTAATTAATTAGTTAATCCGTTAATGTACTCATTATTTTTTTAAAAAAAATAGCATTTATACACTTAAATCACCTGGTTTTTCTCTCCTAAATTTATTTCATTCTTTATTAGTGAGCCTTTTTTAAAAGCCACCTAATTTTTCTCTCCTAAATTTATTTCCTTCCTTATTAGTAAATGCGCCTTATTAAAATCCCAATTAACACTAATTGAAAGCATTAAATATAGGGTTGATAGCAAAAAAAAAAGACAAAGGCGTTTTTTTATGCTTGCCGCGTTGAAGGCGCCTCACCCTGGGGGTGTTGAGGCGTTAGGGCATCGCCTCGCCTAAGCGCCTTTGTCGTTTTTAATAACACTGATTAGGCATGTAAATAATTCAAGGTTGAGTGAGTGAGCTACATTCACCTGAGGATTGGATCTAGCCCATTGCAAGCTAGATAAGGTGAGGATAACTCATTACCAACTTCGAAGTACACCTCATTTTCTAAAAAAACTAAACAACCAATAAAAGAGCCAAGCTCATACATAAATCAACCACAGACACAAAATTAAAGTAAAGATTTAAGGCAGTGTATTAACCTCTAAGAGTTCGAGTCCTTATTAACTATCAAGTGGCTCAAAATCATGATGCATGCTTTTGTTTGCAAAAGTGCTTGTGATGACAGGCTTAAGCAAGCATACATTTGTTTGAGCCCAGCTCAAAACATGCTCATTGTTATTCAAATATGGTGCACCGAATCAAAATTTAAACCAAGCTTCAGTTATTTGTTAGCAGCAAGACACATTTGGCAACCCTTCATTAAGAAAGGAAGGAAAGTGACACATTGCACGCCAAAATAATTGCAGCACATTTCAAATAACAACATTCAATAATAATCCAAAAACTTGAGAACAGACATTTATAAAAACCATATTGTATAAATATTTCAGACAAGCATGGGTATCATTACAAATTCCCAAATGAACCTTGCTTACTCTAAGTTTGACCTTGAGAAATCTCAACCGCATTAACGTGTTTATTCTCATTGCTTCAATGAGCTAATTATACATCATTTCATGCCTAATTAATTAAAGACCAAAATTACTTTCAGATAAAAGGGAACACCAACCAATTTCAAAGATGATCCAGAGCTGGATTTTAGATAAAACTTTTTGAGGCATTAAACCAAAGTTTGTACAGGCTTTGAGATGAGTTTACTCTGCATTTCTTTGTCGCTTTATAGCCAACAATCAAACTCTTAAACAAATTCAAATTTCGGTTTGAGATTTATAGGGTATATAAATTAGTAATGAACCTTACAAAACATCCAAAGTTGGAAAACATCGTAAAAAGACAGACAGGTGAAGAACTACAAACACACCAAAAAAAGGCAAAAAAAAACCTTCATTTGTCACAAAGCTCCAAAAATAAAGCCTTTAAAAACATCTGCATATAATCAATTCAAAAGAGACCGTATAATAGAAAACAAAACCTAACCCTAATTTCCACGATAAAAGAACAATAGCAAGAATTCCATAAGTTCCAATGGCAAACCTGATATGACAAAGTCAAAACCAAGACAGAAATCCTAAAACAGAAAAAGTCACTCACAATTGGAAACCAAAGATCTCAACTCTACAACTTCCTACTGATCAACCCTAATTTTCAACCACACGCCAACAAAGACATGGATTCCATAATAAAATAAAAACTTAAAAAATAAAATAAAAACCTAAAGAATAGTGATGAAAAATGCATGAACTTAAACTAACACTTTTCAAAAATAAATTAAAAAAAAATCAACAAATCAAAAAAACAAAAAATCGTTTTCAATCGCCAAATTCTCCACTTTAAAACGTTTCATAGATCAAATACCGTACAAATAACACCAGCGTATCAAAAAGAACTATTCAAACATAAAATTCAATTTACTACAAAGACGATAAGGTGAATGGAGAAAGTAACCTCGCACTTGGATCCGGTACCATTGAGGGCGTGAGAGTTCTCAGTGGAACCCTCGCTCGGAGCAGGATCATCCTCTCCGAATGCTCGAAGCCGCGGTCTGAACCGAGTCCCGGTCTTCGATACCTTGAACGAGACCTTCATCTTGATCCCTACCAATCTGGTGCTCCCCCGCTCATCAGAACTACCGAGCTTCAAAAAAACTGGCAAACTCTAGAAAACCCCTAATTTATGTGGTTTCATCGGGATCGCGAGCTAGGGTTTTCAACTTCTCCGGCGAAGAAGAGATGAAGAAAGAGAAAGAGTTAATTCGGATATATATATATATCTATTATTTATTTTTATTTTTATTTTTTTTTACCTATTTGGGAGGGTTATGGGTTTTTTAGTAAATAGGTCCCTGAAAAACAATATTTTCACAAATGTGGGGTTTTCCATTGCAACCCCCGATAAAATCGCAAAATTGTTTTTCAACCCAGTTTAACCTCCTCTTTTTTTTTTTCTTTTTTTTTTTTGTCTTGCATGCTAGAGGCTTTTTGATGTTTTAATTTTAATTGGAAATATGAAGACAAGAATTTTTATAATAAAATTTTAAGTAAAATAAATGATATTTTATAGTTAATATCTTTGAAAGGAACTTTCCATTGTTAAAATAACATTAAAAAGTGTGATAGTTTTTATGTGTGAAATGGATTACTTGAATTAAATTTACAATACTTTTTAATTTAGTAGCGGTCCTCTTACGTATAAAGTGTTTGTGTTTAACTAGAGAGATGCAAGATGAGAGCACATGTTGTTGATCTTGCAGTTGCACTTTGCGCATGTGCCCTTTGACACGTGACTTGTCTACATTCTTAAAAAATATATATAATTTTACAATTAAATAAATCTCAAGGTTAAAAAAAAATTAATAAAATTATATATACTATCCAACTTCTTCTCAGTGAATTTAGTGGGTTGTATCATACAAAATGAAAAAATATGCCAAATGATTCACTAGTAGTGAAGAAAGACCAAATATAAGAATGGTATCAATTGCAGAGGAGTGTTGAGGATAATTACTAGACAATCAATGATTGTTGTGATTAGATCATCCATCCTATATGACATTGAACTAAGAGTTGGCTATCTTACTAATTTTGATGAGGTCTTTCATTTCTTAATTACTAAATGCGACAAATTTTGTACTTATATATTTCATTTTGAGATGTAATTTATTATATATTATTAAAACAGCATAAAAAAGAGTGATAGTTTTATATGTGGAATGGCAGAGGAAATCATGCTCGTTACTTAAATTAATTTTATAATACCAACAATCATTTGGTCTGCTGGAGGTCCTCTTACGTGTGTAAGTAATTCGTATCTCACTGAAGGGATGTAAGGTAAGGACATATGTATTGCTGAGCTTCCATCTGTTCTTCACGTATGTGCCCATTGACACATGGCTTATCCATATTCATAAAAACAAAATACAATTAAATAAATATTAAGGTTTAAAAAATTAAAATAACAAAATTATATGTACTATCCAACTTATCATTGACAAATTTAGGCTCTATTGTATGGGTTATATCTATGCAAAGTAAAAATATATAAAAAATAAAAAAAATATATGATCGCTCATAGTAAAGTAGGATTGAATATAAGAATGGTATCAAATCACAAAGGAGTATTGCCGACAGCTACCAGACAATCAATGATTGTCGAGATTAGATCATCCATCCTATACGACATTGAACCAAGTAAGAGCTGGCTATCTTACTAATTCTGATAAGGTCCTCTGTTTCTTAATTACTAAATACGACAAATTATGTACCTATATGTTTTAGTTTGTGATGTAATTTTGTAGATATTATTAAATAAACAAATATAAATTACTGGATTTAAGTCACTCTATCAGAGGAGCCCTTTTCCAAATATTTATTGAAGATGTTAAAACTTGGACAACTTAATTACTGTAATTTGAACCATACCCAATTAATTTGTTCTAATAAAATATAAATCAACTTGGTTTATACTCTTGAGAATAGTCATATATCAAAACAGAGAAAAAAAATTCAAATAGTAGTTGCTCTCTGCGTATGTGCCCCCTTGACACATGATTTATCTATATTCGGCCAAAAAAAAAATTACAATTAAATAAAATCTCAAGGTTTAAAAAAAAAACAAAATTATGTATACTATCCAACTTCTTCTCGATGGATTTAGGTTCTACCGTAAGGGCTATATCGGTACAGAATGAAAACTATGTCAAATGACTCACTAGTAGTGAAGTATAACCGAATATAAGAATGGTATCAATTGTGTAGGAGTACTGAGGACAACTGCCAGATAATCAATAGAGGAGTATTGAGGACAGCTACCAGACAATCAACAGAAAGAGTACTGAGGGCAACTATCAGACAATCAATAGAGAAGTATTGAGGACAGCTACCACACAATCAACAGAGGAGTACTAAGGGCAACTATCAAATAATCAATAGAAGAGTACTGAGGACAGCTACTAGACAATCAAACAGAGGAGTACTAAGAGCAACTGTCAGACAATCAATAAAGGAGTGTTGAGGACAGCTACCAGACAATCAACAAAGGAGTACTGAGGGCAACTATTAGACAATCAATAAAGTATTAAGGACAACTGGTAGACAATCAATAGAGGAGTATTGAGAACAACTGGCAGACAATCAATAGAGGAGTACTGAGGACAACTACCAGACAATTAATGATTGTCGATATTAGATCATCCATCCTAAATGACATTGAACCGAGTAAGAATTGGTTATCTTACTAATTTTGATGAGGTCCTCTGTTTCTTAATTACAAAATATGACAAAATTTGTACCTATATGTTTTATTTTGTGATGTAATTTATTAAATATTATTAAATAAACAAATAGAAATTACTGAATTTAAAGTCATTCTATTAGAGGAGCCATTTTTTAAATATTTATTGAAGATGTTAAAACTCGCACATCTCAATTACTAAACCAGACCCAGTTAATTTGCTCTAACAAAATCTAAACCAACTTGGTTTACACTCTCGACTCTTGAAAATAGTTACACATCAAAACTGAGAAAATAAAAATCAAATACTTATATGTTTTTCCCCAATATTTGAATTAGTGTTTGGGTTCATATTGGTGTGAAGCAAAATTATTACTTTATTAATTCTTTCATATGCAATATTTTTTCCTCAAATAAAAAAAACCAAAAATGATTAATAATTAAAAAAGTATCTTTAATTGAAATAAGAGTGAATTATTTTTTTAGTTTTTTAAATCACTAATTTATCAACTGAAAAGAATAATTGTTGATTTAACATGAACTTCAACCATGTGAAGTTACCACAATTGATTTAAAACCAAAGCTAAATCAAAAGGCACACACATGCATCTCAATTGTGATTGTGGTGTGACCATGTGATGCTTTCTTAAAGTCCTAAAATGTTCAAATTTATGTGAATAATAATAATAATAATAATAATAATAATAATAATAATAATAATAATAGAATGCTATATATGCTCTTGCAAGATTCTTGGTATGCGTCAAAAGTCAAAACTCAGTTATTTGGCATTCAAATCTTTTTTGGGTGTCCACGTTTTTATCTCAATCATATTCTTCACTGCAGGATCTCATTTTCAATCTTTACCACCAAGAAATTTCCAAAATAAACATTGTATATATATATATATATAACTCATTATTCCACATATACCCTCATTCATTTCAAATCCCACACTCATACATCTAATAAATTAATAAATATGATAAATAACACTAGTATTTAATTATGTAACATAATTAAAAAAATAATGGAGACCAAAGACATCAACAACTCCTAACCTTTGTTTTTTTTAATATAAATAAACCAAAAATTCAATTCCTTAACTTTTAATTTAAGAGAAAAATAAAATATCAGTTGATCTTATTTATTTTATTTTATATTATATAGAATAATATTACTACTATAACAAACTTATTATTATTTTTAAATTTTATAAAAAAACTATAAATTTGAGTCATTTAAAAACAATAGAATACTGAATACCAACTCTTTTGTTACAAAAATGGTATTGTTTTTACTTATTTTTATAAATATGGACAAGCCATTAATTTTCAATTTGATTTATTTCTGAATTCCCAGACAATGAATAGATGAGTATTGATGACAACTACCAAACAATCAACAGAGGAGTACTGATGACAACTACTAGACAATCAACAGAGGAGTACTGAGGACAACTACCAGACAATCAGTAGAGGAGTACCGATGACAACTACCAGACAATCAACAGAGGAGTACTGAGGACAACTACCAGACAATCAGTAGAGGAATACCGATGACAACTACCAGACAATCAACAGAGGAGTACTGAGGACAACTACCAGACAATCAGTAGAGGAGTACCGATGACAACTACCAGACAATCAACAAAGGAGTACTGAGGACAACTACCAGACAATCAACAGAGGAGTATTGAGGACAACTATCAGACAATCAATAGAGGAGTACTGAGGACAACTGGCAGACAATCAATAAAGGAGTACTGAGGACAACTACCTAACAATTAATGAATGTCGAGATTAGATCATCCATCATAAACGACATTGAACTGAGTAAGAATTGGTTATCTTACTAATTTTGATGAGGTCCTCTGTTTCTTAATTACTAAATACGACAAATTTTGTACCTATATGTTTTATTTTGTGATGTAATTTATTAGAGATTATTAAATAAACAAATGGAAATTACTGGATTTAAGTCATTCTATCAGAGGACCCATTTTCTAAATATTTACTGAAAATGTTAAAACTCGCACAACTCAAGTACTGAACCAGACCTAATTAATTTGCTCTAACAAAATCTAAACCAACTTAGTTTATACTCTTGACTCTTGAGGATAGTTACATATCAAAATGAGAAAAAAAAAAGTCAAATACTTATAAAATTTTTCCCCGCAATTTTTGAATTACTGTTTTGGGTCCATATCGGTAAAAAGCAAAATTATTATTCTATTAATTCTTTCATATGCAACATTTTTCCTCAAATAAAAAAAACCAAAAAAGATTAATAATTAAAAAAGTATCTTTAATTGAAATAAGAGTGAATTATATTTTTAGTTTTTTAAATCACTAATTTATTAACGGAAAGAATAATTGTTGATTTAACATGAACTTCAACCATGTGAAGTTACTACAATTGATTTAAAAACCAAAGCTAAATCAAAAGGCAAATGCATCTTGATTGTGATTGTGGTGTGACCATGTGTTGCTTTCGTAAAAGTCCTAAAATGTTCAAATTTATGTGAATAAAAATTATAATAATAATAAAATGCTATATATATGCTCTTGCAAGATTCTTGGTATGTGTCAAAAGTCAAAACTCAATTATTTGGCATTCAAATCTTTTCTGGGTCCACGTTTTTATCTCAATCATATTCTTCACTGCAGGATCTCATTTTCAATCTTTACCACCAAGAAATTTCCAAAATAAACATTGTGTATATCTTTATATATATTCCAATATAAAACTCATTATTCCACATATACCCTCATTCATTTCAAATCCCACACTCATATATTTAATAAATAAATAAATAAATATGATAAATAACACAAGTATTTAATTATGTAATTATAATTAAAAATATAACAGAGACCAAAGATATCAACAACTCCTAACCTTTGTTTTTTTTAATATAAATAAACCATAAATTCAATTTCTTAACTTTTAATTTAAGAGAAAAAATAAAATATCAGTTGGTCTTATTTATTTTATTTTTATATTATATAGAATAAAATTATTACTATAACAAACTTATTATTATTTTTAAAATTTAAAAAATATAAATTCGAGTCAGTTAAAAAAATAATAGAATATTAATTCTTTTGTTACAGAAACAGTATTATTTTTACTTGTTTTATAAATATGAACAAACCATTAACCCTCAATTTTATTTATTTTTTCTACATTATACTCAATTCTCCTATTATAGAATAAAATTTATCCCTAAAATTAACATTTTAAAATATAACCAGGGAAATGAATATATATATATATTGGCATAAGAAACTATAGTTCCTAAAAGGGTATATATGTAAATTTACTTGTTATATAATGTGATAACTTCTATATAAAGTGATATAAATTATATAAAAGAAAACGTCATTAATTCATGGTAATGATTGGATCCAGCGTTGATACATAAACAAACCCAGCCGCTCTTCGAAGACGTGGTCTTTACTCAACCTCGTCTCCTTCTCTCTCGCCAGGAAAAAGCTCGGAGTTTCGGCGTGGAAGAGAGTGGGGCCGTGGTCTTAGGGCTCTGTCGGAGAGATCTCAGGCCTTTGGTTTGTTTTTCGATGGCGGCAGGCGGCGGTCCGGAGGCTCGGATCGCCGGTGCCGGTGCTGAAGGGTTTTATCTTGAGAAGTTCAAGCTCTATCAGACCCAATCGGTGAGTTGATGTCGGTTGTGGCTGGAATTCTGTGTTTTTCACTTTTTCTGTTTAATTGATGTTTTGATGTGATTAGTGAGTCTTAATTGGTTTTTGAAAATTTTGAGTTTTTTTTTTTTTTTTGCCTGTTTCTTCTTGGGTTTTTTTGTACATGTCTCTGATTTGGAAGGATTTCGAAGGATTTGTGGAAAAGGTTTGTTTTTTTTCTCTTTTCAGATTGATTTTGTTTTTTTTTTTTAAATCCTTTCTATTTGAATTCGATTCTGTATTCATAGCAGTTGATTTTACTGTTTGGAGCTAATATGGTTGATTAAGATTCGAAATTTGGGATGAATATTTGCCCAATGTAATTTAGTTTCCTATATCGCAAAAAGTCTCTGTTTTTGTTCAAAAACTTGGTGGACTTTGATAAAATTTTTGAGTTTGTTCTTTGAAGCGTAGAGCCATTTGCGGGCTGATGTTGTGACAGTATTATTTGTTCTATGTACAGATTGTTAACTTGTGTTAGGCCTCTGAATTGATGTGCTTTCATTGTAATGCAGAAGTTTTACATATTTGGAAGAGAAAAGAGTAAATTACTTTGGAAAATGCTAAAGATTGATAGGCTGGAACCTTTTGACAGGATTATTTGTTCTATGTACAGATTGTTAACATGTGTTAGACCTCTGAATTGATGTGCTTTCATTGTAATGCAGAAATTTTACATATTTGGAAGAGAAAAGAGTAAATCACTTTGGAAAGTGCTAAAGATTGATAGGCTGGAACCTTTTGAATTGAACATGCATGAAGACCTCACCACATACTCGGAAAGTCAATGCCGTGATTTGCTGCAGCGATTACATGAAGGGAACAAGTCAACTGGGGGTCTAGTGTTTGTCACCGGATTTTATGGAATCATCGGTATGCTTTATGTTGAATGTGTTTCACATGTCTAAGGTGTTATACACTGTGATATACCTTTTACAACATCACGGCAATTCAATTATTGTGCAGGGTTTGTCAAGTTTCTTGGGCCTTATTATATGTTACTTATTACTGAAAGAAGGAAACTTGGTAGTATATGTGGCCATGAAGTATATGCCGTTGCAAAGAGCGAAATGATTCCACTGTCCAACTGTACTGTGTTGTCCAATATGGTTAATTCTAAAGTCGAGAACAGGTTTTTGTCCGATCTGCTTGTACATAAATCTGTAGTATTTACTGCATTTCCCACTATTTGTACAGATCAAGAAACCCTAATGTGGAAGTTGTATTCTTGATCCCTACATGTTTTTGGAATGTGGTCTGGTTCTAACTTTACAAGTACATTTCCATCAATTCCTCTACACATTCCAGAGTGGTTATTAGGAATAAGTTACATATGATATTCTTTGGGTGCTATCCTTTGGTTAATGGGCCGACTGTTTTAAGCTGTTTAGTCAGTCTTTAATTCTTTTTATCTGCTCAAGAATGCATGCTTTTTGTCGTGAGCACTTATCAATGTTTGAGAATAACTCTTAGTCATCTTCTAGTTTTTGTAAATTCCATTGTACTCAATTCCAGATGGTTCCTTTTGAGTGCTATATGGCAAGCTTCACTTATTGTTATGTTGTTATAAACTCTATTTGTTTCCAGGTATCAAAGTTGAGAAGTTCAGGTTCCTTCCATCTAGAGGAATATAAGCAGCTTTAATTTATTGTATTAAGCACTTTTCTTGCTTTCTTTACTTATTTTGATCAAGTATCTGAAGATGCATTCACCGTTCCTGTTTTCTCATGATGACTTAGATACAAGAAGCTCCTAGGAACAGTGGACCTTACAAAGGACTTCTTTTTCAGCTATTCATACAATATTATGCATAGCCTGCAGAGAAATGTATGTGATTATCAGACAGGGCCAGCCCTTTATGAGACCATGTTTGTCTGGAATGAGTTCTTGACTCGCAGAATTCGAAATCATCTCAAGAATACTCTGTGGACCGTAGCACTAGTTTTTGGATTTTTCCACCAGGTAATGTTTAGTATGAACTTATTTCTGTCTATACAATAAGAATGCCAATTTTTTCTTTAAGTCAAAGTATTCAAGTATATTTGTTAATTTCTACAAAAAATGAGAATTCTTTTGGTCCTGTATCAAAAGGTTGCTACCCACTATTTACCATGTACATTAAGTTTATCATAGAGTTTAGCTTATCTTGGAACCATTGTTTTCTCCGATATCAGCCGAGTAGGGAAGCTTACCAGGCAACTTTGTGTGTCTTCTTAAAAATGCGAGCAAATGAAATGAATAACCATCATTTGGCTCCACCATTCCTCTATAATATGCTTGATTAGCCATAAGAATTTTGCATTGGGGTATTAGTGGACTGTGAAATGACACTCTAGAATGGTGGCACTTGGTGAAATATCTCACATTGTTCTGTAGAAGTCAAACTAGAGCTAATGATTTTAGCTCTAGTTGTGAAGCTGGAATGCTCTAATATCCCAAGTAAAAGCTCCTTCAGGTACTGGATTTGGCTTCAAATTGGAAGATTGAAGGTTTGGTATAGTCTCCTTTCTCATTTTGTCATAGGTCTCTCAGTTGATTCTTGATAATGCCTATGCATTTGCACTGTTCAAGCAGATTGATTGAATGATTGTCAATTCCATAGTGCCCAATGTTTCTCTTGATTTCCTTTCATAATCCTCATTTATTTATTTATTTATTTATTTTGTGAGATTCTTGTGTGGCTTCAGTGCCAGTGGACTCTGTGTTGATTATCCAATCATTATGAATTTCATGGGTCTTTGCTTCATGCAGATCCAAAAGGGTCACAATAATGAGCCAACATGGTATAGACAATAGCCTATTTTTGTGTATTTCATGTGAACTGAAAATTATTAGTGATTATGAAATTTTTTATCTTGCATGAATGTTAGTTACTACATGCGAAGTCACCAATCCTTTTTTTTTTTTTTTTAAGTTTGAGATTTAGTGAGTTTTAAATTATCTTAGACAGTCAGTTTAAATCCTATAATCTATTACTGTGCACTAATTCTTTGTTTGCTTTAAGCAGGCTGTACTTTCAGCATCTGGGAAGGACTGTGAGCTGACACTCATTGCCAGGCGATCGCGCCATTTTGCTGGCACCAGGTTTTTATGCATTTAGAGCAAAATATTAACTTGCGACATGATTTGGAGAGTCAGAAGGGCTTTTGCCGGCCCTGATAGCTTATATGCATTTGTATGCTTGTATGAAAAGCATTTATCATCATTGATTTTACTGTTTCTCTATCAGGTACTTAAAGCGTGGTGTTAATGAAAAGGGTAGAGTAGCCAATGATGTCGAGACTGAGCAAGTTGTATCTGAATACACTCCCAAGGAATTCCCTGCACGAATAAGTTCTGTTGTGCAGAACAGAGGTTCTATTCCACTATTTTGGTCCCAGGAAGCTTCATGGCGGAATTTTAAGCCTGATATCATATGTAAGTTTTAGATTTTATGAAGATAATACCATGAAAAGTTGTTTTGTTCATTTATTTTGATCTTCCTTTTTTCAGTGCTGAAGAAGGACCAAAATTATGAAGCTACCAGGCTTCATTTTGAGAATCTTGTGAACAGATATGGAAATCCAATAGTCATCTCGAACTTGGTAAAGGTAAGGTTTTTATCAGCTGAGTTTATTATCTTTTATTTATGGTTTTGCAATATAAAGTACTTCATTTTAAGACATAATTTAGATGTAATGCATTATATGATCTTTTTTTTATGATATTTATCGTCATGATCCTTTCTAATAGACATGTGAGAGGAAGCCTCGGGAAACTAAACTCCGCGTAGAATTCGCAGAAGCAATTAATCAGATAAACAATGATTTACCTGAGTCTGATCACTTGAGATTCTTGCATTGGGATATTCAAAAATATTGTCAGAAGTATGTACCTTTCAGTTCTATTCAGAAAGTTTATGAATGATTTCCTATAATCTATAGTTGTCCTGATCCTGATTGGAACTGTTTACTTCTTCAGACGAGGCACTAAGGTGTTGGAATTATTGGGCGAAGTGGGAGTTCACGCCTTGAATTTGACAGGGTTCTTTTATTGCCAACTGACACCAACTTTAAGCTTTCACGGGGGTACAATGTGTCCCATATTTGGGTAAGTTCTCCCACAGACTATTATAAAAATAACTTGGTCCATGCTCCTCAAACACTATATTACATGCTTTGCACATTATTTTATTTATTTATTTATTTATTTTGTGGGAAATTTTTGTGGAACTAATGCTCATTAGCATGTACATGAATGAATTTTTCTTGAGGGAAATGACAATTTATAGTTCAATGGGGACTTATTACCTTGTGGATTATTATTCAGAACATGTGCTTCATATTATGCTACAGGAAAGATGATGCTGGTGACTTTTCATGCAATAGTGAAGATGATAGCAGCAGGGAATCTAGAGGTAACCCTTCTACATCAGGTTACAGATCCCCTGAGGATGATGTTGGTATAGCTGAAAGTGAATCCCCAACAGAGAAAACTGAAGATGGTGGTTGCTTTGTTGAACCACTTATGCTACAAAAAGGAGTTCTGCGCACTAATTGTATTGACTGTTTGGATCGCACAAATGTGGCACAGTATGCATATGGTTTGGTTGCTCTTGGATATCAGCTTCAGGCTTTGGGCATCTTAGACACACCAAAAATTGATCTTAAAGATCCTTTGGCTGAGAGTTTAATGATGTTTTATGAGAAAATGGGTGACACACTTGCGCTACAGTATGGTGGGTCTGCGGCTCACAACAAGGTATGATTATTTTACCATAGATAACATTATACATCACCTATGGTTGATTGAGTTTGCTAGCCCAATCTGACTTGCAGGCATTGTAAATTCTGCCTGCCAGATTCATTGCTTAACTTTGGTGCATCACATTATGTAAAATTTATCTAGCCTTTGGTTAACTTTTTGAATATATATTATTACAATTACTTTGTTAGAGATAAACATGTTAAAACTTTTTTATTGCGTGTGTTTTTGAAAAAAAAAAAATACTTGATATTATATTTGGTTTTCGGTCAGGATATTAAAGTTTTATGTCTTAATTGTGCTGTATAAGTTTCATATAATCATTGAAGTAAGTTTGTTTAGATGTCTGATTTTATTTAATGTTATAGAAGTCAACTTTCCCATGAGAAATTACTTTTCTCTGGTTATAACAGAATATTGATCTGCTCTAGACCATCTTTTGTTTTTAATGTTATTTGATCTGTCATGAATTTAATAGTAAGCATTTGAACAATCTTTGTATAGTTGGAGTTTAACTATTCCATTTGTTTTTGTTATACAGATATTCTCCGAGAGAAGAGGCCAATGGAAAGCAGCAACCCAATCTCAGGAGTTGTTCAGAATATTTCAAAGATACTTTACTAATACATATATGGACACTGAAAAACAGGATGCAATCAACTTGTATGTTTGTAACTTTAGAAAACCTTTATCCTGTGAATTAGCTTGACCTTGTGCGCAACTAGTACCAACTATGAATGAGGTATGGTTAATCTGGTGCACTGATTATGTGTTGCCGGTTCTGCAGGTTTCTGGGGCACTTCCAACCTCAACTTGGTAAAGCTGAACTTTGGGAGCTCGACTCTGATCAACATTACAATGTTGGGAGGCATGCTCATGACTTTATTGATGAAAGAGCTAGGTATCAGGACAAATGAGCATTCTAATGTGCTTTTGCCCCCATCTCCTTTTTCTTCTTCATATTCGTTCGACTGACTTGCAATTTTGTGAAATTGAGAATATTCATTGAATGCAGTCTGTGAAAACACTCTGCTTGCATGCTTCTGAGTTTGGTAGAGTCATGACTTTATCCACTAAGCATGCTCAACCTTCGTACTCATTTCAACTATTTGCGCAAGATAAAAGGATGGATTTGCCATCTTCTAAGTTTTAATTACTGGTGGCAACTTTTTTTATTTGACTTTTCACTTCCTAAATTTCAGCAAGAAAATTGATGCACCTAACCTTTTTTTATCCCACTTGTACTGAAAGAACTAATAGTAGGATACAAGCATAGTAATTGTTTGTTACTCCTGAATTGAATTTAGAAAGATGTTTCACTGAGTCTGGTATTGATCACTACTAATCATGGCATCTTATCTTTTTTTAGATACTTTAGTAGTTCTAGTTTAAATAAATATTAAGAATTTCAAATTTTTTTTTTTTGTAGGCTAAACATTAAAAGGTCCCTATCAGATGGCAGTATGATACATGAAAATAATATTCCTATAAGTATGCATCAGACAAGTGAAACAGAAGCTTTTGCTGATACTGTACCAAAACTTTCCAATTGTGATGGCAGTTTATCATTTTCCAGGTCAGTTTGTTTGTACAGCTTGCAAATATTTACATTGCAGTGAAGAATTTAGGCACAATTTTCCATTTTTTACAGTTGAACCATCAAAGTTGGAATAAAGAAAAAAGATTTATCATTCTTTTCTTGCTTTTATCTTGGAAATAGAGGTATTTAGTATAATATTTGTTCCTATATATTCCTATATATTCCATTGTTGCACTCCTATTCATGCCATGCAGTCTGAGATAGTCTTGGCTTCTACTCCTCCTCATAGATTGAACTGATATATGTCATGCTCTTCGTGTAGGAATGATCCCATGATTCCTGTCAGACAATTCTTTGCAGAGAATATGTGTGGCAAATATTTAAACAAACAAGGGTCTGATGTATCAGACTGTTCAAATTTTCTGAACTTTGAATGGCTTTCATCGACTGGGAATTCTCGTGAGGATTTGCCTGAAAGGTGACCACTGACAACTCCATATATGAAAATATTGTCTTTCTTTTCACATTAACTTTAGCTTCCTGCAAATGATTTCTATACATTATTATTATTATTATTATTGCTGCAAAATAACTCTAATATTCATCACTACTGCAGGACATCATCAGGAGATGATATTGAACAAATACCTGAGGCTGAGGATGAACCTCACTCTAGTGTATGTCATGAAATAAATGAACCATGCCTCTACTTTGCCAGTTGCTTCCTGATCAAAACATAACATTTTTGTTTATCGTCCATATTTTTTACCTCCAGGGAGAGGAAGCAGAAGGAGCTCAAATTTCTGATGATGCTTCCAACCATAGCACTGATGTTGTCAGCATATTTTCTGAGAGCTTTGTGCAGTGGGTAGCCGAAGGAGACAACTGTTTCACATTGATCTGAGGGAAAAATTAATCATAGATGTCTTCTTGCTTGTGATTAGCTGCTAACAGGTATTCAGATAGATAATATACAAAAGACAAACAAAGACCAGAAAATAATACCGCGACTGAATTTTGCGAGAATAATCAGTTGTGCACCGACATTGGAAGAGATTGAGTCCGGGATTTCCCTTCCAGTTGCCAGAGATGACTAAATCCTCTAAATTTTATCGAAACATCAAATAGTTGGTTCTTTCATAACTTTCAAACATAGGTTTTTCTTTTTGTAAATATCTGGTATGTTGCATCATGTGTGCAAAGTAGCATATTTCCATTAAATATGAACTCTGTAAATATTTACCTTTAGAATGTTTCCATTTTAGCAATGATTCATGGAACAAAATATTGGTTTTATTGCTTTGTTTTTATTATTGATTAATTAAATAATTCCATGAAGATACTGTTCATACTTTAAACTGTAAAGTGCCTTTTCTACATGGAAATCCCTAGGTGGACGTTTCTAAAAAATAAAAAGAAAAACATTTAAATGTTCAACTAAACCAGATTAATTAAAATTTCAATATATTAAATTCAACAATTCAGGTCGGTTGGTTCATTATGTTGATCAGAATACTATTCATTATGTTGATCAGAATACTATTATATGCAAAAAAAAAAAAAAAAAAAAAAAGTTTTAAGTTCACGTAAAATTATAAATTTTTTAGGGGTATATATGAAAAATCAATGTTTAATTAAAAAGTAATTATAAATTAATGAGGGTGTAAAACGTTGAAAGTGCTATTTCGGAGTGTTTCCTTTGTATTTTCAAGCACTCATCGTTCAGGGCTGAAAAGCGATATCGCGAGAGCTCAAGGAGGCGGCCATGGCACCGGAGCCGGAGGAGTTGAACGAGAAGAACCCTCGTCCTCTCGATGAGGACGACATCGCGCTTCTCAAGACCTACGTATACGCCCAATTCTTGTTCTTACTAGTTTCATTTTCATCTCTTTATTTGCTGTCTTTCCGATCGTATAGATCCTTGATCCTTTGTTTCTTGTTTCTCTATATCTATATCCGAGATGGTTTCCTTTTGGTCAATTCGATTCTTTTTTTTTTTTTATAATTTTTTCTCCTCCAGATTTAGGAATGAAGCCCTTGCTTGATTTCTAGGGTTTCTTTTCCCCTTTATTTTTTATGGGATGTTTTCATTTTTTTTTTATAGGGTTTGTATCTGGAGAGTGCTATTATGTTATCTTTGGGGTGGTTTTTGTTGATTTGCAATTGTTTGATGACAGGGCTTAGGACCTTACTCTGGAAGCATCAAGAAAGTGGAGAAGGAAATCAAAGAAATGGCCAAGAAGGTCAATGATTTATGCGGTGCGTGGTCATATGTTGTTCTTCTCTCTTTCTCTTTCTCTCTGGTCAAGTTCTCTATTTGCAAAACAATGGTTTTAGATGGTTTTTGCGTTGCTTTGATTTATTTTTTGTAGTTCTTTTTTTAGCATTTAGATTTTAACCCGGATTAACTATATTGCTTTTGAGGTAGATGTAAAGTCTATATGCTCTATTGTGAAGCTGAAGCACTGAGTGTCACACTCCTTTATTTTTAGTAAAATTTTTTATGGCCTTTATCGTGTGGTATGGATTCTTGAAGTTAGAATGGTTTGAGCTTTTTCATCATTCCTAATAATAATTTGTACTTTCACGATTCATGTAACTGTTGACTTGAGTAGATAATATGGAATATTGCTTGAGGGATAGACATTTGTTAGATTTTTTTTTTTTCTGTCATTAAGGTTTCATTGGGTGTCCAATCTAGAATTTGGTTGACCTTGTTAACTTTCATATGAGTTGGTGGTGGTGAAGATAGGGATCAGAACCAGTTCAGTGGCTAGGCATGCTCAATTGAAGGAAGAAAGTAGAAAACTTTGTATTAGGTTTGTAAAGTTGATTGATTGTGCCCTTTGCCTTTACTATGTGTTGTTTTGTCTTTAATGTCTGTGTTGTAATTGGAACTCAAGGCTCATTTAGGATAAGTTAGTTTTCTGCTATATGATTTAATTTGAAATATTACCACATTGCTGATAATCCCAAGATTGAGAGTGGTACTTTTACTAAATTATTCAGATGTTTGATTTGGCTTTGATAACCCTAAAATAGTTGTTCCATATGTGTCTCTATGCTTGAAGCTGTAAGCTTTAACAGTATTGATGGTATATGAATCTCAATACAAACTATATTTTTCTTTGGTTCTTTTCCCCTATTGTTAACAGCTTGCCAACCATTCTTTTATAATTCTTGTTTATAAGGAATTGGAGGCTCCTAGATGCATTGAGTAGGATCTTAGATGCTCTTTTCTCTTGTAATGGGAAGTGATTAGATCTCCTTGAGAAGGATCACACGACCTCTTTTCTGCCTGTTATGGATATATTTCTTTATACCTTGTTTCAATTTTGGTGATGGGCCCTGATAGTTTCATTTTGGAGGAAAGCATATTGCTCTTTTTTAGGTGAATGAATTCAAATGCCCAACTTTCCGCTGGTAAGAGCCATGCTTCTCCTATTGTGCTTCCTTAGATGAACTATATGTAGTTGTATAACTGAGCCATTCTACTATTGTCCAAATAGTTGCTGCTTATGTTCCTTGATTATGTCCCTAGCTTGCATCTACCTAGCCTTCAAAAACAATACAATTGATTTTATGGACTTCTTATTTTGCAGCTCTATGTATCATGGATTTTGTCGTATTCCTTATTGCAAGTTATTTCAATAGATATATGTTCAAATCTATAAAGACCTCAATGTTTAATTAAAAATTAGGAATTAAGGAGTCTGATACTGGTTTAGCTGCACCAAGCCAATGGGACCTGGTTTCGGACAAGCAAATGATGCAGGAAGAACAACCACTTCAGGTAAATTAGTTTATCTTGTCAGCATCTTAATTAATTTGATTTTGAATCCTTGATTTTCTAGTGCAAGAGTGCATTTGTAATTCTGTTCATGTGCCCTTGAAATTTGAGGCTGGCTGTTATATTATCTGCAGGTTGCAAGGTGTACAAAGATAATAAATCCAAATACAGATGATGCTAAATATATAATAAACGTCAAGCAAATTGCTAAGGTATGGTCATTGATCTTACTTTTAGGAAAATCATGTATTTGAGTTTGTTGACATCAAGTGGTTTGAGTTGGTCATTTTTTGTACCACATGCAGTTTGTTGTTGGGTTGGGCGACAAAGTTTCTCCAACTGATATAGAAGAAGGAATGCGTGTTGGGTAATTCTAGTATTTTTTTATTTATTTCCTACATTTGAGTATATTTGACGTCCCTAAATGCTTCATGTTTCTATTGACATTTAGCACTGAAGTTGAACAAACTAGATTAAGATTCCAGGGGTCTAGCTGTTTATGCAGTAAGTGTGTGCTCTTAGTGCTATAAAAATGAAACAGTAGCATAATGACTAATTTGAAGGAATTTAAGTGGAGAAATTAAGGACTCCAGTTATGTTTATTTAATTATTTCTTGAGATAACAGTGGGTAAGATTCCAGGGGTCTAGCTTTCAGCGGTCACTGTGTGCTTCTCGTACAATAAAAATGAAAGAGGGGTGAAATGACAAATTTGAAGGAATTTAAGGGGAGAAGCTGTTTTCAAATGCTGCTGTATATGTTATTATATTTAAGAGAAGAAACAAAGTCAAATGACTCACTCGGTTATTTTCATGTCTTGAGATAAGTCCACAGGGGGTACTTCTTAGGACATGCTCATCAGATTATTGAGGACATTTCCTAGTTTTTACCAACAATTGAAGTTTAAGATGGCTTGGGATGGCAGTTAGTTATTCTGACCGTTGTGTATTCTGTGGATGAGGACTGAGGGCTATGGCAGTTCTCTGTAGTTCTTTGATATGGTCTTCATGTTCCCTTTCCCCTCTCTGTAAAGAAAGGGCTTGTGTCTGTCTTGGGTATGTAATGCACCAAATGAACATCAATCGCATACAGTGAAAATTGTTTAAGTTTCCTCTGCTGAAAGAAGCTCCCTCTTTTGATGCCTTATTCAATTGATGCTGGATGTGGAGTCACAAGATCGAGAATTGTAAAGTTAGTGCAGGCAAATTGATGGATGCTTTAGGAGGAGGATGCACCTATTCCTTCTCAACACCCTCTCAAAATCGAACTTATTCCCTGAAGCTAACCACCCTTTTACTTTGCGAATGCCCTCATTAGAATAATCAGTTCTCCTTATCTCACTCTTTCCATTTAGCCAAAAGTATTATCAATGCCAAGATGCATGACACTGCTCTAATTTGATTAACCTTTCTCCACCTATGAATAGCGATTAGCATGTACTCAACTTTGCTCATTGACTCCCATATTTTGCCACATGAAATACATAAAACATTGTGATCATTTTCGTGATGAATGCACTTCTAATTTAACGACACAAATTCTGTTTATTTTCCTAGCCTCTAGTGAGTTACAGACACAGTTAGAAAAGATCTAATCTTTGATGATTTCATCCTTCTTTTTTACTGTAATGCGTACTGTATTATTTATTGGGACTTAATGTTTGATCCTATTAACTGTTGATCTTTTGTTTGTTTCAACTTTTTGTAGAGTGGATAGGAACAAATATCAAATACAAATTCCTTTGCCACCAAAAATTGATCCAAGTGTTACGATGATGACTGTTGAAGAAAAGCCTGATGTCACCTACAATGATGTTGGCGGTTGCAAAGAACAAATTGAGAAGATGAGAGAGGTGTGTTTGATTTTACTTGTACAAGATGAATGCTGAACTTGATATTAATGAAATTGTACAATTATTAATTGTTTTGTTGAAACTGACCAAGATGCTTAGCCTTCAAATTTATTTGACTTGTAGGTTGTAGAGCTTCCTATGCTTCATCCAGAGAAATTTGTGAAACTAGGCATTGATCCTCCTAAAGGGGTCCTGTGTTATGGCCCCCCTGGAACTGGCAAAACATTACTGGCAAGAGCTGTGGCAAACAGAACAGATGCCTGCTTTATCCGGGTTATTGGAAGTGAGCTTGTTCAAAAATATGTTGGAGAAGGCGCTCGGATGGTTCGCGAACTGTTTCAGGTTTTTGAGCTTTTAGTGATATTACGTCAATTTTCAGTTATTCTTGAGATTGTAATCAATTAATTCCTATATTCTGTTATCTCTTCCTCCCCACACGATCTGTAACAATTATCTTAATCTTGTATGTAGATGGCACGCTCAAAAAAGGCTTGCATTGTTTTTTTCGATGAAGTGGATGCTATTGGTGGTGCCCGTTTTGATGATGGTGTTGGTGGTGACAATGAAGTCCAGCGCACCATGCTTGAAATTGTGAACCAGCTTGATGGTTTTGATGCTAGAGGAAACATTAAAGTTCTAATGGCAACTAATAGGTATATCTTGTCTTGTATTCTTCCTTGGCTCTTACAATAATTGTGAACAACCAATTTTCAGAACTTAACATTGACTTCTATCTAATGCTATCTTGTGAATCATGTTAATTGACTTCATAAAGTTAAAAAAAAAAATAATCACTAGTTCTTTATGTTTTTAAATCCAGACCTGATACTTTGGACCCAGCACTTCTTCGTCCTGGACGTTTGGATCGCAAAATTGAGTTTGGGCTACCTGATTTGGAGAGCCGAACACAGATATTCAAAATCCACACGAGAACAATGAATTGTGAAAGAGATATTCGATTTGAGCTTCTTGCTCGTCTCTGCCCTAACTCAACTGGTAATTGATCCCCCTGATTATCTCTCCTGTACTGCTGTTACCACTTGATACTGTGCTTTTATTATTCGGCATAAATATACATTGTATATAAAATGAATTCCATCACTGGCTTTGCTTTCCTTCACAAGTTCTGAATGTTTTTGTTTTTTGTTTTTTTCAACTCAGGAGCGGACATCAGAAGTGTATGCACTGAAGCTGGCATGTTTGCTATCCGGGCACGCAGGAAGACAGTTACAGAGAAAGACTTCCTTGATGCCGTAAATAAGGTCATTAAGGGTTACCAGAAGTTTAGTGCAACACCGAAGTATATGGTTTACAACTAGTGAGTCCCCTCTCTTTTGCCATCAACCGACTATCAAAGGACTATGAGATCTTGTTAATTACTCAATGTTGGGTTAGTGCATGTGTTTCTTCAAATATTAAGCTTATGATCAATAGTTGTTACATGCTCAGAGATGGCAGGATGATTATTATGGATCGATCATATAATGTTGTATCTACAACCCAGCAAATTGATATGGTTTGTGACTTTAAATGTCTGCAATTTGTTTATTGATGATGCACTTTTATTTGTGGAAATCTTGCTTTCGAAATATTTCTTCCTTAATGCAGAGGACTTGTTTGGATTGATTTAATTGATAGGAATTTTTTATTTTCTGTATATATATATATATATAAATTTTTATTGTTTCTCCTATGTAAGAATGCTTATAAATTATAATGCTAGCCTGTGGTGCTTTTGGGTCATGAGAAAGAGGGCAAACAAAGAAAATAAAAGATTATAACTTGTTTTTTCATTTACATTTTTTTTCATCGGTCTATACATTTTATTTCCTTTTGCAACCGAACACCAGATAAATAAATAGCCACAAATTGTTTTCCAAATGTTTGGTAGAATATGAGATGGGATATCAGACGAACCTATGAAAAGGAAAACACAAATATTCGTTTTCCTTTTTCATCTAGCCCTAGTTCTTTTTTTATCTTTTCCTTCAATCTAAATATTCGTTTTCCTTTCTCATCTAGTCCTAATTCCTTTTTTATCTTTTCCTTCAATCTGAACACAGTTCTCCAACTTTTTATTGATAGAAAAATGCCATTCAGGCCGAATAATCGGGCCGCAATTGGGATTGAATGTTAACCTCAAAGCTGGGGTTGTTAACCCCGGAGCCGGGGTTAACATTTGACCTGAATTTTGACCCAACTATTAGGTGGGAATATCATTGCTCTTATTGATCTGTGGTTTGTGAGGTATGATTTGTGTACAGAAAAGCTTGGTGAATTCCCCCAAATTACCTTTTTTATTTAAAAGAAAGAAAGAAAGAAAGAAAGAACAGGCCCAAATAGTGGTCAAATTAAATCAAAACCCTGTACAGCAGAAAATCCACCACTTGATAAAGAAGACATCCCTTGTTTTCCTTCAAAAATACTTAACAGATGCCTCCTTAGCAAACACTATACAAATTCTCAAGCAATTCGATGATAACTTTTTTTTTTTTTTTTAAAGTGTCTTGTTTCAGAACATCGTTCCTATTAACACTTGAAAAAGAGGAACAAAGAAAAGGCCTGAAATGAAGGAGCTATTTTGGTTGGGAAACGAGTATAGGCATCAAGACTCAGATATGATTTAGGATTCTAGAACGTAAACTCTTGCAAATCTTGGTCATCATCTCCAGCTGACAGCCTCTTGCTCATGTTGGCCCTCTGAACCAGACGAAGTAATGCCTGGACAACTTCTGACATCGGTGGCCGGAATTCTGGCTCCGGCTATCAAAATAGGATGTAAATGTGACATCCATTAGTCAATGCAAATCTCTGAGAATGTCTCAGAAATATTATATCTTTTGTTGCATGTGTTTGAAGAGATAGATGACCAAAATATATAACCATTTGTTTGGGGTATCTTAGTGGTTAAACTATGCAGTATCAAGGCACCCGTGTGTCTCGAACAATAACATAAGATGGCAACAAATATAAGGTGCAGTTTATGTACCTGAACACAGAGGGCAATCACATCAGCGAATCTTGAGAGTGATTTTGGAGGGCATAGTCCCTTGAGTGCAGGATCAACCATCTTATCCAATGCGTCAATGTCATGGAGCTGGGGAGTCGCCCAACGAACTAGAGACTGCTCTGATCTCGGTCTTGAGCTGTGTCAAATTATTTTTATCACAATCACAGCATGAACGAGAAAAACTTGAGGATTTTTCAGTTGTCTCAAAGATGAAGAGCAATCAGGAAGTACTATTGCCGCGTTCCAAGTTTACCTGTCAAAAGGTTTCCGCCCGGTGATGAGTTCTAGCATGACCACACCGAAGCTGTAGACATCACTCTTCAGAGTATACTGCCCTGACATTGCAACCTCTGGGGCATTATATCCAGAGCTCGTAGAATTTTCCACTGACTGCATATTAAAAATCAATGGGAGAAACTTTTGTATAAGTGATTATATTTTAATCAATGATGAACCACTTGCTGCTCTATTATACTTCAATATGAAACTTCTCTGCTGACAATTTTAATCTTGGGCCTGTAAATTAACCTTTATCTGAGGGAATTTCATAATCATGAGTAACTACCAAAGGTTAATACTAACCAATAAGAGTTCAATCAAAGTGAACAATAGCTAGAATAACAAAATTTCATTGATTTTTCAGAAGATTGGTCTGTCTGATTGAGCGGAAGATGTAGTAATAATATGATGTCATTCTTAATTATAAGTTTGACGAACAACAATGGTGAATCTGAACTAGTTGTAGAAACCAAGGAGTTTTACCTGATATTCTGGATCAGGAATTAGAGCTGCTAGCCCACAATCTGAAAGATGAGGGTTAAGCTCTGCATCCAGTAAAATATTGGCAGACCTGAAATTTTTGTGGACAACTGATGGCGAGCAAACTTCATGTAAGTACCTGATACAGCATGAGTTATGGGTAAATGTGCAACAGCCAACAATGAAATTTGTAATTTGATGAAGAAACACTGTTAAAATCATTTTATGCATCATATAGAATGTGAAGTAGTAAAGTACACTGGAATTAGAACAAGCGAACTAAGAAAACAAATTGATCTACAGTGTCAGTATCTTTAGAGTTTGTTATATGTAATTGATGATTCAGGAATATGTCACAAAAGCAACATTGTAGATGAAGAAATATTGAGCATTGACAACTTCAACCACTCACTTACACTTGCTTTGCTGTCTTAAACAATTGTTCACAGTAAGCAGCAAACTGTGAGAAATATGAACATAAACCTCAGCTGATGCCCGCAGGCAATTATGCTTTTCCAACTTTATGTGAACATTAATACAAAGGACAGTAGTAAAATTCCAGCAACTATCAGAAGAAGGATGACATAATTATATGCCTTGCAGATATGCTTCAGATGAAATATAAGCAATAAAAGCGCATTCAATTTTATTTAAGAGAGTAATGCTTACTCTAATGCCCGTGCACTCCCAAGTGCAATTTTCACGCGGGCATTCCAAGATAATGGTTTCTTGTATTCATCAGAGATATGAAGGAAATCATGAAGTGATCCATTCTTGTGAAACTCATACACCATCAAGTGCTGTCCATGCTCAGAACAGTAACCCACAAGCTCTGTCAAATTAGGATGATGCAAACGTGAGACATTTGAAACCACCTCCAAGAAATCCTCAGAAGATTGGTTGGGCAAAGCCGAAGAATTTATTTTCTTCACAGCCAGAACCTAATGACAAAAAATGCAAAATAATAAGATCTTTGCTTTCCTTCTATTTATCTCTCTAAGTATAGCACTCGTGAAGAAGAAAACTTTAGCCTAAATGTCATTTCAAAACAACTTTAATGGCACACAAAGAAGTAAATAAAGATGTGCGAATAGGGAAAAGAAAGAATCTCATATCTTAAGAGAATGCCTTACCTTTCCATCAATAAACTGAGCTTTGTAAACACGCCCACTAGACCCCTCACCTATGAGATTGTCTATACTGAAGCTCTCTGTAGCTATCTGGAGGTCAGCAACCGAATAGACAGTTGCCTTTATGGAAATTGGACTAGTATTTTTCACAATAGCCTTTGTTGAAAATTCATCAGAATCAAATGATTTTTGCCTTGGTGGAGGCTTTAGGGTAATAGGGGTAGTTGGTTGCACCACATTTGTGCTAACCAGAGAAGATGTTTGGATCTGCTTCATCTCTGCAAAGATTAAAGAAAACAACATTATACCAATTTAGATTATTAAGCTTTATTAGTATAGTGAATTTCATCATTCTTTAAGTTTTAACATAAAATTCAGCTAATTGATCATCTTACTGGTAAACAGTCTAATGCACCATTTAGTATATACAGGAAAGAGCTATCCATCATCGGCTCATCTGAAAACTACAAATTGCTTATATAACCAGAAATTTAAATGATATTAGATGAAGGCACAATTATTTCATGTGATTCTATGAATTTGCTTAGATAAGGTCAGAAAATTAGATCACAACATTGAAGATCCCCTAATTAGAGATGTTGTGATCAAATAAATAAACCTTGCAAACATGGGGATGTCTATCGACACATCTCAGGCGTCCTAAGATTTTAATGTGTCACCAGTATCCAGTTTTGCAGATAATTGTCATATGAGAAATATATAGGCTGCATTGACAGGATATGTTTGTCTCTTGTTTGTTCAAGTGATGATTGCTAACACTCTGAGGCTCTAATTCAGATAACATTACTAATTTAGTTTAATAGAGAATTTCATCATGTTAGATTCAAACCAAACATACAAGATTCTGTAAACATCAGAGTGTCTTTTATCTATTTTTAATCATATTATAAATCTGTGCATAGCGAGTAATGCTAAGAATAGAAAAGTACTTCGAGATGACATTTTCCTTACCTTTAACTTCATACGAAGGAAGGGGTGTGAAAAGCTGGTCTTGCTCGGGATTTCGATTTCCTTTAGAGGAAGCTTCACTTTTTTTTCTCCTTATCAGCAAGAACACGAGGATGAAACTTATGACTAAAACTGATACAATTATTCCAACTATGCCTCCAATACCTATACCAGAACTCTTTTCACCTCCACTGTCACTAGATGAACCACTATCGCCCCCTGAGCTCTGGCTAGGGTTTGCTCGTCGGCCTGGTGGAGTTTTATTTGATGGTGGTGGTGGTGTGAGTGTGACATTAAATTGATTACCCCCAATCCTATGAAATGAAGTGTAAAAACAATTACAGGTATAGCAGCAGCCATTACAGACCATATGGTTTCATTAATGAGCATCATATACTCACTGAAGATTATTTATTTTCAGCAACTGGTCAGGAATCGATCCACTGAAGTTGTTATTTGCAACATTTCTAAAACAATGCAAACAAAATATTAATGCTAGTGCCCATACATTACTTAAAATTTTACTAGATGAACAAACTAAATAGACGTTCACTAACAAATCTTGTAGTGGCAGATCAGCAAGAACATCAATCTGGCCTGAGAACTTGTTGCTTTGCAAATATCTGGAGAATGTTAAGCAAGTTAACAACTAATAAGATCACGGAAAAGCAATAAAGTAAAATCTCAGTTTATGAACAAAATAAATTCACATATTTTCTTACAAGGACTTCAAACTTGAAAGGGAGCTAAAACTCTGTGGGAGTTCAGCTGAAAAATTATTGAAGGAGAGGTCCCTGGAACATAAAGTTTTCATTTAGAGATGCATAAGAAACAAATCATGAATTAGCGCAATTGGAGAACTGAATGTGATTTTCATATGAATTAGCGCAAAAGGAAAATTAGCAAAATTATATGAAGATAAATGTCTTCTTTTAAGAGAGGAAATAATGAGATTTTCATAATGCTTGATAACACTGTTAGAGTTATATTATGGTTTATATTTAGTTAATGGGCCATATTGGGCCCATACCACAAAACCCTAATATTTCTATATATATATCCTTGTACTCTTTTACTAATGAGATATCCAAATTATTTTTCCTATTCTCACAAATACAATGATGAAAATTGGAGAAACTGAATGTGACTAATATTGAGGAACAGCACCGCTAATTTTATATCCAGACTGCTAGTACTAGTAATATTAAGAATGGCATTAGTGCAATTGATCTTATACAAGGTATATAGTTCAGCCAGCACTTAAAACACAATTGATACAGGATAGTAGATAATTCTCAACAATAACAGAGTAGTTCTTTAACATTGCTCATAGTCCATTAGATTGCTGCCAATAGGAAAATTTCAAAGTCTATAAGAGAGAATCTACTCACATCATGGAGAGATTTGTAAGTTGCTGAAACACATCAGCCAAACTACCTTGTAGTTGATTATGAGCAAGATCTCTGCAATCATGAAAAACCAATGCTCTCAGTTCAGAATTTCAACCTTAAAAACAAATTTAAATGATGGTATAAAAATTATTGAATTCACAAGGTCACTCACAGATGTTCAAGAGAGAGCATCAGAGCAATGGAATAAGGAATATTGCCAGTGTACTGGTTCCCAGCAAGATTGCTGCAGGCGAAGATCCCAGTAAGATGCTCCAAACATTCATGCATGAAAATCAAATGATCAACAAATATAATTTCATTTCTTACAGTCGATGGAGAGTCGAGGGAAGATTATATGGTATTTGACTTCCATTGCCAAGATTATTGTTGCTCAAGTCACTGCAACCATCTCAGTATATCAAAGAAACATCATAAGTATCAAAACATGATAAAAAAGAGCAAATCTTGGACATGAACCAGAAGACTAACAGTTCAATCAAGGACGCCAAGTTAGATATCATGTAGCCCATACTCCCATTAAGCCCCAAACCAGATAAGTTTCTGAAATGTCAAGAGTACAAAACATGTAAAGGATATACAAAAGACAGATACCTGCTACACCTGACATTACAGTTAAACGATAAGCAACTTATACTCACATTTGCGTAACTGATGAGCCAGAACAAGTAATTCCTTTCCATGACTGGCCACATGGGTCACCACCACTCTGTGTCCATCCTGTAAGCTGAGGTGGTAAATTCAGGCTGCTATACAATGCATTGAGAGCAGCAGCTGCAACAAGAAACATTCAAAACATCAATGCAAGCAAAATTGGTCCTTTCCAGTGTCACAATCTGAGAATAAGCATCAAACAAATGTCAAATTCATTCAATTTTTCAATCTCAAAAAACAGCCACTCCATGTATTATGATAAACGTCTGAGATATAGAAATCATTTTTTTTTAAATGTTTTACACTCAAGGTACCAACTCTCTACCTAAAACCAATCCAATATTAAAAAAGAAGAAGAAGAAAATAATAACACAGATACCATAAATTACTGAATTATCATTCTCAATAAGCTGCCATTCAAGCTTCAAAACATTAGTGCAGCAGACATCTATGAGAAAAGATATCACTTTCTACCCAAATCCAATAAAACCAAACCCTTAACAAACAAAAACATAAACAAATAGAATAAACAACCCAAAAACATGAACTTAAACTATACCAACCCAAAGCCCAAGAAACAAAAACTAAATAAATAGAAGAGGCGAAAAAAGAACCAGTAACCTTAAAAAAGCAAATGAAACAAAAACAAACCACATCTCAGTAAAGAAACCACAAAGCATCAAGCATCTGCAAAAGAACAATGAGCATGTTCCACCATTGTAGCCACCCAATCAAAAACAGTTCATATAAATTTCTCACTATATTTAACAAAAGAAAGACAAAAGAAAAGCTGAAAAGCAGAAAAGTCAGAGCTTGAGAACCAGAGTAGCATATCATCATCTCACCATCAGTTGCGTTGGTGTCGCCATTGATAAAGCTCTGATTAGATAACCAAATGCAAGCTAAGAAGAACCAGATCCCCCATTCCCTTCCCATTCTCTTCTCCTCTCTCTCTCTCTCTCTCTCTCTCTCTCTCACCTCCAAAACCAAGAGAATAAAAACACTGCCTTTTTTTTCTTTCTTTTTTTATATTATTTCCCATTTTTTCACTCCTTTTGAGTTTTGATATTAATTAAATAAATGCTGATGTAGTTTAATTAATTAAAAATTAATTTTTGCTCAACTTTTTTTAATTTTTTTTAATAAATAAAAACAAATAGAACACATTCCTTGAACATCAGCATGGGCTTGGGAACCGTTTCCCATATGAACAGGAATTTGGGAAAACGTTTCCCAAACGGTCCTGTTGAAGGTCACGGGACTCGTTGGAAAAAGGACATTGAAATGACCCGTTGAACAAGTTATAACCGTTAGATCAAGATCGAACGGTTGTCAACGTAGAAGAACATGCGGTGGGTCATGTTGCTGTTTGGAGTTGTGGATTAAGTAGCTCAATTATTTATTGAGTTTTTTTTATATTTACCCCTGTAAAATCTTGTTATTAACCGTTCATTTTATAGTTGTATAAATAAAATCATGAGAATTTTTTTTCTTGGTGTATGTATTTGCAAAAAAAACATATTGTGCGGTTGAATTACTGGGCCATTTTAGTAGGAATTTATAATTATAAAAAAAGTTCAAAGGGGTTGAATGTGTGTTATAAATCAGCAAAGAGGAGTTGGTGGGCTGGGTGTTCGCCACGTCATCGTTCGGCTGATCCAACGGCTGAGATCTGATGATGGAATTGTCGGCAGCCTTGTCCCTTTCGTATTCTGGTCCCCGAGAAGTGGATTCGATCACCGCCTGTGAGTTTACCCCTCTCTCTATTTTTTTTTATTTTTTATTTTTGGCTTTTAATTGGTGAAAATATATCATTTTATTATTTTTACAAGTTTAATCTAATTTTAGTAAATCAAAATAAGAATAAATAAATAAATAATAATTTTATTAAATCTAAACAATGCTCCATTTATTAAAAACTATATTTTTTTAATTAAAAAATCATGTACTAACTCTCTTGTTCTCCCTTTTAAGGTTGTATTGTAAAAAATTATTGACAGTAGGTCAGTCAACTGGTGTATTTTCATACATGTTTGTCTTTTGCTTTTTCATTTGTCGATTTTATAAAAAATGTTTATTTTATTATTTATTTACAATAATTTTTTATTATAAATACTTGTGGAGAATATTTTCATTGATGAGGTCTTACAAGAATCTAAGGATGAACTTTAGCAAGGTATAACTCTCTTAACAAGAAATAACAACAAAAAAAAAAGTGAGTTTATTAAACATCAACATCTCACTGAAGTCCGTAGAGTAGTGTTGAAGATGCTTAGGGAGAGAGCTAAGAGTTTTTTTTTAAAAAAAAAAAAACCTATTAAATGTTTTGCTTAATATAGGTTTAAACTTCGTCTTCACTTCATATCCAATGTCATTTTATTATAAAATCTAAACACTAATCTTTACTTGATTATTATATCTTCAAACATAAGTTTGAAGGTTGGATCCTTTTTAAGATAAAAAGGTTGCTTGATGCTTGCCAACATCCCCATGTAAGCCAAAAAAATAAAATAAAATAAAATTATATATTAAACTTGATTGCTTTGTAATCAACTTTAAGTAAGTCTTACGTATAAATTTGTATTTTCATGCTGAGTTCATCTTAGTGTAGTATATGTGAATAGTTATAAATAGTTTAGTCCCACATCAGAGATAAAAAAATATATATATTTATATAATACAAGATAATAAACAAATCAAATAATTAAATTAAAAAAATATAAATAAGCCCTCTAGTATATATATATATATATATATATATATATATATAAATTAATTTATTATATTTATTTATTTAAATTTGTAAATGGGCACTTGGGCAAACATTTTCATGGAAGATTATTATTATTATTATTATTTTGTAAAATTTAATCTTAAGCTTTTATTGTACACAGGAAAAATTATTGTAAAATTTTTACTGGCGATAAATTAAAAAAAAAACAAATAATGTTTTTACACATCTCAAAATCTATCAAATTCTTCCCCTCGTCGATAACTGTTTACTCCAACAATTCATCCCTTTTGTTGGTATTTCACAAGTTTGCTTTTATTGTTGAACTTGAAAGTGAGATGCTTTTTAGGATTTGATGGCAAAAGAGAGGTCTAAATGTAGAGTGAGGTACAAGTTTCAAGGGCATAATTGAAGCCCAAATTAAAAAGGGAGGCAAATAAGTTAAAAGGAATTAGGTGGGAAACATATTGTGAACCCCTACCCTACAATATCAATTCTAATACATTAACCTAACTCTAAAATATATTCATGAGATCTAGCCAATTTACACTTGAATATAAGGTATGATGTAATTCATTTATTCAATTATTTCACGATAAACACATTAAAAAAACCATGTGATTTCTTAGATTTATTAAATAGGGGTAGAGACTTTTTTTCCCCTATTTTAAATAAACAATATATTAATTTTTTTTATTGAAATTAAGATAAAATCATCAATTCATTTAAGAATCTCTCATGTGACATAAAAACACATAACTTCTCCTGTAATCTTATTTGAATTTTAAGATTTTAATTTTTTTTAAACTTACTTTCAAATGAATTGATAACTACATTTCTGCCAAATAAAAAATTAACATCATTAACATTTTTTAACCAAAAAACCATATATCTTTAAACCTAAGAACCTATCTCTATTTCGCAAATATGTGAAACCACAATTTTTTTTTTACAATTTTCTCCAAAAGAAATAATAATAAAATAAAATAATAATTCCATTGAAACATTTATTCACTAATAACCAAATATTCAAACTTTGCTGCTAACACTGCATAGCATTAATAGAAACAACAGAGGATCATATTTCAAGAGTTTTTGTATTTACTACTTATCATATTCATGTAAACATCTCACATAAATAATCTTAACCCTTTACCATTTTTAATATAACACTCTCTATAAGAGCATTTTACAGAACCTTTTTTACTAGGGGTTTCAAGCACACATACAACAGACACATAATAACCAACCATAGGTGACTTAAAATGGTACAAAATACTAGTATAAGTATAACTTTATTTTGATGATTTACTCTGAAGTGCGACCGACATGGCACGTAAACGACTGGCGATTTGAGTGAAGGATGGTCTCTGCACAGGATCAGGAGCCCAACACTGCTCCATTAATCTACGCCATTCGGGGTCGCATGATGCGGGCAACGGCGGCCTCAGTGTATTATTCACAATTCCACCTGAAATGTGTGTTCATTTGATCACTAGATTAACAATCAACAGTGCACAAAGGTCTGTTCAGTTGAGTGAAATAGTGAAGTAAACCCCCTCCAATGAGAGATTAACATGAGGAAATTATATGAAAGATGTGGTGTTTAGGTGAGTTTGAAGATCAGGCCTTTGCATTCATTGAATGGATAACAAAAAGGGAAAACAATCAATGAATGGAAAAGGACCAGATCCGACATCATGAACATGCATGCCCTTGTGATCTATTGATATCTGGGCCCAACCATTTAAGGTTTGATGCCTAACAAAGTTCTACTAGGGTTAGAGTTTGTCGGCACATGCTTATTAACTTCAGAGAATGGTGGATTCTAATCTAGAATATTATACAATTAGGAATCACAACATTACCTATAATTGCACCATAGTGCATATTGGCGTATGGCTCCTCACCAGTGAGAATTTCCCACATTACAATGCCGAAAGAGAATACATCAACCTGTCAGTGGCATCACAGATTAGAATGACAATTGATTATTTAGAATGAAGAAGATCTGAATATCCACAACCCTCATATTAATATTCGAGGGTATCAGATAACTCTATATTTTGATGCAACCAGACAGCGCAAGAACAAAGGTGACATCAAGCAGTCTGACCAGTACAACAACTGGGATCAGTACATTAATAATTTCAAATGGATAAAGCGCACCTTCTCAGACACCTTGCTGCTGCTGCCATTTAATAGTTCAGGTGCCATCCAAGGCAGTGTTCCTCTCACACCGCCAGAAACCAGGGTGTTCCTTTTGATTTTTGACAGGCCAAAATCACCTACCTGGACCATAAAGTTATACAGGTTTAATTGTTGGTTCACCAAGAGCCAACCAAAGTGTATTGTTTACTTGAATGATACTGAGCAATAACAAATACAAGCACCATGAAGTTCAAGTACAAATTCTAGCAGCAGATAAAAATTCCATGTACCTTACAAATGGGCCGTGATTGATCTTTGAGGTTCACAAGCAAGTTATCACATTTTAAATCAAAATGTACAATGTTCTTGGAATGCAGATATTCCATTCCAAAAGCTGCATCCATTGCGATAATAAGCCGCTTGCGGTAATCAAGGTACCTGTGCACTCCACACAGAACAGGTTTCAATTTCATTATGGGGAAGAGAACTTAAACGAATTCAGAATCAGTTAACCAGAGCATTCACCTGTCTTTACGCAATAGAACATGCCTGAGAGAACCATTAACCATGTATTCAGTTACAGTTGCCAAAGTACCCCCAGGCCCATCTTTCACCACTCCATAGAAGGCCACTACATTTGGATGGTGTAGCTTTGAGAGAATCTCAGCTTCCCGCCAAAACTCTATAGTCTGGAAATTGTCATATATCAAAATTTATGTACAGAATAACCAGAATAACCAGAATAACCTCCCAACAAAGGAGAGGATATCCAGTAGTGGATACTGATGCCTAGTGTTGATGGAACAATACCAAATAATAGCCAATTGACTCCATTGAATATAATCAGCAATCAAGCATAGAAAGCTTACCAGTCTTTCTTGTTCAGAGGAGCGACCTGTAAAGCAGCTCTTTTTTATCCGCTTAATGGCCACATCTGAGCCCCTCCATTTTCCATGGTAGACAGTTCCAAATGTGCCAGAACCCAGTTCTCTTAGTTCTTCAAGGTCCTCATTTTTAATGATCTGCTAGGTATAATTGTTAGAAATATGAACCTAAAAGATAGCTACCTGGTGCAATGACATGTGACTTGAGTCAAAGGTAAAAGAAAGTTAGTTAAACATTTCATGCTCAACCTGAATTACAAAATGCTCACATCCATTCCACAAACGTTTCAGGAATATATAATTGTCACCATTTAATAAATTCCAGCAACTCATGTTGGTAATACAATCAAATGATAACAATTCCATGGTCTCATAATTCTCACAGAAGATCATGATATAGTGAGTATTACAAATATTTTACTGTAAGAAATTAAAAACTATTCAAAACATAATTAAAAATTGTCTCAGCAACTACATTCATTCAATTTTCTATGTCTGTGAAGACCTCCATAAGTAGAGACTCGGTGTTGTAAAGCTTTGGCAGCAATTCAGCAACCCCTAAACCCATTCTGTTACTCAAATCCATTTTATCAACCAAAAAGGATAATAATGTTTCTCGTGTTCAAAATTATATTTTAACAGACATGCCTATTGACTACTATGAACTTCATCCTTGATCTCCAAGAAATCCTACTACAGTGATAAGCTTTTGTTGAGTAATACCATTGGCCCTTCCCATATAAAATTCACATAATCTGAAATATGGGGAAGTTGGGAAAAGCAATTGAAGATAATTTGATTTCACTGACCACCAATCCAAGATAAAGCATCTAGACTATCAATTTTGCAGTTCTTTCATCTTAACATTTTATGCTTCCACAAAGTCAGAGCTATCATTCCAATAAATGCACAAGTATATAATTAATCTACAAGTAACTGCCCTTCGATCATCATTTGGTAGTCAAAACAACCACTAGTGTTGCATCAAATTTCAAACGCTAGAATATATAAATTTTTTTATCCAACGGATTCAAGTCTTACCTGCAAATTACTAAGATCAAATTCACCAGCAGACACATCAAAAACTGGGCCAACTGCTCCCTCTATTTCGAATTTCAATTCCTGGAAGGATCAATACTTTGAGAAATCAGTAATTTGACCACCAGGTTTTGACAAGAATGAAGACCAAAGATTTACCAAGAAAAATATAGTACCTCATACTCAGAGACAGGAAATCTTATGTTCTCTCCAAGTTTTGAGTAGGGATTGTCAACCTGCAAAGATTCACCACCCTTATCCTTCAAATGAGTATGAAGAACTTGTGATGATATACCAGCTGGGTGCAAAATATTAGTATCGTCAACTGTCTTGCTAGAGAATTCTTGTGGCATTTCATCTCCAAAATCAATTTGCGGATTCATGTGACTTAGATTAACACACTCATTCTTTGAAGGACCAAATTCATATGCCCTAGCTATCACCTCATCAGCATTTTTAAGCAAAGAAGAGTAACCAAGATGGTCTTGATCTATGAGGGAAACATCTTTCCTTGAAAATTCCTCCGGAGCCAAATTTCTGAAGAAAGACCACCTTTGAGGCTCATGGTTCTGCATATTTAGACTGAGACCAGCATCATCTTTATGTAAGGGGCGTAAGCTTGACTGGTCATCAGAAGGCCAGGTTTGGCTAAAGATATCAGAAAGAAGACCAGGAGGGAATCGATCATTAATGTCAATAAGAATATCTTTCTTCCCTGAAACAGGAGCAGGTTCTTCTCCAGCGGCTCCAGCGGCTCCAGCAGAGCTACCTGCAAGGTCATAGGCATCTTTTGCAGTTAACTCATCCCAGTGAATTTCAGGTAAAACAGAAGCGAGATTTTCTTGTTGCTTACTGGCAATATCAGCAACAACCGCTTTTTGTAACAATTCAACTGCCTCAGCTTCATCCACAAGTGGCTTTTTCATTTTAGTTTTCCCCGCACCTTTTTCATCAACATTCACTGAATTCTCTGAACTTTTGCTTGCATGAGATTCTTGTAGCATCTTATTACCACTAATGGCGTTGTTGTCATTAAAAGAAGATTTCAGCTCTTGGTCGAACTCAGGGTTCTGCATCCTCCTGCCAATTTTCTGATTCTTCTCATCACTCTTACCATTGGTTCGGTCAAATTTTATTCCAGCCACTTGGTTAACTACGGCATCCCCAGGCTGATGATCACTATTTGCAGTTTTTGACTTCTCTGGAACAGATGTTACTTCAGCCTGATTTAATTGACTGACTGCATCTGTCAACTCATGCTTCCCCAGTTGCATACAGTAGTCCTCAGTGTTGGTTGTGGAATAAGAATTAAGCGGTTTTCCAGCTAGGGAAGATTGCTCGTTTGCCTTACCTTCAAGTGAAGGATCAACAGCTTCAGCGATTGAATCTTGAGTAATACCAGAACGTGAGTGAAGTATTAAATATTGAGAACCAATTGAATCATCAGATTTTGATAAACGGTTTCGTGACTCTCCCAGCTCCCGAGGAATCATTTCAGAATGATAGACTCGTAAAGGGCGTGCAGGCAGATCATTGTAGCCAAGATCATTCATATCGCCCTCATAGTCAGAATAACCAGATGTAAAAGCCCCAGCAGACTGCCGGTCATCCTCATTGGAATCACAAATCTGACCAGGATTTACAGCATCATGTGAAGATATTGTCTGTGCAGACTCCACATTCTTTGTGCCATGTTTAGAAGGCAATCCAGAAGGCGCATGCTCTAGTGCTGAAGAACCATAGGACTCTACAGCTTGTGAGAATTTTGACACTGACACTCCATGATGTTGCTCAGGTGCATCTTGGAAAGAAGGAATGTGTTCACTTTTATTCTTATGCAAGCTTGCACCATCAACTGTCAGATTCACCTCTTTTGCCTGAGTTCTGGTGACCCTTGGTAGCCCTTCATTCATGGGTTGACTATAAATGTTTAGCTGAGGAGGCGGCATGGGAGCAGAACTTCCTCCATGGGACACAAAATGGTTATTATAGTCAAAATCAGATGGCACAGATGAGGGCATTGACATCTGATCCAAATTGTGAATATTGACAGGTGGGGGAATAGCAGTCTGAGGATAAGGATTACCTTCAAAATATTGCATCGCACTACCTTGATGAGAGTAAAAGATGGAACTATAGTCACTTGAGAAGCTATCCTGCAGCTTTGATGACAAACTCAGAGGAAGCTCAGAACTACCAGCCAGAGGTTTAGCACTAGTCCCAGCAGACTCAGTTGCCACCATGCTTGCATTGCTTCTCTCATTTTCAACATTAAGGTTGAATAGTTGATCCAAATCACTCGATACACTTCCTATACCCTGCCCATCTGAGCTTTTACCAGCTCCTACATCAATGCCATTGACAGCAACCACATAATGAATTTCAGAATCATTATCCATGCTTCCAAGTCCATAATGAATGTCATCAGAATCACCGGAAGGAAGCAAAAACAACCTAAGCTTCTGTGAAGATTCACTACCAAGAAGACTGCATTCCTCCATCATAATCTGAACATCTTCATCGCTGGAGACAGTTACCAAAGCGTCAAGATCCTCCCCTGGTAATTGATACTTGATTGTGTGAGGTTGGTGACATACAGCCAAAGTCTTATGCATAAGCTCCCGCCAAGAAATATCCCTGTTAAGCCGAAGAATTCGTGTATGACCACCTACATACCTAAGCTTCCTATCACTAGGTCGAGGCAAAATTCTCCCACCGAAACTACAGAGGAACTTTATCTTAGGGGATGAGTAGTCAGAAGCCTCCGAAGAAGTATATCTATGAGAAACTCCACGGTTACTTCCATCAGCTGATGATGCATGGCTCACCGAACCTGCTGATGCATAATGAGCTTTGTTATCAACTTCAGAAAAGCTCTTCTTCTTCTCAACCTCCTTAACCTGAACTTTATCACCAGCTACAAGCTTCGAAACATCAGGTCCACTTTCAGATCCAGTATGAGAACTACCTTGAGTGCCTCTTAAGTCCATATAAGCTGTTGCTGGGGGATTTTGATCACTAGACGAACTTGGGGCAGAAGATTTTCTGGGAATCACTCGTTCCCGCATAAATTCAAGAGCAAATTCCTCTCCTGTCCGAATTGAATAATTGAGCACAGGCGCAACCCCACCGGAAACATGAAATTCCGGAGGTTTAGCACTTGCACTACCGGAACCCGAAGAGGCTGGAGTAATCCTTTGGCCCGGTGGGCCAAACCCTTCATTTCTGGTATCCATCTATAGTCTTCAGATTTCCCAAACAAATCCATTTATCTTCATTTCAGAAGAAACACATCACCAGCAAAGAACCACCACCCCAAATCATTTCAGAACAATCCTCGCAAACTCTAGAGATACAGCACATAACAACATCAAAAAACTAATAAAAAAAAAATCCTACTTTCATACAAATTCAGGAAGAAATCAAAGCAAAAACATGAAGATAAGCACGAGAACATGATTTCCAAGCAAGATCCCAACAAAAAATAAGGTGCTCAAACCCACGAATGGAATCGAGGTGTTTGAAATAATGCCTCAAAGAACACAACATATACACACTTATTCAAGAGATCGATGAGAACCGCTGAAAGGATCAATCCATACCTAACTGACTGATGAAACGAAATAATCAAAGCCCCGAAGGTGCAAGTGATGCTTGACCTACGCGAACCACAGAGGGGCGGAAGGATAGGGGCGACGGCGGCTGATCAGAGGGATCGGGAGGAGGCGGAGGTAAGGATGGTACTGGAGATGAGAGAGCTGAGGAAAAACGAGCGACTAAGCTACGCCATGAGAGGACCGAGGTCCGTCAATGGCGGTGATCGAGAACGAACCACGAACCGAAGGATAGTGGAGAAGCATCATAGCTTCTTCGACTCTCTCTCTCTCTCTCTCTCCAAATTAGTCAAGATAGTGTTTTCATTTTAGTTTCCAATCTATAAATATGATTTATTTATGGGCTTTTTCGAATATTTTTATGGATACAATCTCAACTTTTTATAATAAATAAATAAAAATAAATTTATGAAATAATAAACTATTAAATTAATAATGAAACTAATAAAAATATTAGATAACGACCCGGCAGAGATAACAACTCAACAATTGAGTGAAAAAAATTGAGTGGAGTGAGCAGTGAGCAAGGAAATTTATAGAAGAATCTGGAATTCAGAACGTGTGTATGTGTAAATAAAAATTTTATAGGGGTATGTATGAAAATGAAAAAAAATCCACAAAATTTTGTGTCTGGTTGGTGATATGTCAGTTTTATATTTAATATTAATTCTTTTTTTTCCTACACTCAAAGATATGATAAATATCTTAAGTTGAAATTTAATCACCCTGTGATCATGCAGCATTTTGAAACAATAAAAATGTCTTCGAATTCTAACCAACAAATATTTTAGTCTGTCATTTAGTTTGACAACCTCAGAGAAATAATGTCTATTATTTAAGAGTGAAAAGAACACTGGAAAAACCAATATGAGTTTTACTTGCAACTTTTTGATTCAAGCACACAGACCTCATGAGATACAACAATGAACATATAAACAAATCAAAACATAAATGACTGAAAATGATACATTACGTGAAAAAAGATCTGTATCTGTATAAGTTTATTTGGACAGTTTACTCTGAACAGCAGCCGACATTGTGCGTAAACGGCTGGCGATTTGAGTGAAGGATGGTCTTTGTGCAGGATCAGGAGACCAACACTGTTCCATTAATTTTCGCCATTCGGGGTCACACGAAGCCGGAACTGGTGGTCTCAGTGTATTATTCACAATGCCACCTACATGTGTTCATGTGATCATCAAAATGACAATCATCAACACAGAAAGGATTGTTCAATTGGAATAACTATGTGGAAAGTATCATTAACGATGCGTTGTTTAGTTCAAGAACAATATTTGATACAAGTTTGGAGAAGGCTGCTGACATACTTTTGGTTTTAAGAGAACACCGGAAATATATATTAAAGAACTGGAAAGGATCATAATCTTACCTATAATCGCACCGTAGTGCATATTGGCATATGGCTCCTCACCGGTCAGAATTTCCCACATTACAATGCCAAAAGAGAATACATCGACCTGCAGTGGCATCGCAGATTAGAGTTGTTTCTATGTTTTGATATAATGAGACAACACAGATCAAAATGTCATATTAATCTAAAATGGATGAAGTTCACACCTTCTCAGACACCTTGTTGCTGCCACCATTTAATAATTCTGGGGCCATCCATGGTAGTGTTCCTCTCACACCACCAGATACTAGGGTGTTCCGTTTGATTTTTGACAAGCCAAAATCACCAACCTGGATCAGAAAGTTATATGCTTGTTTAATATTTCACCGCGCAATTGCTAATAGGTACGGCTTTGCTTCCCTAGATCACTGCCGTATTCAAGTGTGAATTCTGGTTGGAGACAAAATCACATTTACCTTACAAATAGGTCGTGATTGATCTTTGAGGTTCACAAGCAAGTTATCACATTTTAGATCGAAATGTACTATGTTCTTGGAATGCAGATATTCCATTCCAAAAGCGGCATCCATTGCAATAATCAGGCACTTGCGGCGATCAAGGTACCTGTTATCTCCATATAGAACAGATGTTAATTTCCATTCAGGGAAAAAAATCTTCAGAATCAGTTACTCAGATCATTCACCTGTCCTTGCGCTGTAACACATTCCTGAGGGAACCATTAACCATGAATTCTGTGACAGTTGCCATGGTACCCCCAGGGCCATCTTGCACTACTCCATAAAAAGCCACTACATTTGGATGGTGTAGCTTTGAAAGAATATCAGCTTCGCGCCAGAACTCTATGGTCTAGAAAAGGATCATTTGTTGTGAACAAATTTTATTTAAACAAGGGTAATAAATCATGCTGTCAACACAAAACTTTGTCCTCACAACAGAACTTGGCAGCAAGCATTGATACCATTGTCAAAGGAATAAAAGGAACAAACAACAACCAAACAGTTTACTCGATCATAATTATTAACGGAGCATATAAAGCTTACCAGTCTTTCTTGTTCAGAAGAGCGACCAGTAAAGCAGCTCTTTTTTATCCGCTTAATAGCCACATCTGAGCCCCTCCATTTTCCATGGTAGACAGTTCCAAATGTGCCAGAACCCAGTTCTCTTAGCTCTTCAAGGTCCTCATTCTTGATAATCTGCTAATAAATAATTTTTAAAAATTATACGCATAGAAAATAGCAATTTCATGTAATGTTTTGTGACTTAAGAATCAAAGGATAAAATTGATAAATGATTAATATCCCATGTTCTGAAACTTGTTTAAGTTAATATAAATTGATAGATTCATCAAAATTCATAAATTTATATAAAAAATGCCACTTACGGAAACATGACCAGAGATAAAAGTTGCAATAGTCTTATGCTAATGAATCCGCTAATTTAAACATATAGTAAGATAATATTCTTCCCTTCTCATTCTAGTAATCATTCTTGTTACTTTTGGTTGTTTCTTCACTGAATTAGTTACATAAACAATCGTATCAGAAAAGCTAAGCATGCAGGTTGACCAAGAATCACCAAAATGTCACTTTTGTTTGATTGTTCACAGCATATCCTTAATGGCCGCATATTCTGAAAGAAAAACTCATCTTCTGACAAATATTCTATGTTCATTGTGCCAAAAAACGTTATTTGTAGTTTACAGCTTTCTGAGTTCATTCTTCAAGTGTGAAAATTAAATCATGTTCGCCATGGCAATCCAAATGAAGCCCATATCCATGAGAGGATGTCCTGGCTTGTGCTGGATCAACTTTCAAAAACTAGAAACATATATGTTTTTCCCCACTGAAATTTAAGTATCATACCTGCAAATCACTAAGATCAACGTCTGCAGCAGACACATCAATAACTGGCCCCCCAGCTAACCCGACATCAAATTTCAATTCCTAAAGACATAGATACTAAGAAAATCAGCAATGTGAAAAATATATTTTGACAAGAATGAGGACCAAAAATTTACAAAACTTTACTACCTCATACTCAGAGACAGGATTTCTCAAGTTCTCTCCAATGTTAGAGTAAGGATTGTCAACCTGCAAGGATTCACCAACCTTATCCTTTAAATGAGTGTGAACAACTTGTGATGATATACCAACTGGGGGGTGCAATGTATTAGTGCCGCCAACTGTCTTCCCAGACAATTCTTGTTGCATTTCATCCTCAAGATCAATTGGTAAACCAATGTGACTCACATCAACACCCTCATTCTGTAAAGGAGAAAATTCATATGTCCTAGCAGCCAACTCTTCACCATTATTCAGCAAAGAGGAGTAACCAATGTGGTCTTGATCCATAAGCGATATGTCTTTCCGTGAAAACTCGTCTGGAGCCAAGTTTCTGAAGAAAGACCACTTTTGAGGCTCATGGTTCTGCATGTTCAAACTGAGACCAGTATCATCTTTACGTAGGGGGTTTGTGCTTGAAGGGTCATCAGAAAACCTGGCTTGGGTGAATATATTAGAAAGAAGACCAGGAGGAAATCGATCATTAATGTCAATAAGAATATCTTTCTGCCCTGGAACAGCAGTGGGTTCTTCAGCGGTTTCAGCAGAGCTTCCCTGAAAGCCATAGGCATCCTTTGCAGTTTTCTCCTCCCAGTGAATTTTGGGTAAAACAGAAGCAAGATTTTCTTGTTGCTTATTCGCAATATCAGCAACAGCAGATGTTTGTACCATTTCAACTGCCCCTGCTCCATCTACTGGTGGCTGTTTCATATTGATTTTCCCAGTACTTTTTTCACCAGCATTAACTAAATTTTCTAAACTTGTGCTTGAATCAGATCCCTTCAGGATTTTATTTTCATTGAGGGTGTTGTTATCATAAACAGATGTTTTCATTGCTTGATCAAACTCAGGGTTCTGAATCCTCCTACCTATATTCTGATTCTGCTCATCGCTTTTACCATCAGCTGGGTCATTCATTACACAAGCCACTGGATTGATTACAGCTTCTTCATGAACCTGACTGTTCCTATTGATCAAGGCATCATTATCATTGCCACCTAGAGGCTGATGATAACTTGTCACAGCTTTTGACTCCTCTGGAACAGATGCTCCTTCAGTTTGTTTCTTTTGACTGATTGCATCTTTCAAATCACGTTTTTCCAATCGCATAGGGGGTTCCATGGTGGGTTTGGAGTAAGAATTCAGAGGTTTTCCAGCTAAGGTAGGTTGATCTATTGACTTTCCTTCAAGAGAAGGATCGACAGCTTCAGCAATTGAATCTTGAGTCACACCAGAACGTGAGTGAAGTATTAGATATTGAGAACCAATTGAATCATCAGATTTTGATAAACGGTTTCGTGACTCTCCCAGCTCCCGAGGAATCATTTCAGAATGATAGACTCGTGAAGGGCGTGCAGACTGATCATTGTAGCTAAGATCATGCATATCCCCCTCATAGTCAGAATAACCAGAAGTAAAAGCCCCAGCAGACTGCCGGTCATCCTCATTAGAATCACAAACCTGGCCAGGATTAGCATCATGAGAGGATAACTTTTGTGCAGGCTCGACATTCTTGGCACCATGTTTAAAAGGCAGTACAGAAGGAACATGCTCTGGTGCAGAAGCACCATAGGATTCAACTTGTGAAAATTTCTGCACTGGCCCATCATTAGGTTGTTTGGGTGCAACCTCAAAAGAATGAATGTAAGCACTTTCATTCTTCTGTAGGCTTGCACCATCAACTGTCATATTCATCTCCTGTGTTATCATACCTGGACCTTGAACTCTAGTGAAACTATGTAGTCCCTCATTCATTCCTTGATGAAAAAAATTAAGTTGAGGTGGCGGTGGTGGTGGAACAGAAATTCCTCCATGAGATAAATAATGGTAATTGTAGTCATAATCAGATGGCACAGATATGGGCATTGACATCCTACCATCTGAATTGTGAATATTGACATGCTGGGGAATAACAGCGCATGGATAAGGCCTGCCTTCAAAATACGGTACTGCATTGTCTTGATGAGAGTACATGGTTGAATCATAGTTGCTTGGCAAGTTTTGCTGCATATTTGATGATAACATTGGAGGAGGCTCAGGATTGCCAGCCATAGGATTTACCGAAACCCCAGCTGGCTTAGATGCTACGATGCTCGTGTTATTCCTGTCATTTTCGAAATTAAGGTTGAGTAGCTGATCTAAATCACTAGAAACACTTCCAAGCCCATGCCCATCCAAGCTTTTACCAGCTCCTGCATCAATGCCATTAACAGCAACCACATAATGAACTTCAGAATCACTGTCCAGGCTTCCCAGTCCATAATGCATGTCATCAAAGTCACCAGAAGGAAGTAGAAACAACCTAAGCTTCTGTGAACCATCACCACCAAGAACACTGCATTCCTCCATCATAATCTGAACATCTTCATCACTGGACACTGTTACCAAGGCATCCAGATCCTCCCCTGGCAATTGATACTTGATTGTATGAGGTTGGTGATAAATGGCCAGTGTCTTCTGCACAAGTTCCCGCCAAGAAACATCCCTGCTAAGTCGAAGAATGCGTGTATCACCACCTACATATCTAAGCTTCCGATCACTTGGTCGAGGCAAAATTCTCCCCCCAAAACTACAGAGGAACTTCATCTTAGTGGAAGAGTAGTCAGAAGTATCAGAAGAAGCATATCCATGAGAAATTCCACGACTACTTCCATCACCTGTTGAAGCCTGGGGCAATGAGCTTGCTGATGCATAATGACCTTTGTTATCAACTTCAGAGAAGCTCCTCTTTTCAATCTCCTTAGTCTGACTTCTATCACCAGTGGCAAACATCGAAGCGTCCGATCCAGCTTCAGATCCTGTATGAGAAATACCTAGTATTCCTCTTAGGTCCATGAAAGTTGATGCTGGAGCATTTTGATCACCAGGAGCATTCGGGGCAGAAGACTTTCTGGGAAGTGCCCTCTCCCTTATAAATTCAAAGGCGAATTCCTCTCCTGTCCTGATTGAATAGTTGAGCACAGGTGCAGCCCCACCGGAACCATGAAACTCCGGCGGTCTAGTACTTGCATGACCCGAACCAGATGCTGCTGGAGCAATCCTTTGGCCCGGAAGGCCAAGCCCTTCATTTCTAGCATCCATCCACAATCTTTAAATTGCACAAACAAATCCATCTATCTTCATTTCAGAAGAAACACATCCCCAGCAAGGGATTTACCACAGCGAACCATTTCAGAACAGTCCTCACAAACTGTACAGATTCAACACATAATAACAACAATAAAAAATCATCATGTTCACATAAAAATAAACAAAAAAAGAAGGGATAAGCATGAGAAATCTGATGAATTCGCTAAAAAGATCATAGCTTTCCTACGAGAACCATATGAAAACAAAACTACTGAAACCCAATGACACAGAGATATTTGAAAAAATGCCTGACAGGATACAGAACATATAAACAAACAGTGATCTATAAAAATAAATCACAAGTGAGAGGATGAAGCCATACCTCAACGAAGGTGCAGGTAAAGCTCGACCTCAACGAGGCCAAGCGAGGCGAAAGGGTGCCTCCGACGGTGAGTAATCACAGAGATCGGGCAGTGGCTGAAGAGGAGAAGGTGAGGATGGTACTGGAAACGATGGTAGAGGAAAAAAGGAGCGATCTTTGGAAGCTACACCATGAGAGGACGAAGGTGCGGCAATGGCGGTGATTGGAAACGAAGCAAATGGAAATAGAAAAGCATCATCCCCTTCGCAAGTCTCTCCAAAGAGTCAAAACAGCCTCTTCTTCAGACTTCACAAACCTTACAGTTTCTAAAAATGTCATCTTTCTTGAGGGCTTTTATGAAAATATTTATTCAAAATTAAAAAAATAATAATTTATTATTATTATTTTTTGGAAAAATTTCAAATTAATTTCCAGGATTATAATTGATGGAAGTTGCAAAATCATCTAATAAAAAAAAAACTTTAAAGCGAGCTTAATTGAGAATTTTTCTCCAATATATATATATATAGTGGTAAATATGTTCTTTTTGAGGGTCATTATGAATATGTTTATCTAAAAAATCTCAACTTTTCAAAGCAAAACCGGGATTGATTTCCATATTATAATCAATGGATGCAGTTAATTCCGCTTATAAAGTTTGGGGACCTTTTTGTGAGGTTTATTTGAATGTTAATTTGTTTTTTAAATATGATATTTTTTAGGGGGCTTTTCTGAACACAGTGGACAGCTTTAGCTTTAACCAAAGGTTTCAAGTTTTTTGAACAAACTATATTAATTTCAGTATTATTCTATGTTACAACATTTGTTTTCCACTTAATAATTATAGTTTTCGTTTTGTATTATAATTTTGTGTTTTTTTTATTATTTAATATTATGTGTTTGTATTCTTTGTTTTATTTAATATTATGTGTTTATGTTTAATATCATGTGCTTCTATTTAACATGTCAACATATTAAAAAATAGGCTGTAAAAAAAAATGACCTCTGCAAATACTCAAAGTTATAGGTTTTTTTATAAATATATTACTATTTATTCATTATCAGTAAAGATAATTAAAAAACTATGAAATTTTTAGAAAAGTCAAAATTAATTTCCATATTATATCATATGAATTGAATCTAACCAAAATATCTACCAAATAAATATAATTTTTTTTTAACAAAATACAATAAACACATGTCAGAGATATGCACAAACATAAAGTAAGTTCAACAATTATTTGTGTCTTCACTTTGTATGGCCATTAAAATTAGATCTAGAGTCCTCTCCGAAACAAGTACTTTATCTAAAAGATCTGCTACCAATAGACATGAGATCGTTAGAAAATACAATTTTTTATAAATTTTTCTCATTTTCGGTTTTATTTAAAAAAAAACTTAATTTTTCTTAAAATAAATCTAAGTTAACTACCATATTATATTCAGGGCCCCATGAATATATTGCCCCATTTTTGAAAAGTTTAAATTAATTTTGATTAGTATATTCAATGGAGGCCGCCAAAGCCGCTTCAACATAAATTACATATTTATGTGAACCTTGTTTGAGTATCTTTATTTTATAGAAAAATAATTAAGTTTAATAATGTTATTTTCTTAGTATAGTCATATGAAATATATATTTATGTCATAAATATATACTTTGGTCTCCATTTCTTTTTCTCCATTTTATGAAGATAAAAAATTTTATGCTTTGATATCTTTCGGAGCAGTGATAATTGATGTAACTCTAGGAATTACTGTAATAAATATGGTAAAAAAATAATTGGAAAGGGAACTTGATTAGATTAATAAAAAAAAAAGTTAATTGGACTTATCAACCGACAAAGTTGTTTGTCAAATTAAGTGTCAACTTCATGAATTGTGATCACTAACCATTTTGTTTAATAACTTTAATTCTACTCTTAATCCATATGCTTATCATATTTTATGAGATATTATTGTTCAAGTTTAAGGAATAAAAAATATTTAAAGTTTTATTCATTTATTAAGCATTTTTATATATGCTAATTATTAAAGCATTTTTAAATAAAAATAATTATGACAAAAATAATAATAATAAACCGATGTTTATTGCTTTACTGATTGAAATAATTTATTTTGTTTAGTTCATAAAAATAATATAAAATAAAACTGTGAAAAATGTATTAATTTTCACTTTTTAAAAAATTGTATTATTCGTATAAGCATTATTTTTATGAGTAAAAATAAATAATTCTGAACCTAAGGGTTCCTTTTAATAATTTACATAAGCAAATAATTGATATACCTAATATCAAAGACTCTGGAAACTTCTTTTTTTTCTGATATTAATATTTATTATTATCCAAATATTGTCGGCAAGTCATCCAAATTATCATCCAATTTAATATTTATTACACATATGATTATGTATTTATTTATTTATTCATTCATTCATTCATTTAAACATTTGATATATTCTTACAATGAATTGGATTTCAACATCGTCCAAAATAGAATTTTCATAGACCGTGATGAAGAGGTTTATCGATATTATAGTAATTTGAAATTTAATTTGGAAGAGAAAAACATAGATATGTCAAAGGTTCATATCCACAATTATTGGTTCCATTACATAAAATATTAGTACGAGCATCAAGAGCTATAGTTTTAAACCCCACTAAACACAGTGATGGTAACCGATATCTTATTATGAGTTTGGATTTTAAACATGAATTATATGTCACCGGGTGAGGATGTACTTATCGAATAATAAGATTTTTGACCTATATATATCTTCTAACGACTTATGTACTGATGGCATATTGTTAAAAAACATAATAATAATAATAATATATGCATTAGCAGATATACCTAATTAATTGGTAGAAAGTTTTTTTTTTTCTTATATGATTTTATCTTTGCTATGTTTCATGAGTGTTTGTTAAAATGGCAAAATCCTTATCATTTAGTATAAAAACTACTAATGATCAATTGACACTAAATGTTGGGTTCAAAAATAATTTATTCAAAATATTATATTATAATATATTTTATTATAAGTGAAGGTGCAATGATATACTCTCCAAATTATACACGAACATGCACATTGATATAATTTCATCAATTAATGTTAAATTAGTAATTTCTATATGACGTGATTTTTACCTTATATGGTGTAGATGTGCCAAAGCCATGTCAATTTGTTTTAAAATTAATTTACACATTTAATTCTATGAACCATAGCTTTTATAAAAAATTATGACTTACCAAAAGCTCGTATCACGGGAATACTTGGCTCTATCATAAAAATCAATAGTGAGACATTCATAGTTGTTTAGTTTAAAATTTAATAGAAAGTTAGAAACAATAGTGCTAACTGATCACCGGTTGTGGGTGCGGACTCATAATTTAAACCTCTCATCTCCAACTAAGAGTGTGCCGACTGGATTATCAATTCTTAACTCATACTCACGTTTATAACATGTAACTTATCCATATTTTATCACAAAAAATTATGATTAGATCATCAACTAAAAGTGAGATAACATTACGTGCCTTGCGATTGGAGGAGATTCAAATGTGAGTCCTCCAATTCAGAAATGCACAATGGATCCCTTATGAGAGGAATAGTTGTTTCTTTTTTCCATAGCAACTTAATATAGGAATTTATCTTAAAAAAAAATCTATAAGCCATTATAATTGGTATAGCTTTGTTTATATTTATCTTTTAATAATTACTTAAGGATGTTTGTTTCTATCGTTAATAAAAAAAACACACGATATGTTTTAAATTTTTTACTTTTTAATCAATTATATTTTATTTTAATTTATTAAAAAAATATTTTATTTTTTCAGAGTTCTGGCTAATTTACAGGATACTCTTCAGCCATGTGCAAAATTACGAGGGGAAAAAATATATAAAAAAATGTTTTCTCCTAGAATAAAAAATTATGTAATATATTTTGGTTTCAAAAAGTACACTAAAATATTGCAAATATTTACAGGTGGTCTTTGGCAATATTGATAAATTTATGATTAGGCAAAAGATGTGAGTGGAATCAATGTTTTACACGCCATCATCTTAAGTTATTGAACTCGATCCGCATAGAAAAGTCAAACTTTTCTGAAGTTAATATTTTTATATAAATTTTGGACTTGCTTCGTTGTTCTTGTCTCCCATAAAAATTTTGATTAGGATCGTTAATCTCCTGGATTGAATGACTTTAGGGGCTGTTTGGTTGCAAGGAATGGAGTTGAGGAGGAATGAGATAGGAATGTGATAGGAATAAGAATAAGGGGGAATGGATTAGGAATGAAAGAAAAACTGTGTTTGGTTTGAAGATATGAGAGAGTAATTCATTGGGAATGGGAAAAGTAAATAGGAGAAATATGTGGAAAATGTCTTTTATGCCCTTATGGAGTAAATATTAAATAAATAAATATATTAGCCAATAACATTATTTTATTTGTAATATGTTGTCATTATTGTTATAATTATTTTTTATAATTAATTTTACAATTAATCTTTATTATTAATATTGTTGTTTTGTTAGAATATTATCATTTTATTGTTATTATTTTATCTTTTATGCTCTTAAAGAGTAAATATTAAATAAATATATATATTAGCCAATAATATTATTTTATTTGTAATATGTTGTCATTATTGTTATAATTATTTTTTATAATTAATTTTACAATTAATCTTTATTATTAATATTGTTGTTTTATTACAATGTTATCATTTTATTTTTATTATTTTAGAATTAATTTATTATTATTATTATTATTGTTTTTTTTATAGTATTATTTTATTTGTAGTAGAAAGAGAAAGAGAAAGAGAAAGAGAAGGAGAAGGACACATGCTTAATGGAAAAAGTTTTAAAGGTAGGGGTAAAATAGAGTCCGTTTAGTAACTTTAGTTACTCATGGGAATATGAGGATGGCAATTAGGAAGGAGTAGGGGATGGAGATAGGGATAAAAATAGAAAAGGGGTTTGGAAATGGAAACAAAAATAATGTTTAATAGGAGGGAATGTGGATAGAAATAGAAAAGGACATAGGGAAAAAAATTTAGTAAAATTACTTTTGTACCGTTCCTATTTTAATTAAATAATATGTTTTAATTGTAAAAAAAATTTTATTAAATGGCTCTAATTTTTATAATTTTTTTAAATAAGTTATTAGTGTATTTATTTTTTAAATAAAATTTTAAAAGTTGAATACAATTTAATTATTATTTTTTAAATAAACAAATGTCTAAAATTAATTATTTTTAAATCACTAAAATTTTAATAAATCTAATATTTTAAATAATAAATGAGATTTTTAATTTTTATCTAAAACAATATTAAAAAAAATTAAAAAATCTCAATCTGAGGAGCATAAAGATAAACACATTATCTATAAAGGGGTATAAAAGTAAATTCATTACAGAGGCATGCTTAGTCCCCCAAAATCAGTGGGATGAGTATGGAGAGTCTGAGGGGCATGCACTCCCCCCTCATTCCTTTCCCATGCCCTTTGGTGCATACTCAAATATAAACATGTATATGCCATAAAGATTGATCCTCAATTTTTGGGGGATTAACCCTTGCATCTAAACACACCCTTAAACTATCCATTTTTAATTTCTCTGAGTATAAAAAAAAACTTGGCAATTAAATGCACTGAGCCCTATGTGGGAAAGGCATTTCTTGCAAATGGACGGACAAAATTTTTAGGGTTAGGGCATCATGTGATGAGTATGAAGCAGTACGTGGCACTTAGCGCTCGCATGCATCTTCTAACCTAATAATCATGTGACACCACACAATGAAACCAATCTTATTAAATAACCACTTTACTAGTGTCTGCAACTTTCATGGATTACACCTAATTATTTTTTTTTTAAATGATTGTGTGTATATATATAATCTTATATAAAAAAGGGTTATCGTTTATTTGTCCAGAAAAATATTATTAGCAGGCGTGAGATAGGCTTTAATTTATATTTTTATTTTCTTAAAAATTTGAATGTTTGTAATTTATTAAAATAATTAAAAATAATTATAATAAATGAGTTAGAATAGAGTTTTGGTTAATAACTTTCAATTATATATTTTTATTAAAAGTATCAGTGTGGGAAGCTCAAATCCCAAATTCAAATCCTAATACTAGTTGCAATAGTAGTCTCAGTTTATTAATTGGTTATGGGTAGTGGCAGAGCCAGGGACAAAGGGGGCCATGGCCTCCTGGTTTTCATTGTATATATATATATATACATTACAAATTAATGTGTATAATATAAAAATAATATTTTTATAAAAAATATTTATGAAGAATTATTGTTTGGCTTAATATTTCATAATTGGTTTATATAATTTTTTTTTAAATTTATTGTTTGATTAATTGTTTTTTTTAATTAATATATATAGTCTAAACATTTTATAGTTTTAAAAAATATATATTTGTAAAATTTTATTGTTTACCGGTTACATTTAATAAATTAATTATATAATAAATTATTTTTAAATTTATTGTTAGACAATTTTCTTAAATTAGTATATATATTATTAAAAAATGTATATTTTTAGAAAAAAATATACATTTAAATCTATTATTTTTTTCTCTTCATTTTTTACTTGTCCTCTCAAAAAAAAAAAACTTTAGTTTCTTTTTAAAAAAAATTTCCCCTCTTAAAAAATTTTTGCCTCTACCCTTGATTATAATTACAGTTTACCATCCAAATTTTTCACTGTTGGATAATCAATTTTCAATTCGTGCATATACATGTGGATGTGCTTGTCACATTTATATAAAAAAAATATTTAAAATTTTTGTCGGTAAATATATATAAATATATAAAATTAGCTGATTTCTTTTGCATTAAAAGACAAAAATTAAAAGTAAAAAAAAAAATCATTAATCAACGTGTGAAAAAGAGAACAAAAGCAAAGCATGGAGCACCGCCAGCACAAAACATGTGCAACTCTCATTTCATGCTGAAGTTTGTCAACCTAAAACCAGAAACATGCCACAATTTCTTGCTTAACATCCGGAGAAAATCTTCCCATATTTTTACACAATTATTAGTTAAATGTTTCATTGTTTATAGTTTTTTTACATTACATGCGAGAGTGTCTTGATTTTTTTTATTATTTTTAATCTGTTTTTATTTTATATTATTATTATTATTATTATTATTTAGAATTGGTCTTTATAGAATATTTAAATTCGAAATCAAAATCACTTATTTTTCACTTAAGTCTATACCACTAAGATCAACTCCCATTAATGTGCTTGTTATTTTTGATCATTTATTATTGCATCATAATTTTTCTAAAACTAAGATTTCAGTTAACTATTAAAGGTGAAGGGCTTGAATCCTATATATTTTTTATTTATAATTAAAAAAATCACTTAACTATAATCAAACAATAAATTTTATATTAATTATTTATAGATATCACCGTAATAAATAAGTGGTAGTACTTAACTTTTATTAAAAAAAAATTAAAAATTTATTTTCAAACCATGGTTAAAGATTAGTACGTGTAGAACAATATACACACACCACATGACACATGTTATGTTAAATTTTCTAGTTAAATCAAACTCACAATGATCTTTCAAAAATTTTATTTAAAACAATTTCAATAAAACCACATTAATGACTACCAATATTTATTCTCTAGATTCAACCCACAAACCAACCATTCAAAACCTCACCTTTTTTATTTTTTTAATTTTTTAAAAACTTTAAAAAAATATTAATAATAATAAAAACCTCACCTCAAAGCATCTCACACTCACTCCCTCTATTTATTATATCCTCTACTTCCTCTAATCTTATAACCTCTCAATGGCCTCCCTCTCCATTCTCCTCCTCCTCTTCCTCCTCATCTCCACCACCGCCGCCGCGACCACCGCCGTCTCCACCACCACAACCACCACCACCTCCCAAAAGTCCATCCTCCACTCAGCATGCATCTCCACTCCCTACCCTTCTCTTTGCTTCTCCTCCATCTCTTCCAACCCCTCCCTCTTCTCCTCCATCTCCTCCAACCCCTCCCACATCCTACACATCTCTCTTCATCTCACCATCACTGCCGTTCATCTCTCCCTCACCTCCATCACCAACCTCATCTCCCACCACCACCACAACCTCCACCCTCGCGAGCTCGCCGCCCTCCAAGACTGCCATGAACTCCTAGACTCCACCCTTGACGAGCTCCACCAAGCCAACACCACCCTAACTCCATTAACCACTGACCTCAAACTCCTCATCACCGCCGCCATAACCAACCAAGACTCCTGCTTAGATGGCTTCTCCCATGACGGCGCCGACCGTGGCATACGCCGTCTTATCATCTCCGGCATCACCCACGTGCGACGCATGTGCTGCAACGCTTTGAGCATGATAAAGCCTGACGTGAATGATAAGTTCCACGTGGAAGCCATGCATGTGGATCAAGAGACAAAGGTGGCGGACGAGGAGGTGGTGGTGGTGGTGGTGGCAAAGGATGGAAGTGGTGATTATAGGACGGTGGGGGAGGCGGTGGCGGCTGCTCCGGCGAAGAGTAAGAAGAGGTATGTGATAAGGATAAGGGAAGGGAGGTATGAGGAGAACGTGGAGGTGCACAAGAAGAAGACAAACCTTATGTTTGTCGGAGATGGGAGGGACAAAACGGTCATTACGGGTAGTAGGAACGTTGTGGATGGTAGCACCACCTTCAGGTCTGCCACCTTAGGTTTGTCATTCAAATTAAACTCTCTCCTTTTATTATCATCATCATTATTATTATTATCATGATATATAATTCATATATATGTTTATATTACTCTTGTTTGCTAGATCAAACTTCTCATTTTGTTAGTCTTAGTCGAGTTTGAGGTAAAAACGCTTAAATAATTAAATCTATCGTAATCCTATAAAATAGGAGCAAGGGCATGTGAAGAAACACATCTTTGGCAGTGAACACACTGCCCAATAAAGCGCAATGAAACAAATTATGAAGCTGGCATTATTCTTTCCGCATGTTTTGTCATTTATTTTATTGCATACGTACTGTTAGATCAGTCAGTCCTGTAAGACAAATCACACATGCTGTGGTCCGCACTAGCTATATTTTTACAAAGAATTTCAATTTATATATAAATATTAATTTAAATTTATAATTAAAGATTAATTGTTTTAATATAACATGTATCAATTTTTTTTTTTAATTGAAGTGGTTTGATTTCGTATTACCATGAAATGCAGCTGTGGCCGGAGAAGGCTTTCTAGCTCGGAGTCTAAGAATCGAGAACACGGCCGGGCCGTCGAAACACCAAGCTGTGGCTCTCCGAGTGAATGCAGATCATGCAGCCTTCTATGACTGTGATATCTTCGGTTATCAAGACACACTCTACGTCCACTCTTTTCGACAATTTTTCAAAAATTGTACCATACAAGGCACCGTAGATTTCATATTTGGCAATGCAGCAGTTGTATTTCAGAACTGTGAAATTCAAGCTCGTCTACCAAACCATAACCAGAAAAATATGATCACGGCACAAAGCCGAGACGACATTAACGAGCCGACCGGTATCGTCATACAACATTGCCGTATCAGCTCAACACCAGATCTCGAATCGAATAAAACATCGATCAAAACATTTTTAGGAAGACCTTGGAAAGAATTTTCAAGAACAGTGATTATAAAGTCTGAAATTGGAGATTTGGTTGAACCAGAAGGATGGCATGAGTGGAATGGTGAGTTTGCATTGAAGACATTGTTTTATGCTGAGTATATGAACAGTGGAGTTGGGTCTAGCACGGATGACAGGGTCAAGTGGGAGGGTTTCAAGGTTATAACTAATGAGACTGAGGCCTTGCAGTTTAGTGTTGAAAATTTCATTGAAGGTGGCAGCTGGTTAAAAGCCACTGGTTTTCCCTACTCTCTTGGTTTATAATTCTTATTCTTATTCTTATTCTTCTTCTACTTATTATTATTTATATCAAAATTGGCAAGTTTTTATATATTTTTGCAAAGTATTAATTTAAACTAATAAATGAGTTTTAATTGCCGGCAATGATTACAAACAACAAATCAAAGAAGCCGGCCGCTGTTATTGACTTGGTCTTATTTTGAGTTCTTTGCATTCCATGTGCATTCTCTTTATTTATCCTCCCATCTACATTGGATGCATTCATTCACACTTTGTTTATAAACTTTATACTCTAAATAAAGGAAATCAAATTAATGTCCTTATTTATTATTTAATTGTTTTTTTTCCCTAACTTTGTTCATATATATATTCCAATTAATCATCCTATATATTATTTCTTCCAAGAGAAAGATAGAAAGAGAGAGATTATAGCTAGAAATGGATAGCATGAAAGCTTTATACCAAAACCAAACCATAACCTTAACTCTCCTCTTATCCACCACCTTCTTCTCCTACATCTCCTGTGACTCAAACACAACTACAATTTTGATCACGTCAACATGCAACCATACTTTGTACGTGGACGTCTGCATGTCATCCCTTCAATCACATGCAAACAGCCAAACAGCTCTTGATCTCCAAGGCCTTGCATCCATCTCCATTAATGTGACCATATCTCAAGCAATAAAGAATATCAACTTCATCAAGGCCATGACGGATCAACTAATTAGTTCTCCTCATCCTCCTCAAGATCATGAATATGTTGCTAGTTGTCTTGATGATTGTTTGATTGAGTATGGAGAGGCCATTGATGATCTTGAGCAAGCTCATGAAGCTCTCAATGAAGGTGAGTTTGGGACTATGAATGTTATGGTGGCTGGAGCTATGGCTAATGCTAACTCTTGTGAGAATGGGTTTGGTGAGAAGAAAGGAGTTCAGTCTCCATTAATGGATTTGAATGTGTTTTTCATGAAGTTGTGTAGTAACTCCATGGCCATTTCTAACCTTCTTTCTTGATTTTTCTTTTTAATGAGAAATTTTCTTTATTTATAGATGATCACTGAATAGATCATATATTAAATCTTACCCTTTTTTTAGATAATTAAATGGATGTTTGTTTATTAATCAAGGTTGGAAAGCAAGTATACAAAGGCTTTTCAGCCCACCCATGTCTTAGAAACCTTAGTGCTCTTCAGCTTCATTGTTTCTCACACCTTCCAACTCCAACATGACTTTGGGTTAATTTGTTGGACTTTGAAAATGTTCACATATTAATAGGGTTTTTTTTTTTTTTTTTCTCTAACATGGTAGACAAAGGAACATTTAGTAAAGGAGGTCTATTATAAGGAATGAAATTTAATTTGGTTTATAAATTTAGAAAAGTACTAACTGTTAGTGCAAATGCACTTTAAGATTGGCATAATTTGATATCTAGTCAAGGTGACGTGGCAAGCAAGATGACGTGGCATGCATAATGATGTGATGACATGGCAAGGTGACTTGGCTAGGAGGAAAATATCATGGGAGATCATGGAGAAGTTATTTTTGGCAAGAAGTTGCAACTCTTATGAAGATTAAATGAAGATCTTGTTGAAACTATTTTAGGCCAGAGGATCAAGCAAGCAATATCATGGAGTCACGATCTCATCAAGACCATATTTAGAAGATGTGATTGAAGACTAAATATGGGCGGAGTTTAAATGAAGAAATACCTATCAATGGTATGATTTTGAAGACAATTGAAGGCAAGATTTGAAGAACTCTAATAGAGATGATATGAAGTCTATTAAGGGTATGTTTGAAGATGCGCCTATTGTTGGCAAGATATGGATGATTGACTGAAGATCCTTGTTGAAGATTTGAAGACCAAACTTGGGTGATGTGAAGACTAAGTTTGACAAGTTTTATGAAGATGCACTAGGACGTGCGCCCCTTGCGAGGGGGCTGTGTGGTGAGGAGCTGAGGAGGGATGTTAGTTGCTGGTGGTTTGGATTAGGTGATCGGGCTGCATCGACTCGGACGGAGGGTCTTGATCTCCAGGTTTGACCACCCAGACGTAGGCGAGTGGACGCCGAATTGGGTTACCAACGTCTTGTGTCTTCTCTTGTGTGGTTTGTGTGTGTTATTCTTGAGTGCTTAAGTGAGTGAGTGTTCCTCTAAGTTCACAAACCCTAACCGGCGGAACTAACAATAACAATTAGTTTCTAGATTAAAAATGTAAATAATTTTCGGATTTGAATCATCTTTAAATTAGAAAGAATCTAAGTTCATTTCTAATGTTTATTACAAATCTTCTTTTTTAAGAGTTTTAAAAGTTCCAAATGAATTTTTTAATCAGTTGATAAATTGTTTCTAAGTTTATTAATTATTTAAATCATCGTTTGATTACAAACGGAACATTTTCTTTTTATAAAATTTCTATCACTAATCTACTAAATTCTGGTGGTGTTTGGGTTATTTATATATCATGACTAATGTTATAATAGATTTGCAAGTTGTATATAATGCGTTTGTGTTTATGTATGGTATCAAGATTTGAATGTAGTGGATACCAACCTATTTTCCATGATAAATTTATCAACCAATGTTCTCAAAAGTTTACAAGAAGAGTGGATGATCGGTTGTTATCCACTATGCATTTCTAATTCTGAAGATTTCAATTATAAATTCTAAAAATATTTAAATAGGCAAACTATAAAATTATAAATACAACAACTATTGTTTAGTGTAGTGGTATGTTACTTAAATAGTGAATAGACAAACCTAGAGTCAATTCTCTGGGTCGGTAATAATGTCATAGTATTATACATATATTGTAAAATATATACTACATAAAATAGTACTGTACATTTGCTATTCATGGGTCCCTTGTGGGAGGATGTTGTTTCCCTCCCCTCCAGGGTTGTAGGGTAAGGGATTTGGTTCTTGAAGTATTTTCTGGGCGTGCACATGGTAGGAATCTAATTGTCTTATGTGATGTTTGACTGAGTTTATAAATTTTTAGGGGGTCGTCAAGCCATCGTAATTGGTGCACCTCTGTACTTGTTTGTCTTTTGACACCGTTTTGTGAGGTGGCGCTTGTTGCTTTTGTTATATATATATAGGAGAAACGTCATCTGGGGACGTTCACAGCAACATCCGCAGATTTTGAAAAGGCAGAGAGAGAAGCGAGATGAGAGAGACAGAGAGAAGGTCCATGAACAGTAACATTAATAGTATACAATCATGGTATTTGCCTAAATTGGGTTGGTGTGGTGTTCTTTAAGTTTAACTTGAGCTTTGGTTTCTTTCCTGTAGCTGTAGTGGAAATTAACTTTGAGGTTGAGATTGAATCAGCGACTATTACGATTATGATGTGGGGTTTAGATCAAAATACTGTGCATTCTACTTTTCACTGTGTTATTATTTATAAACACAGTGATACTATGCATATATATATATATATATATATATATATATATATATATATATAATGTGCATGTGTGTGGTATTAAAATTTGATATAGTGGATACCATCCCATTGTCCACAATACATTTAATTATTTATCATGCAATGTTTGTAAAAAGGTACACTGGAGAGTGGCGAATGGGTTGTTGTCCACTATATATTTCTAATGATTTAAAATTTAAATTCAAAAAAATTAAATAGGCAAACTAGAAATATAAGAATATTTTAAAAATTTTAATTGACTTGAAAATTAATGGATAAATATGTTTACAAGATAAAAATCTCTTTTAAAGAAAGAATTCACTTGCAGTGGACAGGTAAAGATAAATGGTTAAAACTCCTCAAAGTACTATTATAGTATTATAACAGTAGTATAGTAGTACTGTTGATCACATTACTGAAACTCCATGAGTCCTCTGTGGAAGGTGTTGTATAAAAAAGAATTTTTTTTTTTTTAATTCAAGTTTTTAATTATCTACAAACATATTGAAAAAGTTATAAAATAATTAACTTACTCTTTACATAGGTAATCCAATAAACATAATATAGACAGCAATTAAATAGCCTAGTGGAAGTTATTAAAAATAATGAAAGAGTGGTGCCGAGTCAAATTTCTTGTGCCATAGTATTGTGCAGTGTTGTGTAAACATGCTATAGAGATACTATAAAAATACTGTATCAACAATGTTCACCATTGTTCACAGGGTCCCTTATGGGAGGAGCCGTATTATCCATCCCTCAAGGTTGCAAGACAAGAGAATTAATCATTGTGGGTTGTGGTCACTGAGATATCAGATTGGGCGCATGTGGTAGGTTCTAATTGCCCCATGTATTAGTCCGCCCCACATAGTAAATCTTCAGGGGATCGTTAAATCACCATAACTGGTGCACCTGTCATGTTCATAAAAAAAAAAAAAAAAAAACCATAATATATAATATCAAATTGAAAATTCATTTAATGTTTGCTCCAAAACAGTTATGATGTCATTTGTTATTTATATTTCATTCGCACAAGATATGTCAAACATTTTAGACTTATTTTTTTTATAATTCTTTTTTTTCCCCCAATTTATCAACTTTAAATAAAAAAACATTGTTAAAATAGCGTCTCTATGATCGTACTACCATTGGTGCAAATAAATAATACAAGATGAACGAACCTACATGCACACAATTTTTTAATTGAATAACCCTAAACACCTACATGCGCAGCATAATCGCACAAACACTTTCAACTCTAATGACACACACACACACATAAGTTAAAAGTCTGAATATGTAAATCACTTAAATTACAAAAATGTGTGTTAAGAGTCGTTGGGATTCCATTGCTTTATATGGGGTTCTTTAAATAGAAATCACACAGAAGCATGAGAAATATATAAAAATTTTGTGAGTTTGTTTTTATTGTTATTTTTATTATTAGTATAGCAACAATTTATTTTTTTAGTTATTTTATCCAATTGGTGTTGCTTTTTTTATAAGAATTTTTAAACAAAAAAAGTTGTTGCTTTCTGTTTGGACAATGATTAATTATTTGACACACAACTAAGAACTAATGTCCATTTGGATTCTCTTTAATCCACAACTAGTCTTGATTTGTTTAAGAGGTTCATGAGGTAATAACTTGTAAATAGGCTCACCAATATATATATAATTCATCTTTTCACACTCTTGTAGCTATGGAGAGATTTTGAAAAGTTGCTGATGAGTGAGAGAATTGGTCATGCATGATATATAATATAAAAAAAAAAAATTTGAAGAGTGATGGCCTTTCTCATGTTAATAAAAAGAAATAATAACTTAAGAGTGATAACCTTTAATTTCTCACGTAACGTTAATTAGAGAGAGAGAGGACAAAAGAGAGTTTACTTCTTCTCCAAATGACCAAAAGATAGATAATAGATAAATATATAAGGATCATTCCTTCAAGTGATGTGAAGTTATACCATATAGTAGTCTATATAAAGAAAGAAACTATTGAGTGCGAGGTAAGAGAGAAATTAATTAAGATGAGTCTCGTCAAAGCTTCATCTATTTTCATCATCTTCATAACTCTCATGCATCCTCTAACCATGATCATGTCCATGCCCATGCAACAACAACAACAAGTCAAAGACATCAAGATAGCATCATCATCATCAGATGAAGAAGATCTAATCTCAAAGACATGCAACCAGACCTCCTACTCCGACGTCTGCATGGCAACCTTCCTCATCTCCAACTACACCACCAGCAGCAGCAGCAGCAGCCACAACACCACCATCCATGACCTCGCCTTCATCTCCATCAACGCCACCGCCTCATACGCTGCCAACACCTCCGCCATCATCGCCGCCATACTTAACGGCTCCACTGATTTCTCAGATCAGTGCCTTAGTGATTGTTTGGAGCAGTATGGGGATGCGGTGGATGAGCTCCAGGAATCAATGGTGGCGCTGGAGAGTTGTGATTATGAAACGGTCAACGTGAAGGTGTCGGCGGCGATGACCAATTCAGGCACGTGTGAGGGTGGGTTTCAGGATGAAGGGGTGTCATCGCCGTTGACTGAAAGGAATGAGCTTTTCTTTAAGCTTTGCAGCAACTCTTTGGCTATTGTCAAGCTTCTTGTTTGATGATACTTGATGATACTCATGCTATGATTTGACCTTAGGGAATAAAGCTTTTGGGTCTGTGATTCTTTATTTTGATGTTACTGTTTTCTCTTTATGTAATATTGCAGTATTTACAAGCTGATATTCGCATGAAATTTTATATAAATTAATAAGTCTCCTTGAATAGTTAAACCTCAAGAGTGCTACAATTTGTTTTTTCTTATCGTTTGAATAGATGCTGTAAATTTCATTCATACCTTTTTTTTAATATGTTCGTGAAGAAAAACATATATAAAAAAAAGATCTAAAATAAAACATGCCTTTGATTTTGATAGTCACTGGGGCGACAAACCTACAACTTGATCAGCTTAACTTGACTGAATTTAATTCAACTAATACAAATTCAGAAAATATTAACCTAAATTTTGTCTAGGATAGTGCTGGCATTTGGCTGCTACTAAATATCACTTTTTTATTTAATTTTTTTTTCTGGAAATTCAGGAGTTATTATTTTGATTAGACAACTCAGAAAACACAGACAAAACAACTTAAATAAAAACTAATTTGAGTAAGTTATTTGAACACAAAAGATAAGGCACAGGTATGAAAGGATGCCAGAAAAGAGGCTGTGGAGGGTGGGTGAAGCATAGCTGTAGTAGTGTAGTGCTTGTCTGCAAGGACCATGGAATCAATGGTGGCCCCTCAATCAACATGCATAACAATGAATTGACCTTACATAATCGATTTCATCCAGATTATCCAATATGAAACAGAATCATTCTTTTCTTTAGTCTCTCAAGAAGTGTAGAGAACCACCACAATGTGTCTGCCAAAACAGTCTAAGATGTCTCCAAAATGGAAATTCATCACATATAAATATTACCTCGAATTGAAAAGCATTTCAGAGTGTTTAGGGAAATAATGCTGACAGAACTACAGACGACTAATGACCGCTTCAACCTCTGCAGGAGAATAGAGGTGGTAAGTTGGTGCAACTTTTGCGATATCCACATTGTTTGGCGTCACCTGCATGAGGGGGAACCATATATTGGTTAGCCGGTCATAATCAGCTGGCCTTAATCTTGAATAAATGGGATTTGGATTTGGATCTGGATCGCCGAATCATACCTTCTCTTCCATGACTTGTTTCAGAATGGAAAGGGCAACTGTTTCAGCTTCTTGAAGGGTCATCTCCTGTAAAAGGTTAACAGCATCATAAGTTAACCCCAACAAAAACGATCAAAAGAATCGACAGTGCTCCTTTGGGACAAGCTTCAAAACGGAATCCCGGGAGATCACCACGACATATGAATTTGTTTCCTCATTCTACCAGCCCTAGTGTCAACCAGACAACCATGCTATTGCAAATGAGCTTACTAATAAATGAATGCAACTTGCTGATACCTTGTTGTACTGTTCCTGAAGGGAGCTATCAGCTCCTTCGGAACCAGAACCTATTGCTTTTGCGTTGCATTGCCAGAATGTGCCAGAGGGGTCTGTGTGATACCTGCAGGCATTGAACATAAGACTCAGACCAGCAGACATTATCTAAAACCATGTAAATGCAGAACTTCCCCCTTGCAAGGAAAGAGTGAACTACCATCTAATTTGTTATCTATAATACACTAATAACGGCATCATAGTATAGTTGGGCCATGCCGAGCTAACACAGCCTGGTGGTAGGTGGCTGTGCCAACAAAGCTAGTAACTCCAAAGGGACATCGATCTATTAATCACTTGAAATATTTTTATTGAAAATTTTTGAAAAAAAAAGGTTCTTCCACCAAATCAAAGTTGCAACTAAGAAGAATAGTTAGATTATGGCAGATTGGAGCGTCTCACACAATGTCTGAAACAATTTAGTTATAATGGGCACACCACGTAGGAGGAATAGCCCAAATTATGACACTAAATCACAGGGTCACAAACATAAATTCTAGGCACTGACGTGATTTTGGGTTGTGAAAGATACCAATTTTTGACAGGATAATACTCTAAATAGGTGGTTGCCCTAACTTCTGAAGATCACAGAAAGTCATGCTGGTAACCAAGCTAGATCCCTTCTTCCATAATCGAATAAAGAGCATTTCTAAAAAAAGGCATTTAATAATCCAAATGTTTGATAGCCTACAAGAAAATCCACTACTACCGGATTTACTCTCCATTTCATGGGATCATCAACACAAATAATCAATGACAACTAGGAACCAGTAAAATAACCTCCCAATTTTTTATTTTTATTTTACCATCCTCCTTGCATTTTGCATCTTTCTTTCTACAAAGTCTTCAACTCCAAACATTTGCCAACATAGCTACCAGATGGTTAGCAACTAACCCTCCTTAAAGTCAGTCTCAAGTTTCAAACCTAAGGCATTTCAACATTAAAAAATTATTTCCCTCCACCTGCTATGCAAAAACAGCTTATGCTCCATTTATCTAGGAAAAGAACTACATATAGTGTATACTATAAAAAAAGAATGACTGGCTATGGGAAAGATCATAGAAGAAAATGTTCCAAAGAATGTTCCAGAGAGTGATATTATATTCAAAAGGCATGCTATTATTTCTACACGCAATTTGCAAGCAATTGATCCTTCTGTCTGTTTGATCCCAATAAATGACATATGATCTACAAAAGCAAAGGCATTCCCATCTAGGTTGCAAGCAGCACACCTCCAAGCCCTTCACTATAATCCCGGAAACAAAATTATTACTTCAAATGCCTAGTGGCTTGCAGATAATCTTGCCATTCACACTGATCTTCTATTCCCCAAAGAGCAAAAAGAAATATTAGGTTTTTGCTAACTTGTTAATGTCTCCCTTAAGCATGCAAGGAGAACAAACCACAGGCTGAAATATTATTGTGATTTTGCAAGTCAATATTAATCCATGCCATGATACCAAACAAAGTTGCATAAAAAATTCAACTTAAAAGTTCATAATTTTCACACCATTAAAAGCACAAGACCAACAATATATAAAAGGATGTGATTCCCAGAGTAATAATCACAAAAAAGGAATAAATAAAGTCAGTTAGAGAGGAGAACACTTACAAAGAAGGTCCATTTTCATCATGACCAGCAATTAGAAGAGAAACACCAAATGGCCGCGACTGGATAAAAATAAAACACATCAGCAAGCACATCACATGAGTACATATATGTACTGAAGCATATTCCTTAGCATTGCATGTAAAATGTTCACAGTGATGAAAAAGAAGAGAATCATGACAGTCTACATAACCATCTAGTGTTGGAAGGGACTGATCCAAAGCTCCTGATACTCTACCACAAATCATTAGCTATGGCAAACATAATGAAAATACCTGATTCTGATATATGATAAAACACAATTAACACTAAAAGTTTTGCACTCTTTTAATGTCCAGCTGTGTGAGAGAAAACAGAAGATTGGAGTTTTTACATCTTGGTTGGGCACTGTTTGTGATAGAACACAAAGAATGCTGAACATTAATACGGAAGACATGATTTCTTAATGATCAAGGCTTGTTATACAACTTACAACTCGCAACATGTATTTCAGCTCATATGCATGAGAAGTTGATAACCAGGATCAAAGAAATAAGCAGTAAGCAATAACAAATAAGTAATAAATCATGGAAAATAATTAATGACTCATATCAAACAGATCTATGCGTGCCTAGGAGGGGAATTCCTCTGAGTCAAATATGCATATGAAGTAGACCATATTTTAAAATGCCATATGGCTAACCATGGATTCCTCATCGCCTTCTCCAAATCGAAGAGCCAGATCGCATATAGCTTGTGTAGTTGACTCAACAGACATTGGTTCACCATATGAAAACCTGTGATTCTGATGAAAACACAAATAAATCAGTAATATATGCAAGCTAACTAAATTACATGATCACAGTTCTAACGTGAAATCACCTGAGTTTCCACACGAGCATGCTCAACAAGGGTCCGTGCATCAGCAATCAATCCACTCATTGCACAGCCAATGTGCTCATCAATTTCCATAATTTTCTCCACACTGCTTGGCTCCTAAATTAGACCAAAAATAAAAATAAATGTAAATTTATTGCGGTAACGATTTGAGAACATGTTTAGAAGTTCAGTCTGACAATGGCAAAGAACCTCACTGCTTGTCCATAGAAAGTTATTTTTTAGAGCTTTGAGTACAAAACTTACCACATTTCAGGGGAATGCTCATAAACCTTCCATATTCATGCAAGGACAATATTTGGCAGCAATGAGTTATCACAAGGAGTCATCTCTACCAATACTTGGTCAGTGTCCAACACAAATTCTTAAATCATGATCCCAAAAGGACATTTCACTGTAGTTGGTTTCCATTTCTTTGTCCTAACTACCAAAGCCCCTATGCTTTGCCTAATTCTTCTTTAATTTTGTCAATTTAGAAGTTATGGAATGTATTACTCAAAAATGCGAAGCTTTACACTCATTATCATATTGCTCCAAAGGTTACAAGCACGTGATTCAAACACTGAAAAACTTAAAATCACTTTGCATATATGTTGTACCATAAATAGAAGATAGCAAAAGCTACAAACTAGGGCTTTTATAAACAAGATATCTTGATCAAGCCCGTTTCTCATTTATATGCTCCACAAAAGAAATTGATCATGGATTCATGCTTCCTTCTTCTTAAAAAGTGTTACACCTACAAGTTTTCAGCAAAAAAGCAGGCTAGACCCTAATTATGCAGAAGTTCTCAATCAAATGCCACATTCACAGCAAAATCCAATCACATCCCATAACCCAATTCCTTCAAGATCCGTCTATAATCAGCTTACGAAAATCATATGCATTGCACGATGGAAAGCGAATCATAAAAAAATCAACAGATCCTAAACAACAATAACAGGATTTAAGAGCATCAAATGGAGGCAGAGAACCAAACCAGCAGAGGAGAAGTAACCCTCTTCTCGACAGCAAGCACAACACCTTCCTTCGTCTTCAACGCGATTGCAGTCGAGCCCAACTGATCAAGGCAAACAAAATCTCAGCAAAAAAAAAAAAAAAACAAACAAAACCAGCGAGAAATAGATCGAGGAGGATCAAAACAGGACCTTAATTGCCTCGATGGCGTACTCAACCTGGAACAACCTGCCTTCCGGAGAGAAAGTGTTCACTCCCCGATCATACTCCGTTCTATGAAAAAAAAACACATCAAAGAGAGGATAAAAGACGGAGATCAACAAGATAAACCTCAATCGAGATGAGATGGAGATGAAGACGGAGATGGAAATGGAGAAGGAGCTCACCTGGTGAGAAACATCTTGAAACCCTAGATGATGGAGCTCTGGGAGAGATAAATCTCGGAGGTCTTCTTCGCTTTGTTTCGAGGCCCTTGGCTGCTACTGCTGCTTGCGAAGCAAGCCAAGCAGAGGGGTTGATCTGGAGATTTGTGAACAAGGTCGAGGGCGTTTTCGTCATTGTAAATGGATCTCTCTCTCTCCCCGTGCTTATCACGTGATAGAACGGGAAATTTTCACATGTACCCCTGTAAAATTGGAAATTTTTTTTGTGTATATATGTTTAAAAGAATTTTTTATATAATTACTGTCGGTTGGATATATAAATAAAAATAATTTATAGAATAATGATATATTGTTTTTGAAGCGAAACAAAAAGTAATATGTCCATAAATTTTTAAAACAAAGAAAAACAATAAAGTTAGGAGTTGTACGAAATTTTCTACTTTGTAAGGCCGTATATGAAAAAAGCCCAACCCAAACCCTAGATCTGGCGGGCTGGAAATTTTGGCGCTCTCATTCTATCACTTCAAACTTCAAACCTTCGCGTCGTCTCTCTCTCGTCGGAGCTTGGGTAGCCATGGCGGCGCAGCAGCAGAAGCACCAGAAGATGGTTGAGGAGCAGGAAAACGTTGATGGCATGCAACATGGGCCATTCCCTGTGGAGCAGCTTCAGGTCGAATCTGGTTTTTGATATGGAAAACTTAATTTCAATGCTTGTTTGTTAGACAGTCTCAAGATCGCCTCTTTCTTTTTTTTTTAGCCGTGGAGTCCATCTCTTGCTATCTGGTAGCTTTCTTGTTTGAGTGTCTGCATGCAATTGACTTTTGGCTTGTAATGTATCAGATAAAGTTCTTATCTTTTTCTGTTTTTGATAAAAAGAGAGCAGATGTGATTTGTGTTGCTCTTTGCATTTTGATGATCTTGGTTTCCATAATATCTAGTGAGTTTCTTGTTCTTTTTTTCTTGAGTTATGGCAAAACAAGTTCTTGATCTGAATCGAAAAGCTCTTGTTCTTTTTTGTTAATCCTGATCAAAATCGCATCTTTCTTGGGTGTTTGTATGTGTCCATTTATCGCTATTGCTGTTGGGTGTCTTTCTTGCGCGCATATAATCGACTTGACTTATGTCTCGTAATAGATTAAGTCAAGTTTTTATTTTCCTCTGTTTATAGTCTCCCTTGTTTTAATTATACTACTCTTTTCATTTGGATGGCCTTGTTTTCAGGGATTTCTTGCGAGTTTTCTTGTTCATTTTTCAGTAATTCTAGCAAAACTAGTTCTTGGTATGAGTTGGAAACCTTAATCTCGGTTCTTGTATGTTAGACCTTCACAACATTGCCCCTTTCTTGGAATTTATTTGTGGAGTCCATCAATTTCTGTAGGACATCTTTCTATTTTGCCTGTATGTATCCACCTGGGGTTTCAAGTTGGCTGTCTTTCTCTGTTTTTGGTAAAAGAGAGCAAATGTTACTCTTTGCAGTTGGATGATCATGGTTTCAGTAATTTCCCATAACTTTTCTTGTGCATATTTCTGTAATTTCATCAAGATCAATTCTTGATATGAATTGGAAACCTAAATCTTGTTCTTATATCTTAGATCTTCACATCGTTGCATCTTTCTTGGAATTTTATGTGTATTTTATCAATTGTTGTTGTGTTTCTCTAAGTTTACCTGTATATATCCACATGTGTTTCAAGTTGTTGTCTTTTTTCCTTTTTAATTTTTTTCATAAAGAGAGGAAATTTTGTTTTGGATATGGTCTCCGTTCTTTTATTTATGTAATTCTTTGTATTTGGTTGATTTTGGTTTCCATAATTTCTTTAGTTTTCTTGTCCATTTTTGCTGTAATTCTAGAAAAACTAGTTCTCTGTTGGATTGTGTTACCAGAGTTTTTGTTTACTTTAGATTTCTGTCATTCTTATTTAACCAGTAATACTTTGGCAGTCCATCTGTTCACTGTATGCCAAGACAAAAAAATCTGTGAGCTGTTACAAGATCTTTCAATCTTGCTTACTGATCTTTAATTTTTTTTTCTTCACAATGAATTAATTCCTTTTCATTTATGTATTAGATGATTGGATGCAATATGATCTAATGCTTGACCTTCTTATTGCCAAGGAAGTTAGTTCTAATAAAATGTTTCTCTTTGTGAGCTAGATATCGTTCGCCATGAATACTAATTTAAACATTACTAACTGATGTTAATTACAATTGACTTTGTGAATTTTCTTCCAATCCCTTGATTTTTTTTAAGATCTTATTAGTCTTCCCAATGTTTGAGTGGATATTAACATCACTGTCATGTAGCAGTCAGATAGGTTGGTTACATTTAAGTTCTCAGCTATTGTTGATGCTTATAGTTAATATATTTACCATGTTACTTTAGGCTTCTGGTATAGCTGCTGTTGACGTGAAGAAACTCAAAGATGCTGGTCTCTGCACTGTGGAATCTGTTGCCTACTCACCAAGAAAAGATTTATTGCAAATTAAAGGAATTAGTGAAGCAAAAGTTGACAAGATCATTGAAGCAGGCATTCTACGTGTTCTTTTTAGTGCTCATGATTTTACTTAAAGTCATCATAATCATATATAAACTTCAACATGACTCATAGATTTTTAATCTACAGCATCAAAGCTTGTCCCTTTGGGCTTTACCAGTGCAAGCCAACTTCATGCACAGAGGCTTGAAATCATCCAAATCACTTCTGGATCAAAAGAACTTGATAAGATTCTTGAGGGTGAGTTTTAAGTTGTTGGCCTTCGAAGGCAATGAGGTCCTTGATTGGTTAATGTAAATAATTGTTGTTTGCTCTGGACAGGAGGGATCGAAACTGGATCCATTACTGAGATATATGGTGAGTTCCGTTCTGGAAAGACTCAACTATGTCACACTCTTTGTGTCACATGTCAAGTAAGATTTCTTTTCTGAATATCATTTCATTATATGACTTTATGGTGTTTGACCACATGACACGTATTTTCCACCTTTTTTTGGCATGATATCCTGCTTGGTGGTTTCTTTCTGGTTAAAAAAGAAACATATGAAATGGGTCCAAGATCTTGCATGCTGAAGTGATTAGGATAGTCTTACATGTATCCTATGCCGACTGTTTTTTGTGACGTTTCTTGCTTTTATGATGCATGCAAATACTCTTAAGAATGGTGCTATTATTTTATTTTCTTTGTTAGCTTCCTCTGGATCAAGGAGGTGGTGAAGGAAAAGCTATGTATATTGATGCAGAAGGTACTTTCAGACCACAAAGACTTCTGCAGATAGCAGAGAGGTGCTATACTATTGTAATTACGAACCTGTGATATCATTTTATTTGGAAAAATTCGATCTCTAACATGAGGAATAGTTCAATGTTTACAGGTATGGTTTGAATGGTGAAGATGTTCTAGAGAATGTGGCATATGCTCGGGCATATAACACTGATCATCAATCGAGGCTTCTGTTGGAAGCAGCGTCTATGATGGTCGAGACCAGGCATGTTCTATCTGCATGTTTTAGTTAATGTTTTGCTTTTACGCTCTGTTGATTTGATTTTTATTTTATTTGGCTTTGATGTGTATAACAATCTCATCAACTGGTGATCTTCTTATCTGAATTTCTTTGCCTCTGTAGAATGTGCCATGCTCATGTTTAGTATTTTACAGGTTTGCTCTTATGATAGTGGATAGTGCTACAGCTCTCTACAGGACAGATTTCTCTGGGAGGGGAGAATTGTCAGCCAGGCAAATGCATCTTGCAAAGTTTTTGAGGAGCCTTCAAAAGATGGCAGATGAGGTGAATCAGTTTACTCAATGTTTATGAATTATTTTCATCTAATGAACAATGTACCAAGTCATTTCATGAATTCGAATATCTTCGCTCTGTTGATCTGAAACCATCAAGGAGTTAATAAAAGACTTCTTTATGCTAAATTATCTGTTGATCGCATTGCTGTATGTGTAGTTCGGGGTTGCTGTAGTGATCACCAATCAAGTTGTTGCACAAGTCGATGGGTCTGCAATCTTTGCCGGCCCACAAATCAAACCGATCGGTGGAAACATCATGGCACATGCTTCTACCACAAGGTCCTTCATTAGATGCGGCTAGTGATTTTACTTCGATTCCTTTTTCTGTCAATATTATTCTTTAATTTTTGGAGTATGTTTTGTTACCAGGCTCGCATTGCGCCAAGGAAGGGGTGAGGAGCGTATCTGTAAAGTAATAAGCTCTCCATGTCTCGCCGAAGCTGACGCACGGTTTCAGATTTCGCCTGAAGGTGTTACTGATGTAAAGGATTGACTCAAAACATTCATCACCAACCAATATCTGGACATACTCTTCAATATCGCTTGTCTGAATATCTATAATGATTATCGAGTCCATGACATGGAGGACGATGAATATCTATGCATACAAACCTGGGAATTTTGTATCGCTCAATGTATCTAATCTGCCGGAGAAAAACATATTCAGAATCTTTTTAAGATCTTCCTTGGCTTACATTTTAAATGTTCAAATTTGTTTAGAAGCTGTCAAATTCTGTAGCTATGCCTTGTTCAATTCAGTCCAGTTCTCGGTTTATTCACATTTTCAATTGCAATGAAATACACAGATTATTTTAAGTATGGAAACATGAAATTCCCGGCGGACAGAAGAAGGGAATAAAAAATGAAGGTGAGAAACCTAGAAAGAAGAGAGACTGAGCTACAAAACAAGAAGCTTCCTGCAAAAATTTGAACCTCATAAACGCATAAAGCACACTACTCTTTAAGATCTCTCATTATCCAAGCCTTTTTCCTTCTTTATATAACATCTAACTCTTCTTGTTGTTCTTCTACTCATCTAACTACTTTTCTCCAGTGAACATCCAAAGGTGCTCTCAAGCCCTTCCAGAAAAAGAATGCTACTGCTGTGACAGTGTTGTGACAGTCAAAGCAAAGTCATTTGTCTCTCTCTCTCTCTCTCTCCCTCCACACGTTGTCCTGCTCCTCCTGCCAACTCTGTCACTTTCACTGTGAAAAAGTGGTGAGAGAGAGAGAGAGAGAGAGAGAGAGAGAGAGAGGAAGAAGAAGAAGAAGAAGAAGAAAAAGAAGAAGAAGAAGCATTCTCTCTAAGATCATTAGCAGCAGCATGGATTTCAAAACATCTAAGTATATAGCAAGGGTAAAGACACAAAAAAAAGATTTCTCTTTTAGTTGTCTTGTGTTTCATTTGGATTTTAAAGACTGGTTCTTTCTCTTCAGGAATCACCATTAGAGGATAATGCAAGCTTGTACTGTAACAACAAGGAAAACCCATTTGCGGAGGCCTTTCCTGATCCTCTTTGCAAGCTGAACCTCAAGGAGACATCAGAGTTTGTGAAGGCATTCCCTATGAACAACAACAAGAACAGCAAGGACATCTTAGCTCAGAGGAAGAGAGTAGAAGCACCTTCAACTCCTGGCAGGCCTTTGTTTAGATTCAGTCCAGGGAATCCCCCTAGAAAGAGCATTCCTTCCAAGTGGGATGATGCTGAGAAGTGGCTCATCAGCACTTCTTGCCATGAATCCCCTGCTCATGTTGAGAGGATGAACTCAGTACCACCAGAAGTATTCCTTAAAGGTTGGTAACTAAAAAAGAAAAGGTAAAGCAACTTTTTGTTCTCTTTTTCTTGTTCACAAACTCTGATCTTTTTCCATGCAGATAAGTTTACGGACAATGTGAGGCATTTGGAGCCCATGAAAGAAGGATTTGTTTTCAGAAACTCGTCATACTGTGAGTCCATGAAAGATGCTGCAACTGAAGTGGCTGCAGAGGTTCAACATAGAGATATTGGCACTGAAATGACTCCTATTGGGAGCTCCATTGCATCTAGATGCAATACTCCTATCAAGAGTCCATCTCCAGCAAGGCACAACACTCCAGCCAACAGGTCTGGCCCTCTGGTGGCCTCTAACACTGCTGCCATTGATATCTCAGAGCTTCAGGATTGTCATTTTGCTAAGCTCGAGCTGAGTGCTCAGTATGATTCACTGGTTTCAAATTGGAGCTCAAGGGAGGAAGAAGAGGAGGAGATATCAAAGAGTCTCAGACATTTTGAGATAAGTGCTGGCAGGAAGAGCATTACTGAATGCAGAGCATCTGCTTGGGAAGAAGAAGAGAAAGCAAAGAGCTGCAGCAGGTGTGTATAATGAAATATATCTCAGATTGAACTAAGAAGCAGAAGAAACATATCAAAATTTGTTCTTTTTTTTTTCTTCAGGTATCAGAGAGAGGAGGCAAGGATTCAAGCTTGGGTGAACCTCCAGAATGCAAAAGCAGAAGCTCAATCCAGAAAACTGGAGGTGTACATTGCTGCAGAATGTGAATGTCCTTTGAGTGTATGTTTTGATTGATTAGATGTGTTTTGCAGGTGAAAATTCAGAAGATGAGATCAAATTTAGAGGAGAAGTTGATGAAAAGGATGGCTATAGTTCAAAGGAAGGCCGAGGAATGGAGAGCAGCTGCTCAGCTGCAGCATTCACAGCAGTTACTGAAAACTGCTGGGCAAGCACAGAGGATGAAAATTCAACAAAGCTCTTCTCATTTCACTGATCACACTTCTTGTGGATGTTTCCCTTGCAATAACAATCTCTAAAAGCAAACAAAAGTCTTCCTTTTTGTCTCTCCTCCCCTATGAAATTTCCAGGACTCAAATTGCAGTAAAAAAAAGATGAAGAAAAGTCAATTTGATTCCTCAATCTTGTTTAGTGTCCTGTGTTCAACTTTAAATACAATACTTTGCAGAGTTCAAGGGGGGGAAGAAGAACAAGCTTGTTGTCTTCTATCTTCTAAATTTATGTGTTTCTTTGACCGACTTGGAGAGAGATAGAGACAGTGAACTCAGAAATTATTATTGCAAAGTTCAAGGAGTAAGCAAGTATTACCTTTTGGCAGTGCAAAGATGTCTTCAAGTGAATGCCTTTCTTGGCATGTGACTCAATAGTTTATAATAATTATAAATCAAATGCCAAGCATCACAATTCTTTGGGCTGATCAAATCTTGCATTATGTTTAATTTGTTTCTGAAAGTTAATCTATAAGTGTTACTTTTTTTTTTTTGGCTTTTTGGTTAATGTAATGCTGAATTCAGATCCGTCTTTGACAAAATGAGCACTGAACTGATGTTTCCAAGAAACAAACACCATGCCTTCTGATAAACAAAGATGATAATCTCATATAATTTATTGATTCTTGAGCACTGTGCTTGTTTTTTTCCAGCATATACATTATTTATTAACTGCAGATATTTTATTCAGGTTTTGAAGATAGCATGCATGCAAACAGTAACATAGACATTCTTTTTTTTGGACAAAAGTTGTTTTACAAACTAAAGAAAGCAACTAACAAATGTGCTTTTATTACCACAACTTTGTCCAAATACTCAACCAAAGATGAAAAAGAAACTGGTCCTAATCTTTAATCACTTTTGGCTAGCATTTGCTAACCATCCACAAAAAAGACAGAAAAGTGATCAATTTACTTTCAAACAATAGCAAAGGTTCGAAAAATTCATCAGTGATGACTCACCTCAATTGTGTTCTTTTTTTTTTTACTTTTTTCTTTTTGCTGTTTTTTCAGCACTCAATTCATCACCGCTGAAAAGCTTCAAATGATTCCAATTGACAGCAAACAAGTGAAGTGCTTGAATGAAGACATTAACTCATACAGAAACCTCCATTCTTGGCTCAAAGGAGAAGGCAGATACGAACTCGATCGGTCTCCGGTTCACATAACACTTGGGAAGTTCAATCCACTCGTTGATCACAACATCACACATGACACAGCTGCTGAATTTGCTCGAATTAATGCATATGAAGATGTTATCTCCACAACCCACACAGTTAATGTCAGCCTTCTTTCCATAGAATTCATGAGACATCCATGGCGGCATTGCAGCAATTTGTCGCCATGCTCGATCTCCCTTGCAGAACCTCCACACTCTTAAACTCGCGCTTTCTAAAAACTCCGACAAGACAACGACCAGCATTTCTCCCTTGCAATCAACCACATCAATGGAGTACTCAGAATAAACTGGCAACAATCTCGGGTACTCGAAGAAGTATTTCTGAGTAACATTACAAGCTATCACAGAACCAGTATGGCTGAGGAAATAAACCACTTCTTCTCCATTCTCGATTATTAGTACTGATGAGTATTGCTTTGATGAGCACCTCTGCATGCTGGCTGCCACGACATCTCCTGCTTTGCTGAGAAAGTAAATGGTTTCATTGCCAGCCATGCCAGACATTGTTGAGCTTTCAGCTTTTCGATGTAGTATCATCTCATTTTCCCAAAAGCCGGTTGATGCATCATATACTTTGAGAGTAAGCTTTGCTAACTCGCTATAGACTAGGATGATTCTATAGGAAGACTGAGCTTTGGGGGATGAATTCATGGCAACAGCATGGAGTGTTTGAGTACTGCTTGTAGGGGCCGCTGGAGGAAGCTCACGATAGGCCCCGGTCAATGGATTACCGATTACGAAGTCACTGGAGATGGTTTGGAAGCAAATTAAACCACCAGATGATGCAACTGGGACAGTGTTCCGATATAAGAGGTTTCGATGACTGATACTTCTCCATTTCCATTCACTTGTATCAAAAACAATAGACTGGTTGAGTTCTTGGCCAACCATGAGAAACCATGGATCTCTGCATGGTATCTGTGAGCATGCAATCTTAAATGTTGCAGAGGTTGCAACAGAGTTCCATCTTTTGCACACCAAACGGAGTCGGCAAAAGCTAGCAGCCGGAACCCATGCTAGGACCTTCTCAAGCAAGTCTTCATTCAATTCATCTAAGGAGAACACAGACATCATTTCAGCCTCCTTTACTGCTTTTCTTTTCTTGTTTTGCACCATCTGTTCAATACTCGAAGATCAGGAAAAAAACAGAAGTAATAATTAGTAAGAGGGATGCAGATCAGATAGATGATTTGAGCTCATGTAGAAACGAAGAGAAAATGAGATCTTAGACTAAACCAGCCATGCAGGTTACTCTTAAAGCTTTCAGAAAAAACAAAAGCTTTTCAAAAGGAAAAAAGAAATTAAAAGAGACAAAGGAGGAGAAAGGAGAACAAAGAAACAAAGAATCTGCTTTATTATGAACTAAAGACATTCCAAGATAACTGGTTCAATTTTTGCAAAAGCAAATAGATTATTTCCAAAATTCACATCAATAGAAGAACAAGAACTCAAACATTATATCTGTTCATGTAAATCTGCAAAAATAGCTCTCCTTCATCTTCTTCTTCTTTTTTTTAATCTTATTATATAAACATATATAATACAGTGGAATGAGGGAAAAGAACTTCAATGAAAGAAGCACCAAAGGAAACAAAGTTCAGAAAGTTAAAGAGAAACATGAATAGCAGTTTTATAGATACCCTTCTGAATTTACAAAAGATGACAAAGTGGAACCTCATCTTTTAGGTATCCTTTTCAAGGGGAAGAGGCAATTGCTTGAAGAAAAGAAGAAACCTCCATGAATTTGCAAATGATAGAACAAGAAAGCTCAATGCTCTTCTCAAACAAGGAAAATAATGCACAAGCCATTCCAGTCTATTTCCATCCTTACAGATTAATCAAAGAAGACACTAACTCATACAATGGATAGATATAATATTGCTAAAAACATTTAAAATAGATATTAGAAGTGACAATAAAATAGTCCATCTCAACATACTCATCAAGCTTTATAGCTGAGCATCACAAACTCATAGCCTAGTAGCAGTGGCATCATCTCCCATGATCTCTATACCATTCCATGGAATTTATCTCAGTGATTTTAGCAAAACAATCAAATCACATAGTACAAGCACAAGCTCAAAAGGTCATCGTATAAAGAAAGAGAACTTAGCAGTTGGCAACTACCACAAAATCTTACATGCTGCAAATTGCAAATTCCAGGCGAAAAAAAAAATCATCAACAGTTAATTGCATACTCAAAGGCAATATTCTCACAATTTAATTCTCCATAAAACTGCAAAGACAGGAAGACAGATCCCAAAACCAACACTTCAAACAAACAAACAATATAAAAGATGAATCATTTCATCTAAAAAAGGCATCTTTTTTACAAGGAAAGAAAGGGTAAACCTGAACAGATTGGTGTCTTCGGATCATGGAGGCAGCAGGGAAATACAAGAGGAAGTGGAGCCTGCTTGTGCAATGGTAATAACAGATGGAGGCAAAGAAGAAGATAACTTGACAAAGGAGCTGGCTTTTTGTTTTGGTTGAGGTCAGAGAAGAGAAGTGGAAGGAAGTGAGTGTTGCTTGTTAGGAAAAGCTTGGAGTTTTATAGAGAGTGAAGCATGTGAACCTTTGAGGGTAGAAAGAAGATGAATAAAGCACTAGAGAGATAGAGAGAAGAATGTGAGCGTGTTTTCTGTGGGCAAAACTTCAAGTTTTACCATTGAGATAGAAGAATGAGAGGAGCATTGTTTGTTTGTGAAAGAAAGCTTAAAGCTTGAACCTTTATAGAGGAAGAGAGAGATATATATAAAAAGAGGGATAGATGGAGGAGAAGGATGCCCATGTGAGCTTTGATTGCCATTAGAGCTTTTTGGAGAGAAGAATGTGTGTGAGCAGTGTGCGTGTGTTTAACTAATGGTTTATTTTATTTTTAATTAACTTTTTTTTTTTTTAACAAATGACGGCAAAGTTACCATTGAGATTGTCATCCTTGATATATTATATTAAGGGGCCGTTTGGCTCGTGTTAATGATATATTACCATGTAATGAGATTACCATGGTAATAAGATCAGAAATGTTATATGCCTATAAATGTTGTGGTAATTTATGATAACCATGTTTGGTTGAAAACTAATCAACTTGGTAATGTTCTAAATTTCCCAAAATACCCTTATGTCTACAATCTTATGCAAATTTAAATTTATTAAAGTAAAATAAAATTTTTGATAAAAAATTAAAATTTCAAAGCTAAACATATTCCCAAATTAATGTTATTTAAATTTAATTTTTTTATCCAACAAATAAAATATAAAAATTATTATTTTTAAACAAAGGGTATATTTGTCCAAAAAATATTTAAGATTACCACTCACTTGGTAATCCAACATAGCCACTTATTTTGGTGGTAATGGGATTACCAAGTTTCTTGGTAATCTTCCAAAGTTGGTAACCACACATTACCATCAATATTACCACCACCATCCATCCAAATGTGGTAATCTTTTCAGATTATCACGTAACAGGCGGTAATGTTTTCACATTACCGCGAACCAAACGCCCCCTAAGAGCAAATGACAAGTTCTAATTACTCTCTCGGTCAAACCCTCTTTGACTGAGTACGGATATGGGTAAGGGTACGCCCCTACCCTACCATACCCTTACCCGTTGAAGAAAGTACAAGTTTATATATATTATATATAGATGAGTTACTGAGTTTAGGAAATTAGGGATTTGTTTAAAACCTAATTTTTTATTACTTGTTATGTAATTTTGAATTTATGGACATATGTTTAAATATGGTATTGTAATGGATTATGAATTTTATTATTAGTAGTAGTAGTATTTAAATTTAATTCAGTAATTTGAACAATAGATAAGCGGATACCATCTGGGTACAAGTAAGGGTATGGATATATGATAGGAATTACGGATACGTGTAAGAGTTTTAGCATAACCTATTCATACTCTACCCATTGCCATCTCTAGTGGTTAAATACATTACAGCCGATCATTATAAAAGCTTACGTCCTGCATTATAAGTGTTTAAAAAAAAACATAAATTAAATACTTATTTGATAAACACAGCATTACAAATAAAAAAAAAAACACATATTCTAACAAATTTACCCATTTTTTTAATTAAGATTTTATAGATGAAACTGACTTGAATTATATTCCGAACATATTAAATCTCTAATAAAGAGAAAACAGTAAAAAAATCTCCGAACATTTATCTTTTATTTATTTGGCAATGTGGGTAAGGAGTCCAACCATAAACCATTAACCTCGTGTATAGGAGACATTTACAACATTGATGAAAATAAATATTTTAATATCTAAAATAAAATTAAATATTTTTAATATAAAAAATAGTAGTGATGGAGGAGATTATGCTACATGAATTAATTATAGCCAATTAAATTGATCACTATTGATCACTTATCTAATTTACTCGATATCTTAAGTTTAACTATAAATAATTTATTTGTTCTAAACTAATAAAAAAAATTATCAATGTTATCATATATAACTATATAAGTATTTTTAACCCATCTTGATAATATATATATATATATATAGTGATTTTTATTAATAATTATATGTTAATATCACATGTACAATTTCCTTTTGACAGAACATGTTATCCTAATTCACATCATTTAAAATTTAAATGCCTTATTTGGAAGGATTCAAAGGAAGTGGGAGGAGAACAAATTTATTTTTTGGTAAAACATTGTCTCATCAAGAATTTTTGCTCAGAATAATTGAAAAGAATTAAAGGTGAGTAATTAATTCCATGCATCTTTCTAATCATCTTATTTTGCTTTAATCCAATAAGAATCAAGTTCTAAATTTAAATAATGGAAACCAAACAAAATGCCATATCTACTCAATATATCTTTTTTTCCCCATTTTGTTTAAAGTTAATGAATTAATCAATGTATTAAATTTACTATATATATTTTATGAATAGAGTAACCCTTGCCAACTTAATCTTCTTTTGAATGATTAGCCAATATTTATTTATATGCTAATTTGATTAACTTGAACATGACCATAAAAGCATGCTAGCAAAAATTAGTAACAAAGAACAAATAAATAATAGCATGACCAAAAAAAAACAAGAACATGAAATGAAGTACCCTTGCCTATTTGAGCATGTGAAAAGGAGCAACAATATACAGTTAATAGAGACTAAAGAGATATATATGTGGCTGACCTTGAATTTATAAAAGTAAAAGGTGGTAAGAAAAACAAACAAAACAAACAAAACAAACAAGCAAACATTGAGACAAAAATCACAGTATTTTTTTTCTCTCTCATTGTCACTTTATTATTTTTCAACTTTAGAGCAAGTCAGAATGGGGAGATGATAAGAAATGTTGGGGAGAAAAAGCCTCTAGTTATGTTCTATTGTGTTCCCTCATTAGTGCTTAAATTCAGTGCAAACATTAACTTCAGTGATTTTGATCATTCATGTCCAATCTATTTTCTTTTTGTTTTTAGTGCCTTTATCTTGCTTTTGCTAATTATCTTCTTGTTTCTTTTTAAAATAAGATATTAATGTTGAACTAGTTCATCACATGCATTGTGGTTTATTTTCTATTATGTGAATATAATACTAGGAAAAAAAGGTTTATTAAAAAAATGAGAATGCTATAAATAGTTGATGTATGTAAAATATTATTTGAGTTAAGATGGCTTTCAAGTTTCCCAAGATAAAGAGAGCAAATTAAGGCTACTTTAGAGAAAGCTTTTGGACAAACACTCATGTGCAAGGCAACACAAGGTCAAATAGTTCATTCATGAAGTCTCTTTCTTTTTTGTGGTTTTGTTTATTTATTTATTTGGTTCCTTGATTATATTATTCACCATGTTAGGCATACATTCTTTTAGGTCAGTGACCACATTAAAAGAAGATTAGGCTTCTTCTTCTTTTTTTTTTTTTTTTGCTTTAATGATAATTCAACATTAGATGTGAAATAATATGGGATGCATCGTTGTGACAATATATTGAAAATGACTTATCAACATGGCCATGATGTGGTAGAGCATTTGTGTGGAACAATTTTTTTTATCAACATATATAAAATATATATTTGTATTAGAGCATTCATGATCATGTCTATAAATTATTGTTTTAATAAATTTTATGAATTAGTGAATTAAAAAAATTAGAATATATGTGTTTATAAACTAGATAATTAAAAGGAAACATGATTTGGCAACTTAAACACCACAGAAAGGAATATATATATATATATATATATATATATATATATATATATATATATATATATATATATATATAATATAAAAAAAAATACATGAATATCAGTTAAGCACCAACAATAACAAGATTATTAAAAGGTGGTGGAGGTTTATGGCCACAAGGAATTCCAATAAACTAAGGTTTGGATTAGAAGATAAGGATAGAGAGAAGAGTATAATAATCCAAGGATGATAAAAACTATGAAATGATGGAATAGACCATTAGCCAATAGTTTGCATTGAATCAGAATTAAGTTAATTAAGAATGACTCAAAGTTCTCATTGATGAGATCATTTTGATCATCTTCAAGCTCTACCTATGCTTCTTCTTCTCCACCCATCAATGGCCATGAACACATGTTCTTCTTCATCTTCACCAACCTTGATGATGATCATTAATCCAACAAAGACTAACAAGACCTTGTCCACTGTTCTCATGCTTCACAAAGATCATGGCAAACAACAAAGCAAACACACAAATCTTCTCTCAACCAAGTCTTCAATTTCCATCAAAGTTTGCCACTTTTCTCCTCTTCCATTAAATATTATTCCATACTTTATGTTCTTAATTCTATGTATATATATGATTATTCTGTTTTTGTTTTCAGGTTTATGAAGATCAAGAAGAAGGAATAGTTTGTTATAGAGATGAGAAGGGAGAAATTGTATGTGAAGGACATGATGAAGGTCCAAGATTTAGCCAAAAGAATCTACAGACTAGTTGTTATGGAAGGTAATTAAGCACAAATGAATTACTACTTAGTTTTTTTGCATGCATGCATACATTCATGTCTAATTAATGACTTTTTTGGTTTGTTTTTGTGGGTTTAGAGAAGTTAAGAGCTTTGATTTTCTTCATCAATGTTGGCTTCAAATCATTGAGGATTCTAACTTTGATAACTATGTCAATGGAGTTGCTGTTCAAGACCAGAAGTAGAAGACCAATTATCACATGATCATACATGCATATGCATGACTTTGATCATATATATTGGAAATTGATTTTGAGTTCTTGTTGTGAAGAATTAAACCAGTTTTCTTGTTTGATCATTAATTTCTAATTAAGTTGATTAAGCTCTTTTTTGTGATTAAGATTTTAGTCTTGTTTTGTGTTGTTTTTGTGTTCAATAATTATTCTCAAAGTTTAATGATGTATGTATCTTGATGGATGATCATGAGAAGAATTGATTTGAGATCATATATCATTGATGGTTCTGAAGAAAACTTATTAAAAAAATAATGTGATGCATTGAAAGAAAGCCAATAAATTAATTTCCTTGGCCATTTCCTTGGCCAATAAATTATTAAGATGTTATAAGTTAATTTGGAGATGTGTTATCAGATTGTAAGATCATTAATTTGTTCATTGTTTTTGGTCAACTATACTTCTATGTATATATATATATATATAATTTATTAAAAAATAAACTCAATAATATATTAATACTTGACAATTTAGTCTAAATCAAATACAATATCATAGGGACAAAAACTTATAATTTTTTTTAGCATTTTATTTGATTAGATAACAATAACAAACCCAAATTCTTACATTTCTGTTTAAATCAACATCACCTCTAACTTTTTCCTTCAAATTCAAATTTCAAATTATTTCTGGTGTGCACTTTGCCACGTTCTAACATTAAAAATACCATTATTTATTAAATATTATTTGTATTTTTTATTTTAAGAAACTTTAAATATTAAAAATTAGAGAAAGTTGCTAATATACCCTCATATATATATATAAGGTTGCTCAACTGACTGGATTGGCATATATTTGATGATTATTATATGTCTTTAGCTTCAGTTTTATGTTTAATGTTGTTTAAACTATGAATTTTTTTTAATACATATAATTTCAGAAAACACAATCAAAGATTTTTAAAATAAAAATTCAATCAAAGATTTAAATTAGTTCAGTTGTCTGGCATTATTAAGCTCTACATTGTTGCTTTCAGAAAGTGCAAATTGAAATATTTTCATTTTATTAAATTGTAAAACAAATTAGTGAAATTATTTAATCATAAATTTACTAAATAAATAACTTCGAACCAAAAATCAGAAAATGATTGGTATAAAAAATTTTCAATTCTTATGATATATGAATGCCCAAAAATATTTATTTATTTATCTATTTACTTTTGAAAAAAAAAAACATTGTTAGTTAAGGACAATGTGCACCAATTACATTGAGTTGCAGATCTTCCGGAACAAATTCTTTTTTAGGCAATATTTAAAGGAAAAAAAAAAAATACTTCTCAGACATATCTCTTATAAGGGACCATGTGCATTGCGAGATGAGGGGCTCGAACTCGAGAACCCCCTCAAATCACAAGACACAGTTGGTATTTTTTTACAAAATGCAAAAGGCAGATAGAAGTTTCTAATTTTTTTTATTCCAAATATATAGATATATATTCAATTAAAAAATTTATTTTTAACTTCCGCACACTCTTTGATCTCTTCTATCTCAATAGATATGTTAGTCACTTTATTTGGGAGATTGATAGGAATATTTGCAACTTTCCTTTTTTTTTCCCCTTGTTACTTTCTATGATTCCTACAATTACTTATTTAAAAAAAAAAGAATATTTGATTCTAATTATAGCATTTCACATGCGTATTGATCACATAAAATTCATTAAAAAAAAAAAACTCATTAAAATTTCAGATAACACTTTTAATTAAACTGCTATTCATCAACATTAAACACTCCAATAATTAGATTTTTTAAAAAAAAAAAAGGAAAAAAAAAAGAAAAAAAAGAAAAACAGTACCAATGTGAAGACAAGCTCATAGTTTAGACTTAGTTTGACTTCTTGGAAGAAAGAAGTTGAGCTCTGAGGTCAACAGGGTCAACTTGGTTGAACCGGTTCTCTGGGATCCAATAACCCGTTAAGGGGTTTTTCATCCAAAACACGTCGGCTTTAACGACGGTGCCCCCGCCGCCGCTGCCAGCGCAGTTATCCGCCGCCATAGCCTTCATGGTCGCTGTTACCTCAGCTTGAGATCGTGTGGTCTGTGCTGCAATGGAGGACATCCTACGGCTGTTGACAAAAACAAGATACAGTTATCTTGATTAGCTACTAGCTAGTCCCATTCATATACAAATATATAAATATATATAAGTGAACTAATTAATGAGAGAGCTGATTTATATAAATAAATAAATAAATAACTATATATATATTTAAGGAAAAGGTTAGAGAGGAGAGACCTTAGAGAGAAGAAGGTGGTCATCATGTGATTGGTAATAAACCTTGCCATGGCTGCTTGTTTGTTTAATAAGTTTTGTTTTAGGTTTGAAGAGAGTGAGAAGGGTTTAGATTGGTATTTATAGAGATGATGGGGAAGGAAAAGGAGAGGGAGGTGGTGTTTGAGTAAGGTTTGGATTCATTTCAAAAGTTATATAAATAAATATAACAATTAGAATTTTTTTTAATATATATAAAAGGAAAAGGAAAACTAATTCGATTAGGAGTCTTTTTAATTGAGGAATAAAAAAAAGATAATTAGAGTGATAAATAATTTTGTTAGTTGTAAAGGGTGTTTATGTAAAATAATCTTTTATATTATATTTGAAAAATCATAATTGTTATTTATTTTATATAGTAATTAATTAAGCAGATTATATGGAAATTATTTGAGGTAATTAATCCTCTGAAAAGTGACACAAGCATTCGTTAGTATTATAAATTTATTTTTTTAATTATGGGTTTTTAAATACAGAATTAGAATGTTATGATGATATATATTTATATTATATTTGGTTAATTAATCTATATATTAATCATGCTTTATATAATAATATCTTAATATATATAACTCATCATCTTTTCTTAATTTATTTATATTGTTATTTTGTATATAGTTATATTATATATTATTAATTAACAAATATGAACTTTGGATATAATATCAACCTAGTTTACCTTCTTTAGTTCTTTGATATATATATATATATATATTAATGACGCAAAATTTGAATTATAGATATGAGATATGCAATGAGCTAGGCTGCTAGCAATGTCAATGAAGGAATAAGATGCTCAAAGATCAAAAGAGAACCATGTTGCTCATGGCTTGCATCCTTTATTCCTTGCATGTTTTTCTCATAAATATCATGAGAAACACAAAAAAAAAAAAAAAAAAAAACTTGGTTAAATAAATAAATATATATATATATATCAAATCTCCTTTAACTAACACAAAGCACTATGTAGATCCCTAGCTTGTTGTTCCATTAGCCTTGAGACATAAGGCACCATTCAACAAATAAACGGAGAATCTAACTTTATCTATTTCATGCATCCTTAGATCAACCTCCATTAGATGAGCACATTATTCTCTATCTGTGGACAATGGAGTATATTATATTATGTATATATATATATATAATATGTAAAGGATTGACTAGTGTTTATCATGCTAGAATTTATGAAAATGAAGGGAAGCATGCATCAAATTCTGTTTAAGTGGCGTTTGGTTGGATATAATTTTAAATACAGTAAATTTTTAGTTACAATGTGACTAGAAATATTTGGTTTTTAAAATACAGTGCAGTCAAATCTTGTGTTTGTGTGTGTATGAATATATGTATATGAGTATATGTATATGTAATCATACTATATATATATATATATATATATATATATATATATATATATATATAAACATACCTGTGTATGTTTATATAAAATATATATGTATGTATATGTAAATATATGTGTATAAGTATATGTATGTGTGTATATGAGCATATGCATATACATATATACACAAAAATATATATATATATATATATATCACTTAAGTATTTTCAACTCTTGGGATTTCGACTTACGTCAAATTTGAACGTAAAACTAAATCCCTTATTGGATGTAATCTGAGTTACATTGGTTTTTAGAATCCTATAAAACAAACACTTGATTTCTAAAAACCAAGTAACTCAAGTTATATGTAACTCCAAATTTTTCAAAACAAACACTACCTAAGAGATTCTGTACATAAATTTTAATCTTGAAAAAACACAATAATTATTTTAAAAAATCTTATTAATCAATTACCACTTTATACCGAAAGCTAGGATCACACACACATATATATATATATCCTCTTTTTTCTGTTAATAATAATGACTAGTTAAAAATACTCATCTTGCTGATTTTTTTTATAAATATTGGTTGTTTCATAAATTTAGAAAAAAAAAATTTAAATTGACTATGCGCACACTAATAATCTCAAAATAAGTTTGGGGAATTACCTTCTTCATTATTAATTTGTTTTATATAAAATAAAGGAAAATTAAAGGAAAATTAATAATAGTAATTAAATAAAAAATTATTTTGGCTATTGATCTAATATTTTCATTGTCACATGAACAAAATAAAATAATTAATTAATTTTCATTTGAAATTATTTTATTATTATTATTATTATTTTCTCCTCTCATCAAAGAAATCCATGATTCCATATAGACAAAGTGTCAATTTTAAACTTCATCTCATTTTTTTTAAAATAAAAATTTATTCCATTTGGCCCAACCATAAATTAGTGTTGTCATTGGGCTTGATTTGTGTGTGTCATTCCAATCAAACCCAAAGCATTGGTTTCTTTTGAATTGAGCAAGATATATAATTTCATATATAGTTTATTTTTTACAAAATGTGCACAAACGATCGATCAAGAATTTACATTAATATGAAGTTAATATCTCAACATAGTTATATTTTCACTTTGCATGAATGAGATGAGGTTCAAATCTGTCTCTTTGGTAAGAACATATACACCTTACATAGGGGACTTGATGCCATTGCCAGATCAAGAGGTCATTGCATATATAGTTACATATTATTTGATATATTTATTTATAATTGTGCTTTAAGTATACACGAAGCTGATAATTAATAAATTATTTAATTGTTTCTCTATATTTTTTATGTTTTTGAGATTTGAATGAACAAATTGATCAGATTTCTGACTATGTATAGACCTAATTAATTTATACATAAATACATATAAAATATAAACAGTATATTTCAATAACTTGTTAAACTTGTACCAAGAGGTATTTGAGAATAGTTATGAAATTTCAATTTTATTTTACCAATCAAATATAAGAGATTAAAAAAAAAAACAAATTCAAACCAGAAAAATATCATTTTGCACTTTAAGTTGATTCCAGATTTCAGGCACTTCAATGAAGGATAACACATTGGTTTCCTAAGTCCAACTTGAAGACTTTTTAAACTCTTGACGTTTACAATAAATAGATAATGACTGATTAACTAAATAGATACTATTTTTTTAAATAATGAATAGTAGCAATTGGCTCCTCCGCATACGTCACAATAGTTTTATAAGTTTGTCACATTTTACTTTTATAGTTTTACTGATTGTGTGTATTTATAAGAGCAAAATGAAAAAAAATGAAAAAAAGACATTATATTTAATACTAAAAAGTGCGAGATACAAAAGACATAAATGATTACAATAAAACAAGTAAAACTAAGAGTAATGACAATGAAAGAATTTCGGAGTAGTCTCCAATATAAACATTATTTCTTTTGCACAGATTATATTAGTGGTTTTTGAAAAGTTTTGATATGTAAAATAATAAATACTAATTTTCTACCCACCAAACCATGAGAAACATGTATAATTAATATCTTAATATTAATTAGGGAACATTTGGTACTATATATTGGAAAGATGATGATGATTTATGAAAAGAAAGCTTGGTAACAAAGTCATGTACTCACTAGCTAGGCCTTTAGATTTGGTCCCCAATTGTCAAAGATTTACCACAAAGAAAGGAACATGGAGATTGAGACTTAGTGTTGTCTGCCACCAAAGGAAAAGCCATTAATTTATTGTAACAATATTTATCTTGTTTTAGAATCACATTTCATTCCAAATTTCAATTAATTTCATGCAAATGCTCCTCAATTTTTTGATCTCAAATTCTATCAAACATAACAGATATTGAATTATTTTTTATTTTTATTGAGAAATTTAGTGAAAAAATAATTGAAGAATTAGTTTAGTTTTCTTTGAGTTTGATAAAGATAAAGCCATAAGTTGCTTTTATTTTCATTGCACTTTTAAATGAAAAGAAAGTGAAAATAAAATTAATAAAGAAAAGAAAAGCAAGGGCCTTCTCAAAAGAAGTTGGAAGTGAAAGAGAAATCCACAATAAAAGGATACATTATGGCTTGGCGTGGCTCACAGCCTCACATATATGCTCATATCTTTCACTTTATCATAAATATTCAAGCTTCATAAATAAAAAAAAATCTATTATATATATTAAATAAATTTATTTGATGCAAACATAAAGATGAATACAAGTGGCAAAATTCATATAAAGGACAACATCAATAAATCTAAGCTAGGTTTCTTAATAGATGCAAAGTTTTCACCAATTTATTCATTAGAAAGCAAACTAAGTTCATGATCTTATGTATATAGGTCTTAGGTTAGGCAAGGGGAAATTTTCCACAAACCAAACGTTCTTTTCTATTAAAGATTACCACAAGCTAATATTGATGCTAACCCTTTTTTATTCCTTAACAAAATAAATAAATTTGATTATCCTTTGCTTAAAAAAATGCATTTGTCTTTTCTATTCCACTTTGATTTTATATAATTTTTAATAATTTGTAATTATATAAAAGAAAAGTCAATTAAAAAAGTTTCAATAATGACTTCTTAAGACTTTTAATATTAATTTGTTTCCCCTCAACCACAAGAAGATCTGTAACTTTCCCACCTTGAGAAAGCTCCATTTATTTAAACTTAATTAATTCTCACTATTATACTAAATCAATAATTTCTAAGCAAGCCAAGCCAAGCAAAGCAAAGCCAAGCCAAACCTTGTCAAGACTCTTTATAACATAAGCTTTTGTGAAGACTCTCATTCATTCATTCATTCATTCTCACACTACTCATTCCTCTCTTTCCCTTCTTTCTTCTTAACATGCTTACAAGGAACAAGAGCATTTTCCATTTGGAAGAAGATGATGACATTAATGAAGAAGAACAAGAAGAAGAAGAAGATGATGATGATTATAAGGCCATGGAAGAGAAGAAAAGCTTTGTAGGACTTCAAATAGTAATACAACATCAAAACCAAAACTCAAACATAGTGACCAAGCACATATTGAAAGCTCCACAAGTAGTCCAACAAAGTTCATCACACTCTGGTTTTCTAAATTCATGTCATTTGTGCAAGCGAAAACTAAGTCTTCAAATGGATGTTTACATGTATAGGTATGAAGTTAATTAATTATTTCTCTAAAGATCACTTGTCTCTTCTTCACCTTAATTATTATTATAGTTTTACAAGTTGATGGAAATGGTGCAGGGGGGACCAAGGATACTGCACGCCAGAGTGTCGAAGCCGGCAAATGATCATCGATGAAAGAAGAGAACTCGAAGCTTCTTCGAGTGAACATATCATCAGTTTTCCTCTACACCATGAGGTTGCTCTCGAGGTAAAAAATTCAGATCCTCAGAGTAGGGTTTCTGCTGCTGCATGACACATAATTAATTATGCTTTGATGATCATATATATATAGTTCTTGATCTTCTTTGTTTTCATTTGTTATATCTAACAGTAGAGACTGTTTGTAATGTATAACATAGTGAGGCTGTGTTATGCATTGAGTGATAATATATATACCTGATAACATGATAAGGAGTTGCTTAATTATCTTCCACTCTTTGGAGAGTTGAGAAGATGTTTCATCTTTATAAGATTTATAAGATGAAGTTAATGGTGTTGAGTTTCTGTATATGTTCTTGATCATGTAATGATATATATATATATATATATATATTGGGGGTTTGCTTTTCATATAAACCCTTAATTTTTAGATATCATCTCTTACCTTGTAATTTGTTTTTTATTCCTTTGTTTGTTATTTGTTATCTATCTATCAATATATGTTATCATCTGAGCTGATTTATTCCAATTTGAAATAATTAACTTGGGTTGATCAATTGTTTTCTTTTATCATTATAAATGTTTGGCTGCTTCTCTCATTTTTATTCTTTTTGTTACAAAACTTTCCCAAGTTCATGTGCTGTTTTCCTTTTTCATCAAAGTAAAGACTCATTCATTCTATAGCTTAAATTTCATCTTAATTAATTTCATTTGGAGATCTCATTAATTTGTGTTTCTATATATATATATATATATCTTTTAATGACCCAATACATACATACATATATATAAATATATATATTGAGGGTGGATGAACACAATTCGTTATATGTTTAAAAAAAATAGAAGAAGGTACGATCATAAAATATGGTAAAATAGTTTAAAATAAAAGTGACCTACATTAACGGATAAAAAAATAATAAAATGATGAAGATCATACCACTCAAAATTTTATCATTGTTATTTTCTTCAAGAGCTCTATTGCTGCTTTATCTCTTCTATAAATATTTTATAGTAATAGTAGTAATTATATTCTAGATTTAGTTTTAATTTGACAAATATAAACAATTACTGAGTTTTCAAATAAATCGAGAAGCCATATATTATTTTAAACTTTCCTTTTAATTTTTTGAATCTTTGAGAACATTCATGAGCAAAGAAGAGAATATATATATAGCTTCATGGCAAATGAAACAATATATAGATAGAAAAAGAAATATAATTTTCATAATTTTACTGAACTTCTTTAATGGTTGTACCTATGATATTATAATAATAACTATATTTAACACTGTTTTGTTATGCTTGATATTTATACACGTCACGTAAAAAAAAAAATAAGGCTTCAAGGAGAAGTTCAGCCTAAATGTTTAATTGAGAAGTCATTTTTTAAAAGACAATAAATTAATATATTTAGCATCCTATTGTAAATGATTAATTTGTTGAGATTCACTATAAATTTTTTTAATTAAAAAAACTACAAATTGAGTCAATGGAAAACTTGGAATGGTGGGACTTAATAAACTTTGGAAACAAGTTTGGAATATTTACAAGTTGCAATGAACAATGATGGGCCTCTTTTGTAATTAGGAGGAGACAAAGATCAAGTAGTTGTCATATAAAACAAGCCAATGATCACTTGATGCTGTTTTAGACTATTAAGGATGAGAAGAGTCAAGATTGTTTTAAAAAATTAAACGAGTTAAAAAAAAAAAAAAAAAAACAAATAGGCATAAAAGTATATATGAAACTGATCAAAATTGAAAGGTGTGCGCGCCAAAACACTTATAACTTAATTTTATTTGGTTTCCCAATTTGACTCTTCTCTGTTGGTGCCACTTGTTCACGTATTAAAATAAATGAAAAATAATGGTGTATATATTATTTGGTTCAATTGAAAATTAAGCGTAATTCTATAAATTTTTAAAAAATATAAATAAAAATTAATTATAAAAAATCTCAAATTTATAAATCTTGTGATGACAAAGCTAAATTAGAAAGGTAAAATAAAATATCAACATTAATTATAATTTTTTTCTTTCCTCCCATTTAATTTGAAAAAAATTATTTATATGTATATACATAATTTTTCACTAAAAATGTGAGAAACAAATTTGAAGATAGTCACAATAGGTGGATGATATGACACTTAATTCTCATATAGAAATTTTTTTTGTAAAAGATCGGTAATTTAATTCCTTCCTATGCATGAATGAAATATAATAAAATATATATATATATTACGTGATTTGTTAGTACTATAAAAATAAATAAGTATACAAAATAAATTTGAACGTTTGGTAAAATGCCTCCATTACTTTTACCAACAAATGTTCGGTTTGATTTAAAATCGCAAGTGGTGATTTTTTTAAATTTTTTTAAACCACGTGTTACCCTTTCTTTGCATATTTGACTTCAAATAAAGAGTTCATCTAGCGCTGAATTGTCAAACCTCGGAATGTGTGTTAAAAGAATGTTTTTTAATTAAGAAATGGTCTTTATTATATAAATTCGATTTAAGATTAACCACAACCTAATCATGCTAAGTTTTAAGTCGGCAAAGAATCAAAGAATTATTAAATATTAATTAAAGTTTATGATAAAAAAGTATTAAATTAATGATAGAATAGATGGCCCATATAGTTTACTTAATCGCTTGATACAGCGCAATATATATACATATATTAGTTTAAATAAAATTTGTAAAATCATACCATGAAAAAATATTTTATGAATGAAAATGTTTTAAACATATCACAATTAAGTAGTAAAATATTTGACTTTCATACAAGAAGTCAAGAGTTCAACTTCTTCCAAGTATATAAATAACATCAAGCAATAAAAAAAATATGCATTATATAATTTGTTTACTTTATAATAAAAATAAAAATAATAGATAATAAATAAAAATGAAGAATTGAATAGATTAGGTGAGAAGAGGAGGACAACGATAATGAAAGTAGGTTGATCCAGTGGCACAAATCATGGCCCCATTGGACACATGACCTTTTGTTTTGTTTTTTGGTTTCTTTGATTTTGTCATAAGCATAATAAACACAAGGACACAACCCATTATCCCTCTTCCACTTGCTATTAGATTCGGTTCATGCATCTCGCCTCTTTCTTTTCACCTTATTAATTTTCTTGGAGAATGAGGGTTCACTCATGACTTTTCTCCATTCTATTAATTTATTTTATTGTAAATGAAGTACATTTTTTTTTTTTTTTTTTTTGGCTTCCTAAATTCTAATTAAAATCTCTTTTAATATTTTATAATTGAGGGTTTATTCATTGCATTCAATAAGAAGTGAAAAAAAAGGCGCTTTAATTAGCGCAAGGAAATAATATTATTTTTATTTTCTAAACTTTTTTTTATTTATATAATATCACTTCTACTTCTGGCCACTTCCAGCAACCTTCCTTATTTTAATAGAAGTTTCATGAAACTTTGAATATGAATGCCTTTGTATTTCTTGCAAAATAAATAAATGAAATATAATTTTTCCCTTTACTTACTTCCAATCACTAACAAAACAAAAATAAATAAATTTTACTAAAGGTGTATAAGTACCTGTTTTTTTTTAATGTAAAATGTTTATTTTGAAAAAAGTCTAAAATCGAACTTTAAAATTTAGACAAAATAAGGACATAATTGTATTTAGGTATTAACTCCACATCTTTGCACGTTTGTGACTCTTTTTTAAATTAACGAATTTTGAAATTAAAAAATGAGTGACATATAAAATATTATTTTCTTCCACCTCCCCAACTATCTTAATTCTTTTAGTGGCCATTTATTTTTGGTAAAATACTTTATTTAGTCCCTCTAATATAGTCAATCTGCCTTTTTGGTCCCTCTAATATAATTTGTTCCTAAAAAGTCTTATATTTTAACATTTGGGAAATATAAATCCCTCTTAGGGACCTTCTAAAAATAAATTATTTTAGAGGAAGAGACTTACATTTCACAAATAATTAAAATAGAAAAATCTCATAGGGACAAATTATATTAGAAGGACCAAATGAGCATATTGACTATATTAGAGGGATTAAACAAGGTATTCTACCTTTACTTTTTATGAAATGAACATATGATGTAAGCTTTAACCGTTTAAAAATAAAATAAAAAATTAATTTTCAATTTATTTTTCTCATTATTTAAAAATAAATAAATTTGTTTAAGTGTCTTAACTACTACGCAATTACACATATAATACACACACATATACACACACATATGCATATTATTTTTTAATAAACTTTAATGTTAATGTTTTGAATCTCCCTGAAATCGCTTCATTGAGTGCATTAATATCTAAAATAATTAAATTGAGGATGCGCTTAATAATAATAATAATAATAATAATAATAATAATAATAATAATAATAATTGAGGAACTATTATTATCCAAAAAAGAATTGGAAGGACCTTACTCCAGTAACTCTAGCACACAATTTATTCTTGACCATCTATTTGAGTCAGCTTTGAATTTTCTTATAAAATAAATATTTTGGTAAAGATTTCAGTCAGACTTATTTTTATATTAAAAAGATTTGAGAGATATTTTGCTTAGGAAATAAGCCAACATTTTTTTAAACTCTTAAGAACATATTTTCAAAAAAATATCAACATAATAATTTTATAAAAAAGTATAAATAACTTTTTTTTAACTTATGTTTCTTTGATAACACTTTTAAAAGAATTAATATTTATTGGCTCTATTTCGAAATTATCATTATTATCATTATTTTATTTAACTAAAATCATTAATTTATAAATCTTGTTTCATTCGAGTTACAAAATTTTACCATATGTTGGATTTCTGATTTTATTATTCAACTTTAAAAAAAAAATTATCTTATCAACATTTGATTACATTGTTATTAATGAATATTATTCCAAAATTAAATTTATAATTTTCAAGTAATAAGTCTTTGATTAAAGATAGTGAGACAACACACATTTTTCCAATATATATATATATATATATATTTTACTTTTCAATTGATTACGGGTTATTGATATTAATAATTTCTAAATTTAATTATTTAATTGCTCACAACAAACCCCTCATAATAAATACAAACTCACTTTACCATATATTAAAGCCATAAATTTCTTTTTACAAAAGAGTAGTAACTTAAATTAAAAGCTAAGATTTCAAATTCCTTTTGGTTGATGTTCATAGTTATATTCGAGTAAAACTAAGTTGAACTTTGTTATATTCAAACTCAACACTATTTTAGTCGAACTTATTTTAAATTTATTATTATTGATACAGTCACTAACATACTATAGTTACAGGTTGTTTATAAATCATAACAAGCATAGAAATTAGACTAAAAAATCACTCATTTAGCTCAATAATTAAATAGAAATCGAAACTAAGCCAAACTAAATCTCCGAGCTTTTAACACAAACGCATTGATTCATTTACAACCAAACAGGGTTTTCACATTTTGTAAAAAAAAAAAAAAACTCTTTTCTTAATATTTATCTAAACTCTACAAATAAAATCACACTATGGTTTGCACACGCTTTCTATCTCTCTGTTTCCATCTCATACGAATAAATTAGTACTATAACAAAACAAAACACACGCTTTGTATTTGTCACAACTTGGACACACCACCTCCATCTATCTATCTGCATTCTGCAATATATATATAACCAAGCACTCTGGCTTTGAGACCACCAAAGAATACAAAAAGAGAAAGAAAAGTTTGCATCTTTGTCTCTGTTTCTGCTTGTGAGGATGTGTGGAGGAGCTATCATATCGGGATTCATACCGCCGGCGAGGTCGCGGAAGCTGACGGCGGAGTTATTGTGGCCGGATTTTAAGAAGAGGCATGGTTCGGAGAAGAAGAAGCAGCAGAGCCGCCGCGTGGTGGTGGTTGAAGATGATGATGATGATGGTTATGATTTTGAGGCTGATTTCCGGGAGTTCAATGATGATTCTGTGGATTCTTATGAGGAGCCCTTTGGTGTTCATCACGCTCCCAAAGCTCCCTTCTCTCATGGTAATTTTCATGGAGTTAATTAAGAATGGTGTTGTTAATTCTTATCTGTTTCTTCTTGTGGTTTTTCTTTGTTAGCTTGATTCTTCTTTTTTTTTTTTGTGCCAAGTGGATAAAAGTTTGATTCTTTGATATTAGAATGACCTTTGATGTCATGGACATGCGTTTGATTTTTCTTCCTTTTTTTTTCCGTTCTTTGTTCAATATCTCTTTTATATTCATATAAATATGTATATATATTTATTGTTTTTTAGAGCTAAGCTTGATGTGCATCTCAAGCTCTTAATTTGTGGTGTTATGGTTTTTGGTTTTTAGTATTATTCTGATAGTTTGTAGTTAGATCTTGAGAGCCATTAAGAACAAGATTAGATTGGAGGAAGTGAGAGGTAGGAAAAAAACTGGAAACTTGCTATCTTGTGTTTGGTTAAATAAAGAACAGTTTCCCCCCTTTTTTTCATTATCTGTTCATATATTTCTCATTACTTGGAAGAAAGAAAAAAGCTAGCTTAAAAGGAAAGTTATGAAATGTCTCAAGAAAAGCTTGTAGCATAGGAAAACTAATAATTTTATCTGTTACAACGACCAAGATGCATGCATCTTCTGAATCATGCAACAGATAGTTGAATTAATGTTAAGAGTATCTTTGTTCCTTTTGTTATGTAGAGAGTTCTAAAACTCTGAAGCCTGTGGAGTTCAGTGGACCTGTGGAGAAATCTGCCAAAAGAAAGAGAAAGAATCAGTACAGAGGAATCCGTCAACGACCATGGGGAAAATGGGCTGCTGAAATCAGAGATCCTTGTAAAGGTGTCCGTGTCTGGCTTGGAACATTCAATACTGCTGAGGAGGCTGCACGAGCTTATGATGCTGAAGCCCGTCGTATTCGTGGCAACAAAGCTAAGGTGAACTTCCCTGAAGAACCATCTCCAGCTGCTCAGAAGCGTCGTCCAAAACCAGTGGCCTCAAAAGCACCCAAACCGAGTCTTTCTGAAAAGCCTAGCTTTAATTTTGATAAACCAGATCCAGATTTCCAGTTTCCCATTGGTTTACAAGAAGAGAATGAGATTGTTAAGCCTGAACTCCGCACTTACTCCCCTACAATAAAACCTTTTGTGCTATCAGAGGGAGTTGCACTGAATTTCCAATCTGATCAGGGGAGCAACACTCTTGATTGTTCAGACTATGGCTGGGAATATGAGGCAAAGAACCCGGAGATCACATCCCTTGTTCAACCCACCATCATTGAATGTGAAGAATCTTCATTGCCGGGCGATGACTGCCCGGCGGCAAAGAAACTGAAGAATAATTCTGGGGATGCAGCTGCTGTGGAAGAGAATACTGCAACAAAACTCTCTGAAGAGCTCTCTAATTTCGAAACATGTATGAAGTTCTTGCAGATTCCATATCTTGAGGGGAGCCCGGTTGAATCAATTGACAACATCTTCGGCAATGAACTGACTCAGGATGGTGTCAATGTAATGGACCTTTGGAGCTTTGATGACCTGCCCCTGGCTGGCAGCATTTTCTGAGCAGCCTTAATCCTTCCCCCTTGAACTCTGTATATATTGACATGAACTAGTTGAGCATTTTGAGCTTCTTTAATTCTATTATTACCTGTTCATCCTCGTTTCAGAAATCAATAAAGATCGAGGATATGGATCGATTTGTGCCTCGCGAGAACCTTCCTTTTAAGAATTTTGTGTTATGTAATTTATTTGAAGATCATATACTGATGATCTGTTTAACTGTTCTTCATTCAATCTGTTGTTGTAGCTCTGGAAGATGTTTGTAAGTTTGTTGTGGGTGCTCATATGCTGATGAAATGTCAAGAATGGAAAAATAATTTTCAATTTATGGTGATCTATTTGAGGTTGTAAATTTGTCTTAATCTCCTATTATCTTGATCTTTATTATTTAAATGAAATTTCTATTCTATATATCATTTTCATCCAGTTGTTCAGCAACCTTCTCAGGCAGGCTAGTGGGATGGATAATATGCTCTCTAATTTCTTGTTTTATGTTTTGAAGTTCAACTTGAGTTTGTTTAATTCAACTTGTTCTTATTCAATTCTTTGATACCATTTGGATTAGACCAACCACATGCTTGTAGCGTTGGTTCAATGGTAGGCTTCTAGTTCAGCCATAGTCAAACTTCTTTTTGGTCAATGAATAAGCTTCCAGATCCATCTCATTCAAGAATTAGAATCTTCATGGAAGTGAGGATTATTAATTGTGACATACTGCATGATGTAATATGATGACACAAAAAGAAATTAGAGTTTGGGTTTTGTATAATTATGTTTATGTTTAATTGTATCAGAAATATAAAGGTTATCTTGTTATAAGTTAGATTTGTCTGCTCTATTTAATAATATCATTATTTGAAGAGTAAAATTGAAGATAATAATCAATATTTTCTCAAATATAATGCCTGAAGAATTAACAATCAACATTCATGTTATATGTGTTTCATTATGTAAAGATGAAACAAGACACATTCATAAATGATCTTATATGCAATAATTTGAAATGTTTAAGCAATCAAATGATACAATTAATCATAATATTTGAGCCAGGAAAAAAAAACAAAACAAAACTCCCAAATCCCCAACCAACTGCACATTATATGTAACACATGCCCCCTCAGGGGAATTCAGCTATAGCATGTAATATATACACCAAACAATAGAATTCTGCCTCCAAAATTAGGACAAGGCTCAGGAAGAACCTATCTACAATGTAGCATTTTCCAAGAGAGATCAATGCAATAGAAGAGCTCTCAAAATCATAGATTCGAATACAATTCATCAAGAGAAGCATACAAAGGCTCAGCAGCTTTAGGTCTCGCGACAGTTCCCAAAAGAATGTCGGTGGTGGTCAGATAAGGATCGCCGTAGAAGCTTGAGTTAGCATCCGTCCTTGTCGCCACAATGTTGCCTTCCAGAGATACACCAACAAATGCACCTGAATTGGTTTTCACAATTAGTAAGTTAAGTAGTGTTATGTTGACAATCACACATTTTGGTTTTTTCCATTCATCGCCTAGCAATATATATGTTTCTAATAGGAGGCGAATCATTTATTACCTTTGCAATGACTATAAGTATAACACATGCCAGAACCACTTTCTCCAGCTCGAAGATCTGCCTCAAGTATTCTACCAACAGGCCCTGCTGCAGCACTTAAACCTGCACCGAGCGAAAAATGCATGCGGCTGCAGAAAGTCTTGACCGCGTTAGAACCATGAAGAACAATGATGAAATCCATCAGTTCACCTCCAATCTGAAACAACAGACGATACATTAATGATCACAGTATAAGGACTTGAATAAATCATAAATGGTTCTGAACTTTTGGTACATTAGCAAAATAAATAGGCAATTACTCTCATTTGGACACTTTTTTGGTTATATGTAGAAGATCATCTGAGATAAATTAATCAAAATTTATAGAGTTCAGTACTCTCAACCTGTGCTCCCCATCCTAAACCAGCAGAGAGTATCGCTGAAGGTGCAGACCATGACCCGTCTGACCTTCGAGAAACCACAAGACCAGTGCCAAGTTTGTATGTAAGAACTGCACCAACTTTAGCAACTGTTAAGATGGCAAGCCCTCTCGCACCTTTCAGAACAGCAACTGGAATCGATTTCTCAGCATTTAATGTAACAACCTGAAGATTTACAAAAAGGAAAAACATCACATTTTCAGTATTGGAGTCTGCAAGAGGCACACCCAAAATAATTCACCTTGCAATAACTTCTCAGAATATTTGCTGCCTTATATATCTCATGTTCCATTGACAAGCCCACAGGCAAGTTTAACCACCCTCTTGTACATGTCCAATCCGTAACATCATGTTTTGCAGATTGCACTGAATTGCTGATCAAGTTAATCAATATGCCCTGCAAAGGATCAAGCCTGTCGTAACAAGCATCACACACTCTTTGAGGCTCTCGCTGTCGGAATTTAATTGGCATCAAACATCTTCCTTTGGAGCATGCTCTGCAAAAAATACCACCACAAAACCGACAATGATGTCTCCCACGAGTAAGGGCTGTGAAAGGAGATCGGCATTGCATGCATGAGGTTGTGCAACTGTCTGGCAGCCATTCAGGAGGATCAGCTTTGAGTATTTCTTGATATGGAGAGTAATTAATAGCTTCCACTTCAAACAGAGGTGGTGCACTAGGTAAGTAAACTGATGGGTGCAAAGAACTATCCCCATTGATTCCAGATGCCAGAAATTCAAAGTTTGAGTTGGAGTTCAGACAAGGCTGGGTAACCATAAAAGCAGAATTTTTCCCAGTCAGAATTGCCAGCATACCATTTAGTAAATTCTTAAAGTTCACTTGAGGAGGACAACGTCTTGGATTTGCAGTAAAAGGAACAACACCAGAATCATGTACATCAAAAAATTCAGAGTCCATTGATGACTGGTGGAGACAATCCTGTCTCAAGTTTATTGTCCCCAATATGAAAGCAGTATTCAAAGGTTCATCCAAAAATGATTTCAAGAACTTATAAGGCTAGGCCGCACACAGAAATCACTGCTTCACAAATATATCAAACTGCAAAGAAAATATCAAAACTTAACATTCATTTTTTTTTTTTTTTTTTATCATATCTGCTACAACCACAGAAATTGAGAGGAAAACAAATGGCATGTACCACAATATATGAAAAGAAGTGCTGATGAGGCACTCATTCCCTTACTGATCAGGATTCAAGATTCAAATTGTTATTCATTAAAATTATCACTAGAAAATAGAAATCTAGCAAATTGAAAAATTAGCAGAGTTTCTAAATAGCACAAAAAAGTCAACTAGCATTCATATGCATCCCTTTCCTCTACCTCCTCCATTTTTTTTTTAGGGTTTCTTATTGCTGTTTATTTATCATTTAAATACACCACTACAATCAAATATAGGACAACGATAATAAAATAAAATGTTTCAGTTGATGAACTAGTAATCAACCTTTACTGATTAAACAGAACAGAAAAACAAAATAAACGGCATTAACAAAAGCCAAAAAAGAACCTCCTAAATTACAATTGACTAAAATTCTACCAAAATAAACATGAAAGCAAATCAAAGCTACAAACTTTCACGAATTCAATCATCGTAAGCAATCAAAAACCTGATAATAAGATCAAGAGAATTACCGATTGGAGTGATCCACCAGACGAGCCGAGGGCCAGGAAAGGTGTTTCTTTTATGAGGTTCTACGATGAATCAAGATAAGATTTTTTTTTTAAAAAAAAAAAGACAAAGCCACTTTTTGTGCACGTGTGAGCGTGCGTGTGTTTTGCTCATAGACCCCTGAACCCTTTAAAATCCCATATTTTGCTCTTAAACCCTCAAAAATCTCCATTATTATTGTCTCGTTCAATGGGAGGGAATAAATAAATAAAATCAAAATCAAAGTCTAAAGTTCTAAACTGATAGATATGCTTTACATTAGAAAAAAAAAAAACATTTGAACCAAAACTCATGTAATAAGTTGATTTGTAAAATATTTTAAAATGCATAAAAAATAGATTTTTTTTTTTTAAATTGTGGATAAACCATATGTATTAAAAGAGAAAACATGTAGTGCAAAAAATACGAAAACCCACAAGAGAGAGTATAAAAGATAGATTAATAAGAAGGGTTCAATTAGTAAATTTATATATTTTACCTTGATCTTCATATTTTAGAAGGTTTTTTAATTGCACTTCACATTCATATCCAATTAAAAAAGCCTCACGTATAAGAGACTTCTTTTTTGCATGAATTTTGCTTTCAATATATATATATATATATATATATATGCACAGTTGAAACTGATGAGATGCATTGAAAACACAGATTTCATTAAATTGGCATTGGAGCCTTTTATTGCAAGAAACAAAGGGAACATTCAAATTTCAGACAACATTTGCAAGAAAGCAAAAGCACAATCACACTCAAGAGAATGAAACTACTTCTGAAACTCTCAAAACACAAATGAATTCCCTCTATTGCAAAACTAAGCATTGCCATTGGCCATGACTTCTCCATCGACTGCCAGAGGAACTGACTTTGCCTGCATTCAATAACAAATTTGCAGAAATCAACATTAGTACCCAATTCTCCACACAATGAAGATTTTTTCATGTTGAAGCGTCCAAACTCACCAAATTGCGGTACTTGAGAGCATAGAACATCTCAAGATAACGGCGAGTTTCACGGCGGTCCAGGTTGGAGACATACTTCCAGAACCCGTAAACTCCGGTCAGGGTCATCAACCTCTCAGAGTAAAGCTTCCAAGTGTACCTAAACATGGTTCAGATGCATAAGAGAATTGAAGAGTTAAACAGGTTAAATTCGAAAATTGAATGATAATGTTTTTTTACTTCTCATGGATTCTTTTCAGTCCTCCTTGAGAGATCTTCTCCCAGTGAGTTGGATCTTGCTTGCATTTCTCAAAGAAGCTCACAAGAATATCAGCAGCTTTGTCGCCATGATATGGATCAATATGGAATCCAGAAACACCATCAATGATGATCTCTCCAGGACCTCCATGCGCCGTCGGCCCGTCGCAAATGTTGGTAGGCCACAAGTCATAGATTCGACAACAGTGAGTCCGAAAGCTTCATAGAATGCAGGCTTGGCAAACATTGCAAACAGATACGTTTAGTATGGCATCAAACTGATTTCAATAGTGCAATTGGTGAAGCAAATGTCGCGCATGTACCTGAACAAAAGCACCCCTGGTATCACAAATGTATCGGTAGAGCTCACCATTCCTGACACGGTTCATTTGTGCAGAGATCCAGCGAATATGACCATCTAGTTTGTGTTCTGCAATTAAGTCATACATCTTCTTCATCTCTGCCTGTTCTTCGAGATCCTTAGATTCTTTGCCATGGTCTCCAGCAACAACCACAAGGTTGACTAGTTCCCTCAACCGTGCATTCTTGCCATAGAACTCAACCAAACCAGTAATGTTCTTCACTCTGTCAAGTCTTGCCATGGAGAATATGATGGGCTTGCTTCGGTCCTTCAACACAAATCTGCAACGAAGCAGTAGAAGTTGAGTGAAATGAATAAAGAAACATCTGATGAATTAATAATGATTTTAGTGCTCACTTGTGCAGTGAGTTCTCTACTGGACTGTAAAGCAGTTCCTCAATCTCAGGGTGGAGAGCTGTGAGCCTGTTGTTCTGTTCAGTATAGGGGAAGTAGATGGACATATCAGCACCAGGAGACACAATGTTGAACTTTGTATCAAAGACATCGATGCCATGAACCACACGGTATAGCCCAGGAAGAGTGAAGCCCGTGTGCGACTCGTATTGCCCCACTGTATCTTTGCTGAAAACAACTCATAGTAATGTCTCATGTCAATGCAAGATGAAAAAATTAATGCTGAAGGATAACTAAGCTGCTAAGGTACAAGATAATACCTTCCGGCAATCTCTTGGAATGTACTGGTGATGATGAAGTCCGCATGGTTCATCGCAATCAAATCAGCTGTGAATTGGCAAGAGAAATGGTACTGTTTTTCGAACTTCTTCCAGTATATATCTGAATTCGGGTACTTTGTTTTCTCTAAAGCATGAGCAATGGTACACTGCATAATTTAAAATGATGAACCAAATTAGAATGTGAAATTCATGCATGTCATGAGTTTAGAAGCCAAAAACATCCGAGGATATGAACCTGAGTAACTCCTAACTTATGAGCTAGCAAAGATGCTACTAGATTGCCATCACTATAATTTCCGATGATCAAATCAGGAGTCGCCTGCAATTCTCTGGCCAACTCATTGGCAACATCCTGCCAGCGAGCACAGAACAAAGCACCATTAGAGATGCATTGATCAAGATGTTGGTTTCACAATATTTATGCATCTAATAGTTGCAGAAGCAGAAACTTACTTCGGTGTATGTCTCTAGGTAAGGCCATACTTCAAAGCGAGAGATCCATTTACGGACAATTCCCTTCTCTGTTCTAAATGGAACACGAAGAATGTGAGTGTATTCTGTTCCAAGTACCTTCTCAAGATGCTGACCGCAGGTAGTACCAACGGCATCCGGCAGCAATCTAGTCACCTGCATTGATATCAATATCAGTTTCACATCCAAAAACCCGTAAAAAGAACAAGGAATACTTACAATGAGAATTCGAGGAGTGATATCAAGGCCTTGCTGCTTAATTCTAAGAAGCATCTCATTCTCCAAAGCACGAACTTGATCCAAAATGTACACAACCTGCAAGTGAAAAAGAAATTATTAAAACATAGAAACATTTAGCAGCAAATCCAAATGAATTATAGTTTAGTATCATGCCTGGCCACCGGTATCGGGATATCCCAATACATTAGCTTGGGCAAAGTAGCCATGAGGAGAAAGGATAACAACATTGAACATCATAGGGACAGTGCTGAGGAACTTCTCCAAGGTGCACGGATCAGGAGCCTCAAGAAGGTCTAGGAGCAGATGGATATTCTCATGCACACGCTGGGCGGTGTCACCCCAACCCTTCTCCAAACCAAGCTCTTGAAACCTGGTCACCATTTCATTCCAATGAGTACAATCACATTATAAACTCAAAAACAACTTCACTGATAAAATAATATATGATAGTGGCATTAAGAGTACCTGTGAGTGAACTCTGAGTATGGTGTATCATTTGGGATGCTCAACAGGTATTGCTCTGCCTTCCTTAGTGAGGCTTGGAGAGCACTCAGACTCTGAATTCTATCATTCAGCATCATAGACTGCATGCCATTCAGCAAGAATTAATATATAAATACACATTTACATATAAATAATGGAATGAATTCAGTATTGGTAATAAAAGAACATACCATGCCCTTATAGTTATGTGCACGAAGGAAATTCAGCAATGGGTACATGCTTTCTTTGTCATGGAAGAGCTTGGATGAGAGGTGACGGTTAAGGAATTGCACACCATTACCAATGGACTTCGACAGGGAGGGACGAGGGAAAGAGGCATTGAAGGGTTCAAAATCCAACTCAAGAGTGAAGTTGCTTTCAGTACTGGAAGAAGGAAAATCACACAGGATGTTAAAATTCTTGAGAGACAATTTGCAAAATATCCTACTTAAAAATGAATGCACTCACTGATCATCCACAAGCTTCTCCTTAAATTCTAAGTATTCAGGCACAGTCAAGTCCTCAACAGCCAATTCATTCACATTCACTCTGACATATTCCCAAACTCCGGGCCTGGGGCGAATAGCCAGAGCAACCCAAGGGGGTATAACAATGGCTTCCTGCAATAGCAATAGCATCATCTCAAGTTAAGAAATTAACAAACAAAGTAAGCTGAAGAATTTCATTTAAATGGATGCCAGAGCATTCACCTGTGCAGCTTTAAGAACATCTTCAAAGATCCCATCTTTCAATGCCTTTCTATCAGCTTCAGAAATTACAGTTTCATACTCAGTAAGCAACTGATGAGGCTGCAGCATTCCCTTTCCTTGGTTCACAAACCTGCATATTCAAAGCAATCAGTGAAATCAGATCATACTTCTTCTCTAGTTGTTCTACTAAATTCCAAAACGTCAACATTGATAATCAGAAAATTAGAGCTTATGATACAAGACCTTGAGAAAAGGGCCACCAATTCATTCCTATGAGCAGAGAGGTTATCAACTAAGCGCTCCCGAACACTGTGAACACGAGACAATGCAGGTTCAGCCATGGCTTCTGCTCTTTTCTTCCTTCAAAGGCGACAAACTGCAAGATCAACAGCAAAACAGCAAGCATGAGTTACCAAACACATTCCAAACTCTCAAATATAAGTAATTCTTAAATTTCGGCTAGCTAGTAACATTATAACATATATGAATCTAAAAACCACCATGCTTTCAGAAAGAATTATATATATATGCATGCTTAACTGAAAGATCAAACAGAGAAGAAAATAAAAAAAAAATCAGCAGAGCAGTGTGGTAGTTCTTCACTGCAAGAAGATGAGATGACTGCAATATTCCTCAAGAAAATAAAAAAAACATACTGTAATGATTTAAAGGAGGAAAAGAGTGAGATACAAGCAAACAAAGGATCCTCAATCCATGCCATATATCATGGTGCCTTCCATTAAAGGGATTGCTTGATTTTCAAGAAAAGCTTAAATAAATTAAAAGTTTATAAAAGGTGATAACTTTCTTATGTATGTATATTTCCCTATTACTTGATTCTCCAAACTAAGAAAGGCTCAAGCTTTCCTCCAAACAAACAAGTAAAAATTATTTCAAGTTCTTCATCTGACGAGCAGCAACTCATTAATGTGGCAAATAGAGCAAAATTTTCTCAAAGCTTTAATCTTTGCCACAAATTAAAACTCAGATTCATGATTTAATCCCTCACTATATGAAGAAAAAGGAAAGGAAACAATCATAAGCACAGCAAGATCAACAAGAAAGCAGAACATGTGCGAAGGAAGGCAACCAAAAAGGAGCTTCATTTCTCATCTTACCTTGAAAAAAAACAGAGAACAAAAGCTCAAAAGAGCAAAGAAGCAAAAAAGAAAACTATGAAAAATGAATGAACGAACTAAACGCAAAAAAGGATAGATAGAGAAGAAATGAATGAAGGATGAATGAAGAGAAGGCAAGAAGCTGTGTTTATATAGAAAGGAAAAGGTGGTTCTGATAGTGGATGAGGAGCCCACAGAGTTGTTGGTCTTCTTCAATGAGCGCAACAATGGACGATGTATATCCAATGTCTCTATAGAAACCACTGCTCGTCATGGCTCCTGGTTTGCCGCTGCTGCTCTCACAACACCAGGGGCTGGTTTCGTCTTTTCATTTTTTACGTATAACACCCTTTAAAAATGGTTTATTTCCTCTGTTTTTTTTTAAATATATTTTTCATGTATACCCCCATCAAGTATTTATTGTTGGGTGTGTACTTTATTAAGAATTTTTGTTTTAAAGGTACATATAAATAAATAGGATGAATTACATTTTATTATTTAAACTTAAATTTAAAATATTTTTTTTCTTATTTACCTTCATCTCTTTTATTCAGAATCTATTTTATTCAGAAAAAAAAATGATAATGCTGCTTTCTTTCGTTTAACTAGATATGTTCCTGAATTTAAGAAAAATCAAGTTTGAAAGCTTTCTGTGTCAAGTACGGACTAGAATTTATTAGTTTGTTTATAGCACATCATTTGTCTGTACTGTTAAATGGATAATTCCCATTAACGAATTGTTTTACTAGGGTTTCTCTTTTTTGTTCCTTACTGCTTGTCAGATGATTGTTTTGTTTGCGCCATCATATTGGATTATCTAATTAGTTTGTTTGTTTGTGGCATAGACAAATGGTGCAAATATTCTTTTGTCTGTACTGTTAAATGGATAATTCCCATTAACGAATTATTTTATTAGGGTTTCTCTTTTTTGTTTGCGCCATCTTATTGGATTATCTAATTTGTTAGTTTGTTTGTGACACAGACAAACGGTGCAAATATTTTTTTGTCTGTACTGTTAAATGGATAATTCTCATTAACAAATTATTTTATTAGGGTTTCTCTTTTTTGTTTGCGCCATCTTATTGGATTATCTAATTTGTTAGGGTGGTTAATGGTTTTTTTTGCTTTTTTATTATTTTTGTTAGTCAATATTCTTTTGCCCATGTTTTTAGTTTATTCATTTTAAAAAAAAAAAAAAAAAAAAAAAAACCTTTTAACTTCAACGAAAGTTTAATGTTTTGTTAACATGAATTACAATATATGTTATTATTATTTTTATTTCTTTGTGTATAATTGGACTTTAGGGATACAATTGGTTTCAATCAAACCCATTGATTTTTATAAAAAAGTGAGTACATCATTAGTTCAAATCAAAAAATTATGGCTATTTATTAGCCGATATTAAAGCCAATCCTATATTTTAAACGCAATATCCATTATTATTATTATGAAAAATTATAAAATAAAAAATTAAGATATTTTTCAGATAGCGCATTATCCAATGATATATAATTTATTACGACGGTTAAAAAAACAGTTGGAATTTTACTGCCAATTAATCAGACTCCCAGCTTCAGGTACTTATCCGTTGCAAAAGTATTACAGTCAACGATGCATGGGCCCATGCGGCGACTTTTACTACCGCTATACGTATAATCGTTGACTTTACATTACAAGTGCGACAATAAGCTGTCTCGCGGAGCACGTTAAGCCTCCAAGCCAACTTAAATCCTCCAAACAAATGGCATTTTTTTGGAATTCTTTCATGTAGTTATAAAATTATTATTCTTCAAAAAAAAAAATTATTACATAAACAGATATGGATAAACTTTGTTGATTTTACGAGAAAATAATATATATATTGGATGATATGGGTGAAATTTATATTTTAGATCTTGATAAGTTATGAAAGACAATGGGTTGGTAAATTTTGTTGATTTTATGATGAAAAAATATCTATATCTATATCTATATCTATATCTATATATATATTGGAGAATATGGCTGGAATTTATATCTTAGATCTTGATAAGTTATGAAGGACCATGGGTAGGTACACTATCCCCCAACATGGTTGGACCTAACTAAGAAAATAAATAGGGTGGTGGATCCCCCACCATTATATAAAATTCAATGTTTGGATAAGCACAAGCCACCATTTATGATTATTTTATTTTTTCATGGATTCAAAAGTTTATTTGAAGGGATAAATGAAAGTGAAGTGATGCACCACATTGGATGGGTGAGAAAGAGTGTGCTATACCACAAAATGTTATTCTAAAATTAAAGCAAAGTCTAAACATTAGTTTATTCCTTTTATTTTAAGGGACATGAAGCTCCTTAATTACTTAATTATGTTTCATAAGCTCTCTTTATAACTATGCTTGCAAATGAAGCATCCATTCTTTGATCTTTTTAATAATTCATGTACTTTGTTAAATGCTTAATATTTTGTTGATAGCTTTTGCAACTGTGATGATTCTCTAAAGTTTATATATAGTTATAAGCTAAAAAAAAAAGACTGATAAGATGATGAGATTATATAATGTAGCAAATAAATTTATGATTTAAATGCTATTTTAAATAATAATAATTTAATATTTTTCTAATAATATGTAGATTTTGATCACTTATGTAATAAAGTAATTTATATTTTATTAATTTTTTTACTCAAAGGTAAATTTTTTTTTGTCTATTTATATTGGGTTCTTTGTATATGGTATTTATATTTTTACTGAAAAGATAAATTCAAATTTCAGCTCATGCAGAATGAGTACAAAAGTGAGTTGAGGTATTAATTTATTACTTATGTAAAACCCTAAGGTGGCTTGTTTATTTAGTTAAAAAAAATCCAGATCTTATGATTTATCTACATTTTTTTTAAATATAGATTTTGATTTTTGATATACATAATATGGAATTAAGAAAGAATGCAATTCTCATAAGCTTGTACCATAAATGCTACACTATATACATACATGCATATATATATATATATATGGGAAAAGAACAAAGGACTATGTCATAATGCAACAGGCAAAGAAACATTTTAAATGGGGCCAAGGCCCTATTTTATAAACTTTACAGCCTTACAAAGTCATTGAAGGACATGAAAAAAGAAAATTTAATTCATACCTAAATTTTTGGTGAGGTTGGTGGTGAGCATGCAAAAAGGTCCCACAAAGTTACTGGAATTGCAAGAAAGGTTAGCGATTAAAGGGGAACAAAATGTCAAAATCATTGGATGGGTGGTGCACCAAATAAAGGAAGAAGAAAAAAGGGGGCTTTTTTTTATTAAAAAAAAAGTTTATTACTTTTTGGAAACAAAAAATATCTCATTAGGTTGAAAGTTCTGAGTCAGCAAATAGTTCTTAAATAGCTTTCATCTTATCCTCTAGGAAAATATTATGAAAAAGTTGGTCTCAGATGTAGATCTTGTTTTATGAATTTTTGTTAATAAAATAAATAAATCATAGATTTATTGAATAGAGAGTCAGGAGGAAAAAAAAATCATAAAATATAAAAATTAATTCTAAACTCTAAATATAGATGAGGATCAAGAACAACATTAAAATTGCTTAGAATGCAAATGAGAAAAAAAAAAACTCCTAGAAAATAATTTCTTACTGGAATCATCTAGTCATGGTAATATAAAAACTTGAATGGTCAGTCAGCTTATTCTATCAAGCTCGTTGTAACTGGTTTATAAAAAAAAAGGACAATCACAAATGAAATATAGACTTTATTTAACGATTACAGTTGTTTTTATGGGCTTGAATTCTTTTAAATCTAAAACTAAAGTAACGTATCCAAGAAGAAACATGAGATTGATATTAGTGATATTCAAGTTGGGAACGAGGTAATTTTTATTTTAAAAAATAAATATATTACAATTAAATGTCAGATAAGATTGCCCCAATTAAGAAATCGCTTGCTCTTCTACTTTTGGCCGGAGTCTTTTTTTAGCTCAAGGGTTTTGTTTTTTGTTATTTTTTTTTTGTTATGTTTGTTTTTTTAAGTTGTGCTTTCTTACTTACTGTACTTCTGTAGTTTTCTTCTCTAGTGAAATTTTATATTTTGACGTTTGAGATTTGTATTTTTGTGTGTGCTTGCTTTAATATTATTTGTGATTTATCCATTTTATTAAAAAAAAAAATCTCAAGCCACTGGAGAGCACTGTCCCAACTACTTTTCAAGAGGTCCAAGTCTTGATCATATTTAAGGGTAGTTTGGAAGCTTTGGTATATGGAGCTAAAATAATTCCATGTTTATGTGAAGAATGAGCATTCCAAGAGAAGGTAATCTATAAAACATGTATGTCGAGGTTGGTAAGCTATAGTATCTTTTTTTAAAGAGGAATTATCTAGAATAAAAATTTTGTTCTTGCACCAAATTAATTAAAGATTTTGATTTTAAGTAAAGAAAAGTCGAAGTTTGAATTTTAGGTCTCTATAGTTGAAAAAGATAGAAATATTTTGTTGAAAAAAGTTCATTTCTTTTGGATCAAGGCTTTAGGAATTTTAAAATAATTTATATATATAATTCAAATAATAATAATAATAATAATAATAATAATAATTCATATAAAAGTAAGTAGAAAAATGTTTTTCAAATATATTGTTATAAATATATTCATTTTTATAAGGATAACAAATGTCAGTATCAGAGACGGTCAAGTCAAAGAGACACACTCTATCGAACAATACCTTCACCTGCGTAAGCAGGGATTCAAACTTGGGGAGCCACACTCAACCCGAGATAAATGCAGGGACCCGAATGCCAATAGACCCGAGAGTTGTTGGCATAAATGTATTCATTTTAAGCGAAAGAATATATATTCCTAAACTAAAAAAATAAATAGATTTGGCTTTCATTAAAAAAATCATATGCAGTTTTTTTAATGAAATAAATAATGCTGGTTTATCCATAAAGTAATTGTGCACTTATAATAAAAAAATCATATCAAATTTGCTAAAATATATTTTGATTTATTAATAATATTAACTTTATAAAAAAAATTGATAATTATTTAGTTTTCTTCTCGGATGATTTTATCTAACCTTAATTTTTATTTATTTATTTAATAAATTATAGATAAGTTAGACATGGAGTTAATATTTTAATACATCTGTGCCTTTCATTCCGCGTGAGTTGAAATTCAAATCAGTTTTTTCAGCAATGATACAAACATCATGTATAGAGAACCTAGTGCTAATATACCAAAATGGTTAACTAGTCTTTATTTTTATGATAATTTTTTTTATTTTTAATTCTGCATTTAACTATATTAAATAAATTTGTAATCCTTGCAACCATTTATTTTATAAAATTGACACTCTCCCCGGTGAGCTTAGATCATAATATTAAACATAAAATATATTTTTTTTAAAAATGGTAATTATATTGCACGCATTTTTATCTCATTGGATTCATCACAAAAGTTTTTTCTTGTACTCAATAGTATTTGTTTATTAATCTTGCTTAGTCTCCATAAAAATAGTTTAAAAGAGTAAAACCATGGGCTCATTTGGTTGCTAGTTTTGTTTTAACCTACTACATTTCTACCCTTATTTAAGAAATATATAGCATAGGTACTCCGGGGCACTTTTGTCAAAGTGCATGGGACATCGCTTACAAAACCACATGCATTTTTAATTACGACGTGGGTCAGCCCTTAAATCATGCACCAACATATTATTAAGTGCTTATTGCTTGAATGAAACAAAACAGACCCATCCATGTTTCTATCAGTGATTATTATCATTTTAATATATAATAAATTTAAAATTTAATCATTTCTAATAAAAAAATACAAAGAAAAAGGAAAATAAAGAAAAAAAAACTTAACATGAATCCAATACCACAAAAAATGCTTGGATCGGAGCTCCTCTCAAAATGTGAATCTTATCAAAGATTTTTTAAATGTAAAAACTGAAAATATTTTTTTTAAAAGTGGATAAACCACTTAAATTAAAGATAAATAGTAAAAAATACTAGGCGTGGTAGGGTACAAGAGTCATAACAAAATAAAGTACAACAAAGACGAGGAACAAGCTCTCCTCAAGGCTGACCCAAAAACACAAAAGCTCCTACTAGGCGTGACAGTATCTTGACCCTCCTCCGGTGGCATAGTCTCCTGTAGATGACCCACCTAAGGACCCAAGAACTCAAAGTTTCTCCTGACAGAAATGATAGTATCATCGAGTTTCTCTCTAGTACCATCGGCAACTTCCTCATTGTCGCCCAGAAAATACATATATCGATGGATGAATTTTTTTTTTTTTTAACAATTATCTTTTTAAAAGTTCTGTTTAATTTTTTCATGATCTCTTGTATTTGTTGTAAAGCCATTTAATCCTCTCGTATGATTTTGTGTATATCTTACTTTTATTTTCTATGTGTGTCGTTATTTTTTTCTATATATTATTTATTTATTTATATATTTTAAATGATTTATTTATTTATTTTGGTTAAAAAAACAAATGTTTAGATATTGTCAAACTGGCATGGTGTGTGCTTAGAAAAAGAAGTGAACTCCCTATCTATTGGATTGAAAAAATTAGAGGCCCTTGTCAGGTAGGTCATGTATGTGTGTGTATATATATATATATTTATATCACTATCACCATCACCACCTAATATAAACTTGACTTGCTTAATGGATACATATATATAATAGACAGAGATATTTTGTAAAAGTTTATGATGTGTGTTTCAAATATATTTGTGACATAATATTAGATCATGATTATTTTTTTTTTTCTCTTGGTCATCAACAAAGAAATGGTCCAATCTTGCAAAAGAGTTTTGTGAATTTATAAAATAAAAAATGCGTGTTAATAGTTAGGATCGCTATTGAATGAGAAAGGTATTATTTGAAAATATCACACGACAACAAAAGTGTGCATTTATAATAATGATAAATATTATTTCAATTGAAGTATGGAATGCCTTCATTTTGGCATTAAAAAGTAACTTTATAGAAAAGTAATATTATACAAGTAACTAGGAAACACAACAAATAAATGGTTTACTAAACAAATTTTTTATAATAATTAAGAAATCACACAAAATATATTAAAAATTAATTTTAGAGTACAATATTTTTTTTAAATTGAATAAATCACATTTAATAAAAAATGGACAAGGTACAACACCAAAATATTCTAATAGATGTAGAAAAACAAAACAGGCCCGGGGCAACAGATAATTAAAAAAAAAAGAAAATATGAAAAGAAACACAACAACATCGAAGGTGAGCAAAAAATGAATCAACTAGCCGGAGTCAAAATCGACAGTAAACTCTCCTGGATCACTCATTCTTTCAGCACGAGTCCAAAAAAATTTTAAGCTACGTCTGACCAAAGCAATGGAGTCTTCAAGCTTGATTTTTTTTTGCCTCTGGTGCTTTAGGAGGTGTGCTGAACTATCAAAAATGGTAAAACACACCAAAGTGAGTTGGTGAGAGCAAGACAGTACTCCTAGCAAACAAACTCACATAAAAATCATCTTTTCACAATTGTTCTAATTAACTAAAAAATTAGTGGTAATCAATTATGTTTGGACATAAAGATCCTTTAAGCAACAGTGGAAGAGGAGCCGAGAAAATCAGAGCTACTTTTAATAATCATTGTCACATCCTCCGGTTCAATAAATAAAAGAAAAAAGAAAAAAATATATATTTGTTTGTCCTCCAACATTTGAGTGCCTGAACTAAAACTTAAATTTCAATAATCATCAAAGACAAAAAATTTATCCAATAAGAACCGCACAATTAAAGAATAACAAAATAAAAATAAAGATAAATCACAAAATCACATCAAATCAAATCAATCAATCAAATTAAGACTTTTTTATCACAAAGAAAAACAGAGGTTTGAAGTGACAATAAAATTAAAGAACGGAGAAAATGACAACATTATTGAGAAAAATGTGGCATATGGACTAGCTAGCTAATACATAGCAGCCAATCAAATTCTACGTGAACGGTAGAGAAAATTGGTTGCTTTCACCTATAAAAATAAATAAAGTACTAGCAAGCAATTAAATTATATATGAACGGTAGAGAAAATTGCTTTCATATTCCTATAAAAATAAATTTTTACTAATGTATCTTCAAAAAATTAAAATATTTATTTATTTATATATGTTTATTATTCAAAATTATTTTGTAAACGAAAAACTTTCTAACCCAAAAATATATATATTGATCTTATTGAAAAAAAGGCATAGTGTAGACGATCAAGTGTTCCGATTTTAAATTTTACTATATATGCATGTGATAGTCTCAATGTGGCATTACAACCCATAACTCTATGTTGTTAGGTGGAGGTGCATGGGCTCGATGATTAATTCTTGATTTATATACATTATTATAACTAATTGTGTTTATCATATTTGTCAAATAAAATTACTTTATAAAATTTAATAAAAATTTTTTCTTTGATTTTATTTTTTTATTTAATAAAAAAAATGAAAAGAACAAAGTAAAAATATTTTTTTATTAAAATTTTTGAGTTGATCTTTGGCCCAAGAAGTATATGAATCAAAACAAACTATTTATGAGGTCATATATATAATTATAAATCTTCACATGCATATGCAAGCACCAAAAAAACATCCCAAATAATAATGGTGAAATCATAATTTTTCTTTCTGCAACAAAGTAAAATTACCATCCAATGGAAAGGCCATTATCTTAGAAGTTTGGGCTCATAAGACTTTGAATACTGTGGAAGTTACTGTGAGAGATCTTTTTAGGGTTTACAAATTAATCATCATCTTAAACCAACCATGCAATGCTGTACTCAAAGTCGGAGGGCTCAAATCTTGATCGTGTTTATCAATAACTAAAAAAAAATTATTGAACCTAAATATATTAATAATTTTTTAAAAAAAATTGGATAAACCACCTTTATTAATTAAAAATGAAAAGCATAATCAAGATTATTTTCTATTAGAAGTTAACAACGATTATTTTCTTGCTATTTTTATGTTTTTCAATTTGTTCCATCAGAGGTTTATCAATTTTTGTTACTAAATGAATACACTTATAAAAGTTTGGCATCATAATTCAATAACATGCATATGTCTCGTATTCTTTCTTACGCTTAGACATGGCCACGGTTCAAAAACCATCGATTCTAGTTCTTGAACTTTCGGTTCCGGTTCAAAGAAATCTTGAACCGAAACCAAACCGCCTAGACAAGGCTCTTGGCGGTTCCAGTTCGGTTCGGTTCGGTTTTGGTTGCGATTATGGCGGTTCGGTTTAATGGTTCCGGTTTAACGGTTCATATGGTTGGAGTTTTTTTTTTTTTTTAACTAAATAATCCAATATTTCAAATTAAAATGAACACAAAAACACAAAAATTAATTTAATACAATAGGTTATTAAAAAATAAAAGTATTAATAATTTAAAACAATATTTTGCAATAAAAGTACAATAGGAGTAAAAATAAAAAAATAAAGAACTTGAATTTAATTATATCAAGTTACCTACATATCCTCTAGCGGAATCAAAGCTCACGTAGTTTTTTTATTTTTATTATACACATTTCCCATATTTCCGTAATGTCTAATTGTTTGCATCATGGTCCTAATGGCTAATGCTAGCTAATTACTAATGGTTCTAATTCCTAAATTCCTAATAATCTAATCAATTGGTTCAATTATTCAAGTTAAGTGTTCAAATGAATCAGATCATACAATCAGACGATTTATACTTAATCAATTTGGTTATTACAGATCACATTACTCAAATGGTCAAACGACTTAAACCTAATTAGATAATAGATATTATGAGTCCATAACATTATTTATATAATATACATAATATTTTGATTTAATTGGAACTGGCGATTGAACCTTCGGTTTGAACCGCCGGTTCCACGGTTTTCAAATTCTGAAACCGGAACCGAACCTTACATGCAGGTTCAGGTTTTGGTTTTAGGACGGTTACGGTTTTTCCAGTTCCGGTTCCGATTTTTGGCGGTTTGATTCCGATTCGGTTCTACAGTTTCGGTTTCAAATGACCATGTCTACTTATGCCCCCCCTCTCTCTCTCTCTCTCTCTCTCTCTCTCTCTCTCTTATATCTTGAATCTTTGATAAAAGATTTATAAAGACACCCTCTCTCTCTCTCTCTCTCTCTCTCTCTCTCTCTCTTATATCTTGAATCTTTGATAAAAGATTTATATCTTGAATCTTTGATAAAAGATTTATAAAGACACCCACACCACACTATCCTTCTCTCATATTTTTCTTTTTCTTTTTCTTTTTTGTCTTAATTCCTCCCTATAGTTTCGAATCTGGTGTTATAGCTTGTGTTGCAACACAGTCATGACATGACACACATTATCGATCCTTCTAGTTGACTCCGAGTCCAATATGGTTGCATCCCCAACTAATTTCACTCAAACCGCAACTAGATGTGTTGGGCCTGTTGGCCATGCCACTCAATAGGAACTCATTAAATTAAATTATTATTATTTTTTTTTATCACACATTCAATCTTGACCTTCTTCTGTCATACCAAATAAAGCTTCAAATAATCAATCTTCAAGTAACTAAATATGGTAACCAATCAATCTTCAATACAGTCACATGTGATCTTCAATAAAACTTGAATCAATGTTCAACATACAAAACCTGCAATCAATTTAAATCTTCTACTTAATTTACCACTCGCCTCATTTAGTTTCTTCAATCAATTTTCATAATTATCTCCAAATATAACTCCCTAATTCATATATTTTTTTCAATCAAATAGCCATCTCCATAAATAATTTCTCCCGTGAATCACTTCAAACAAATATAGTTTTTCAATTAATCACATCGGAAAACTCCAATTTGGCACCATCGCTTCGGATATCAAAGTAGGAAACTTTGCCATTCATCACAACAAATCTACTTAATTAAGTATTTAACAAATAATGCCAACTCAAATATTACAATAAGGTCATTATTATATTTTAACACTAATATTTTTAAATAGAAAATTATTTGTTAAACGAAATTAAAGCATGTGTTTTTTTTACAAAATCGATAAACGACAAAATAAATAACAAACGGGTACGAAGGTGCACTAATTACGGTGGCTTGAATGATCTTTAAGGATAAATCACACTGTCATACAACTCTAAAGGAGAAAAAAACGAGATATTCTTCACACAGAACTCCCACGTGAGGCTCAAATTATAATATATTTCATTTCTTTTCAATAAACTTTAATTATAGTGTTTGATGTTCATATTTGAAAAAAAAAAAAAAAAATTAAAGAGAGTCACACACGTTCATTAAAAACATCTCTTTATTCTTACACACACGTATACACACACAAACACAAGCAAAAAGATCGAAGTTAAACAAGTAAGGGGCTCATAATAGGCCATAAGGGCACCACGCCACCACGCCTGGCTTATTCTTCAACTACTGTAGTCCTTATGCCATATATGTCCTATGTTGAATGGCTTAATTCATAACTTCTTGTAGGACGTCTGGCCCAACCTTGCTCCATTGACGTAATCTCTTGGGCTGTGAGAAGCTACTCCAGGGATGATGAGTCCAAATGCCCTAAACATTATGGACACCAACCCTTCCTTGTACTCCTCCCCATGTGTCCTCCCCATCTGTATACCCTTGATCAGATCTCCCCATGCATTTGCGTACATTGTTGGGAAAAAGGTTAAGTCCAAGTAATTAGGGTTTGGCACCTCCTCCACCTTCTATTCTTGTTCACAAATCAAATTAAACTCCGTTACTAAATTAACAAACAGCACAAATTATACGTGTGTGTGTGTGTGTGTGTGAATACAAACACACACATATACATTATATGCTACACATATACGTACCTCAAACTTGTACCAACCATCATAGTAGTAACAATTGCCAAAATGCTTGAAGAGACTAATAGGATAATAATCCGGGGGAATTCGAGGAACAATGTCGAACCGATAAACTATTCGGTTGTAATTTAGCCATGCGGTCGACTCCATATATTTTGCAAAGGTCTCATCACCAACTCTCGGTTGTCCGAAAGTAATCACTGCTTGCATGGAGTTGAGTAATGTCGTTTCTTGATTGTATTCAAGTAATGCAGGGAAGAGGACGGCGAGTGCGCCTCCTAGACTGTGCCCGGTGATGATAATCTTCGCATTTTGGTGAACTAGAAGTTGAGCTTTGAGAGAATCTCTTATGGTATTGTATGCTAATGGTCTTACCAAGTCTTGAGTTTGATCTTCAAGCTCAGTGCTACGTTTAGTTGGAGATGATTCAAAGCCTAGAGCATGGAGAAATCCTGCATGGACATTGCCCATTTTGCCTAATGAGAGGAAGGAGAGATCAATATCCGTTGACCAATCATCGGCATCGAATGGTTGGGTTCCTCTGAAAGCTATTATAATTAAAGGGGTATTCAACAACTTATCAGTGAACATGAAGGCTTGTGTTGTCTTTGCCTGCAGAGATTCTGCATGATTTCATGCATTCATGTTCATCAGTTAATTAAATATTATATATCTGCGTGTATATATATATAGTAACATTGTAAGTTGATTATATCATGAATTTAAAAGGGTTCTTCACCATTCCAGCAATCAAAATATGCCACAAAGTTCATCTGCATTTGTTGAAAACAAAGAGTGAATTGATTTATAAGTATATGAATTATATATATATATATATATATATATATATATATATATATAGTTTTCAAAATGAAACAACAAATATACCTTCCAGGATTTAGTGACTACTTCACGGATGTAGGCTTCATTCTCATAAGCAAGCTTTGCAGCCATAGCAAAAAGATCAGTGTGGTTTATGTCCTCATTTAAACCGATCTCCTGATCGGCTAGCTGAAAATAACTAGACACAGGGACAATTTTATGGAGTTCAGTCCTGCCGTCAATGTGACCGATAAATGATCTGTATTCTTTAGAATTTGGAGTTGGCCACTTCACCGAAACTAAGCAATACAGACAGTGAAATATCAGAACCTTTTAGAAGTCAAAATCTAAAAATAATCAGATATATATACATACATGTAGCGATGTTCTTAATCAAGCTCCAGATGCCACCATTAATGGACACCAAGTTCAGCAGATACTCAACAGCAATGCCAGTACACTTCAATGGTTTCTTGATAAAACCTAAGAACTTCTGAAGGAGCAAAATAAGAGCAGAAACCCAGTCTGCATGGACATTGTTGAACTTGAGAGTGGTGGCTTTACTTGCCTCCACAAACTTATAGCTTGTCAACTTTCTTCTAAGGAATATCAAGCTAAGAATGTCTAGAAAACCAATCTTCTCATGATGAAAGATTAAGTATTCATCACTAGAACCCTCTGAAACCATTGTGAAGACAAACAAGATGGTGATTGAGATGATGCACAATGATTTAAGATCTCCCTTTATATAAGCAACAGTGAAAACTTCTCTTCGGAGTTTTGACTTACTTGTTGGCTAAAACACTGTTAGTATTTTTTTTTTATGTGCTTTCTTTTTTGCATGTAACATTTGTCCTGCCATGCTCTGCTGCTCTGATCTTTGTACTCTTTTCATCCATTTTTATCAGAAAAAATCACTGATGATGTTGATCATACATAAGCATAGTTATTATGCTTTTTGAATATTGTTGTTTATAACCATTCTAATGTGTGGTCATTTTGTTTCTTGTTTGTCTTTCTGTGTTTGAGAGCGTTGATACGTGCGAATGTTATAATTTTTTTTTACATTTTTGTTCTACATTTTATATGAAAATAAAACAAAATAGAATTAATGACCAGAGTATATAATTACATACCCAAATTAAAAAAAAAAAAAAAAAGGTGCGTGGGAGGGAATTGCATGAATTCATGTGTTTTATTAATCATCCAGTACACCTAATAAGGCTGATGCACAAAGTTATAGATAAAGAAATTAAGATGAATCAGAATTGAAGTTATGCTTCTGAGAATTCATCCTGAAGTAAGAGTGCATGCAATTGAGGATTAATATTAATTTATTGCCCCATCAGCAAATCATATGCTACTTGAGGTTTTATTGATCACCTTGGCCACAAGTACATGTTGTTCTTCGAACACATATATAAAATATTATTCGTGATAAACATATGAATGAAAACAGAAGCATGTAGTTGTTGATATGGTACAACGAATGGCACATATGGGAATTCACATTGTGCAAGTTTTCATGTATTGTAGCGTGTCTAATTAAATCACATAGATGCTCATTTTGGAGATTAAATGGTTAAAAATGTTTCATGCCAAATATCAAATTTTCTCTTTCCATGTTTTTTTAATGAAAAAACAGAGATCTTCTCCATGATAATTATGCTGTATAGTTTTGGATATATTCTTATTGTTGTGTTGTACGTGAGGTACAAATGGTCCAAAGGCCAAAGGCACCTGTTTCAACACCAAAGAGAAAGTTTGAAAGAAGAGAAGAGATGGCCACAAGTACACAATGACCTCCAAGGCCTTGGCAGCACATAGCATGTTCCACGGCTATCGGCCGTGGCAAGTGTTAGAATCCATATCATCTAAAGAACAACATCACAGAAGGAATCCAAAGCTAAAACTCCATATATATTTGACAGGAAAAATACAAAAAAATGAAGTAGAAATTAAGAAAAAAAAAACTCAACTATTCAATACATTCATACTCTCTTCAAAAGGAAAAAAAACAAGCCCAATGAACCTAACCACCTAAGCTTCCACTCAGCAAAGTTGCCTCGAACTTACTCCAATTAGATAATGATCAGATATGAGCCATTCATTCCTCACTTTAACTCCTCTGCTTCAGATGCCTCGAACTAACCCTCTTCTCTTGATGATCAAATCTCCACCGTTGATCTTTCAAACATTCATATCTCAAGCTTCCCTCTCTTCAAGTCAACAAACTTGCCTAAAATTCAAATGCCTCTTCAAAATATCTAAGAGCTATAACAGAGAACACTATATACAAATCATTATAACACTCTTCAACTCCACTTCAGCTCTTCAATCACTCTGACAGCTAGATCCCCTTTGATTGAAAACCACACACATCAAGAGCTTTTTTGAATTGAATTTGCTTCATTGTATCCAAGTTTTTCAAAAAAATATCTGTCAATTGTTCTTCAGATTTGTAAAATTCAAGTTGAATTACATTTTCTGCAACCAATCCTCTCATAAAGTGATATTTCACATCAATGTGTTTAGTCCTGTCATGCAATTCCTACTTCATAATTCCATAATTCCATAAAATGATATTTCACATAAATTGGCATTTCTCTTGAACATAATTCCATAATTCATAGTACCAACAAGATACCTTAGTATTTGTTTTGATGCTTGAAAAGTTACTTTTGTTGGCTTGTGCATAAATCAGCTAAATAAACTCTCAGGAAAAGCAATATCAGGCCTGATATGAGTCACATTATACATTAATTTTTCTATTAACCTCCTGTAACCAGTAATATTTTTTCACCATTTCATTATTTTTGCCAATCAATTTATAATTTGAACTGAGCGGAGTCAACACAGTTTTACACTACTGCAAATTATAAGATTTCAGTAAGTTTTTAACATATTTCCTTTGCCATATATGAATACCATTCTGATCTTGCTTCACTTCTAGTCCTAAAAAATAGGACATCAACCCAAGTCACTCATTTCAAATACCTTCATCATATTTTGCTTCAATTCCTTTAATATAGATTCATAAGACCACATACAAATCAAATCATCAACATAAATACAGACAATTAAAAACTAACCTCTAGCTGCAGCATTTTTATATAAAGTGTGTTCAGTATCACTTTTCTGAAAGCTTTGCTCAAGGAAATACGAATCAATCTTCCCATACTAGGTTCTAGGTGCCTGTTTTAACCCATACAAAGCCTTATGTAGCCTGTATACAAGATGTTCTTTGCCACTAACTTCAAACCCTTTTGGTTGTTCAATAAACACTTCTTCATTCAACTATTCATTTAGGAAGGATGACTTCACATCTAATTGATAAATTAACCAATGTTTTTGAGTAGCTAAGGCCAACAATAAGTTGGTTGTTTCCATTCTTGTTATTGGGGAAAAGATCTCATCATAATCAACCCCATATTCCTGCTCATACCCCTTTGTAACCAATACGGCTTTATATTTTTGCACTTCCCCATTAGGCTTGTACTTAGTTCTATACACCCACTTCACTCCAATTGCTTTCCTTTCTGCAGGCAATTCACTCAAATCCCATGTTTTATTTTTTTTTTCTATAGCTTTAATTTCATCTGCCATTTCTTCTCTCCACTTGACTGATTTCATAGCTTCATCATAACAATTTGGATATGTAACAGCTAGAGCAAAAGAACAACTTTCATATATCTCTCTTAATGTTCTTACCTTCTGTGTGGGCGACTCATCAACACTTAATTCACTCATCTGCCCAGCTAATCTATTTGGAGAATTACTGTTATTACTTCCAGCTTTTGAACTTGAACTCTCTAATTGCCCATTTCCTAATATCTTTACAGGTTTTTCTGCTCTTACTTCCTACAAAACAATTCTTTCAATTGAAGTCTTCATCTCATCCCACTGCCAAGTTTCATTCTAAAAAATGTCACATCTCTATTAACCACAACTTTCCTAGAATCTGGTAAATAAACTCCGCAGGCCTTAGCATCTATACAATAGCCAACAAAAATTCCTTTAAGAGCCCTTCTATCCAACTTCTATAAATTCTGAGTAGGTAAATGTGTATATGCAACACAACCAAACACATTTAAATGTGTCACCCTTGGTTTAACTCCAAAACAAGCTTCATGGGGAGTTTATTCAAAACTACATGTGTAGGAGAAACATTGAAGAGATACACTGCAATTAAAATTGCTTCTGCCCAAAATGTATTTGGTAATTTACTTGAATTCATCATGCTTCTAGCTCTTTCAACAAAAGTTCTATTTTTCCTCTCAACAACTCCATTTTGTTGAGGGGAATAGGGACCAGTGAGTTGATGTTTAATTCCATGATGAGAATAGAACATATCAAACTCTCTTGAAACAAATTCTCCCCCTCTATCTATTCTAATGATTCTTAATTTCTGTCATGCCTGCCTCTTAACAAATGCCAAAATTTTTTGAAAAAAAGTGAAGACTTAATGTTTGTACTTTAGAATATATACCCAAATCATTCTAGTATAATCATCATGAATAATAAAAAATACCTACTGCCACCATGAGATTCAATCCTATTGGCCCACAAACATCTGCGTGAACATGTACAAGATGCAACTTTTGTTTTGCCCTTCAAGATCTTCTAACTGGAAATGCCAATCTAGCTTGCTTTCCATAAACACTGTTTTCACATCAATTTATTTGTTTCACACTTGGCAAACCCACTACAAGTTCATGCTAATCTAAATACTGCAATCCTTGAAAATTTAAATGCAAATACCTTCTATACCATAGTAAAGAAGCATCCTCACCTCTTGTAACCACATTTACCTGCTCGAAACCTAAAAATTCCACAGGATAGAAACTGTTACCATTCTTTTGTATCACCAATAATTGCTCACATGTGCTTTCATGAACAATTTTCTAATCACCTTTGCCAAATATTATTTCATAACCATTTGATGTAAACTGTCCAATGCTTAATAAATAGTGAGCTAACCTTGGCACATATTTAATATCATGGATTAATTTTTGAACTCCAATCATTTTTACCAACACTGAACCTTTTCCATGCACTTCAACCTCTTTATCATATCCCCAATTCACCTTATGATTCATTGATTCATTGAAAGTATGAAATAATTTTTTCTTGCCTGTCATGTGAGTAGAACTTCCATTATCCAACAACCAAATTGAAGAATTTTCAACTTCTTCTCCCTCATGTACAATAAATAAGCTACCATACTCACTTGAATTTTGTTCACTTGGAGAGCCAGAACTAGAATCTTTCCCAACATTTTTATTTTGTGACCAACAGTGTGATTGAGTATGACCAAATTTTTTACAATTGTAGCACTACACATTCTACAAACATCCTTTGCTATACCGTTGGCCACCAAACTGCCTTTAACCTCTTCCAAATCAACCAAATGGCCTTGGACCACTTCTACCTTGCTACCATACATTGCCTTCATTAGTATACTGTTGCCTATGAGTAAATTACCTCTAATTATCATAACCACTACCTCTAGGACTATCAACACCTCTACCTTTTCCTCTGAAATTCATGCCTCTTCCTCATAAAATGTCTGCCACCTCTCAAATATCCTTTCACAACAAAAGCTTTATGTTCATGCTTTTCAGAAAAATTAATAAATCTTGCTTCATGTGCTTGCAAAGATCCACTTAGCTCATCTAAAGCTAACTTAGAAATATCTCTTTCTTCTTCAATTGATGTAATAACATGCATAAATCTTGAAGATAAACTTCTCATTACTTTTGACACAACTTCCTCATTTGTTAAATCATACCCCATACCTCTGATTTCATTAACAATTATTAATACCCGAGTAATGTATTGCTGAATTCTTTCCTCCTCCTTCATCTGCAACAACTCAAATTTTTGCCTCAAAGTCTGCTTTCTCACTAAAATCATCCTTGATGTACCTTGATTCCCATTCTTAATATGGTCCCGTGCCTCCTTAGCTATGGTAAGCCTCACAATTCCGTGTAGAATCATTTCATCAACGGCTTGTTGCAATAAAAAAAAAAAAAAAAAAAGCTTTGGCATCATCCTTCTCATTCTCCAACACCTTTGCTTTTGAACCCTCTTTTATCTATCTAGTGTCATATATGACAAAGGTGGAGTATTTCTATCGATCGGTTATATAGGTCCAAGTCAGACATCAAATTGCTTCGATTTGCATTATCCAAAGGAGCATTACACAATCTCCAAGATAAGAATAAGATCATTTTTTTGAAAAGGGGAATAGATTATAACTACCCCTTCTTCAATAATCTTCCACAAATTTTGGGACCTAAAAAATGTCTTTATTATGTAACTCCTATGGTCATAACCTTTACCCTTAAACACATATAAATTAGAGTAAGCAATTTTCGGTATGGATGAAGAGCTTGAGGCCATCTTTCCTTCTTCTTAACAGAATTCACTTCTCTTCTAACAAACCCACAAAAACACAAAGTGTTTACCTTCACAACAACACAGACCTTGATTCATAGCTACAACTCTCTCAGTGTCTTCCCAAACTGATTTCAACTCATAACACTACACAACTGCAATTACAAAATCTTCTCCATAACACAGTGCTTGCAATCTTCACTCGCTGCATTAGTGCACCCCAATAACTCATCACAACCAACAAAAACTTCAAACCCCTTTCAATCAACATGAACCACAGCTCTGATACCAATATTAGAATCCATATCATATAAAGAACAACTTCATAGAAGGAATCCGAGGCTAAAGCTTCATATATTTGACAGGAAAATACCAGAAGTGCAGTAGAAGCTAAGAACAAAAAAGACTCAATAGTTCATTACATTCAATCTCTCTTCAAAAGAAAAAAAAAAAAAAAAAAAACAAGCTGAGTCACTACACACGAGTCTAAGCCCAACAAACCTAACCTCTTAAGCCTCCACAAAGCCAAGTCGCCTTGAACTTACTCCAATTAGATGATGATCAGATCTTAGCCATTCATGCCTCACTTTAACTCATTTGCTTCAGTTGCCTCAAACTAGCTTTCTTCTCTTGATGATCACATCACCACCGTTGATCCTTCAAGCATTTATATCTCAAGCTTCCCTCTCTTACAACCAACTAACTTACCTGAAATTCAAATATCTCTTCAAAACATCTGAGAGCTACAACAGAGAACACTATATACAAATCATTATAATACTTCAGCACTTCAATCACTTTAACAGCGAGTGCCACGGGCTTCTCTGCACATAATGTGCTCCACAAATACGTGGTACTGTGGCAAGCACTCTGGCCCGCGTTGGTGCAAAGAAACTAAACATATTATTTGATTAAATTGAACATGGAATCCCAAACTTCTATATTCAACTTAAATATTTTTTAAATTTATTAATGTAGAAGTATTAGTTACTTTGATACAAAGGAGGGATCACACATTGTTTTTGCTAGTTTAGCTTATTCAAGCTATTTTTGGTCTCCATCATAAAAAAAAAAAGAAAAAAAAAGTGTTACTCTTGGATTGTTGTATGAGTTTGTTGATTGTTACTTTGTTAGATGATCATGTGCTCATTGATTGTATCATTTTATTCCTTTCTCTTTATATTTGTGTAACCTCAAGTTAAGTCAAACCATGAACATAAAATAAATAAGACCTCCAGAGCTTTCCATTAATCATCACGCCAATGAGACAATAAAAAGATAAAAAGGTGCTCGATCATTCTGTAAACTTTATAATAAGCAACCCCAAGTGAACACTAGCCTCGTGCAGCAAATTAAACTTTTGATAATCTCATAAACTCTTGCAGCAATTTTTTTTTTTAATAAAGTGGATGAACCTCTTACAGCAATTTCATGCTTTCATGTGTAGCACATGTTCAGAATTTGTAGTAATCAATTTATTTTTGCTAGCTATATACCAATTAACGTCAGAATCGATCAATGCATGCAATCCTCGTCCATTTATTTTTAGAATTTCTCCACCATACAATTATGATCATCTCTAATTTCTTCACTTATTTTCCTTTTTGTTTTATCAAAACTAATTCAGAAACAAGAATTCAAGATAGCTATAGTGATGAACAGAAGATTTGCAATACAACACGAAAATTCCATCATGCATGCTCAAGGCCTGGTGGGAGTCAAATATAACATCAAGTTAGCAGTGGAGCCCACAAAAACTTTATTGAGGGTGAGTTAATTATGAGAATATTAACAAGCCTGTTACTAACCACAACACATGGTGAGCAGCAAAATAGGGTCCTTTTACATGGGCGATATGGGGATACCTATGCACAAGTCAAGTGCATGCAAATGATATATTTAAAACAGACTTTCACCGATTTTGACAATGGCTTGTCTATTTTGTCACACAGAGAAAAAAAAATTAGTAAATTATTCTAATTTATATAAGTCCATAATTAATTAGAGCTATGTTTGACATTATCTTTTTGTTTGAGTGCATTTAATGCTTTTAAGATGCTATGTTGTCTATTTTATTTCACGGTAAAAATAAGGAAAAATTAGGAAAAACAAAATTTTTTTATTTAAGTGTATTTAATATTTTTAACATATAGACGTTGTCTATTTTATTTCTAAATAAAGATAAAAGAAAATTAGGCAAAGACAACTTGGGGCGCAAGCTAGATTTAAAGTTGGTGGAAGAATACATGTGCATTAGTAGTGGTTGATTTTCAAAATTATTAATTTATTAAATATATGTTTTAACCAATGTTTTACCAATTGTTTTACCGAAAACTATTTTTAGCCATAAATTAGTATTTACTCTTGGTAGACAAGTTTTATATGAATTAAAACTAATTTCCTAGTTTTTTATGATAATTTAATTTAAGTTTACTTGCACATTATTTAGTGATTTGTTTGAGCTTACTAATTTATTGTGATTGCAAAATCTTATTTTAGTGATTTATTTGAACATGCTAATGTATTATGATTGCAAAATATCAAGAAAATATGCTTAAACAATTGGCTAGTAAATAGAGTGGATATTGAGGACCCAACTCATATATATATATATATTTATTTATTTATTTATTTATTTATTTATATTCACCTCCTTCAAGATCCACCAGTTGTGTTAGGACTCCACCACTCTTTAAGAACACAGTACTTAAGGGTCTTGTCCTTATGGGAGCATCCATGCTCATGTGACATGGTTATCCATTTATAATTTGATTATCAGTTATTATTTTTCAATTATCAGACAGGTATTAAGATTGGGTATGAGACTTAGTTAATTATTATATTTTTTTATGAAATATTTTGTTAGTACTTGTAATATATATATATATATATATATACATGATTGAAAATCCCACTAAACTTACAGTGAGAATATAAAAAGAGTGAAGAATAGTTTACTATGCTTACCGATCTAAATCCTTTTATTTAGTTTTGGTCCCATATCATAACTGTTATATTCTCAGATGTGGAATTGAGTTTTATTCTATATAAATAACATTTGTGACTTGTTGTATATGTATATGTCAGTATGCAGCTACTAGCTTTTCTTTTAGCAAATGCAAATATTTTTAGATCATTTTGACCACTAAATAAAAAAAAAAAACCACCTCTTGCTTTATACCATATTTGTCACATTGGCTGAGATGGGTATTATGGTTTCTATTACTATGCTAAAAGCAATAAAAAAAGGTAAGATAATTTAAAAAAAAAATGAATTCGACAAGCACATATATAATTAGGAATGTATGCATAAAAAGCAATGATGGGTTGTCCATACGCCCTCATTCTGTTGATACAAGGATTAGACTGCCTGTGGAAACACTGTACCACTAGACCAAAGGCATCTAAACACAAGATAAATCTTCCCTTCTTCTTTGAGCATCATATTTATAATTTACCTTGAACTTTCAAAATTTATATAAAAGTAACAGTAATGTCACAAAAGTCCAACTCTCAAGACTTTCTTACCAAAACTTTGGATTTTATGAACTCAGCGGAAGTATGAATGTACGCAGAAAAGAATGCATAAGATAAACTGTATGATCCTGACGATCAGATTGAATATCTCTCCAAATTTCATGAACATTAAACTGTATGAGCCGCTTGAATAACATTCAAATCCAAATTCTTCAGCTTCACAACCGATTCTACATGTCCTCTTAAAGTGTGTATTTCTCCTAATCTGCAAATTGCACCATTTACTGCAGTAAGTCACTGGAATTCATAACAAAGGTAATATACTTGCAGCAGTAATGCAAGGCATCAGATTAATCTTTTAGAACATAATCATCAAATTGTTTTTAGTGTTACTTGTGAATTTTACTATAATTGTGACGTGACAATTATTAGTACCAAACAAAATACATACGATAAGTATAGCCGGTGTGTGCATACATGCCAATTAATGTGTAGCACTGTCACACCTACCTGGCAATTTCAGCTCTTCTTTTGGCCTGTTCAGCAATCAGAGATGATCTCCTCCCATTGATCTCAAAGTGAAAAGATGTCTGGGTTGCTAAATTTTGCTGTGAACGCACCCATTTGGCCTCCCTCTCTTCCTTCCCATAATCTTTCTTCAAAGTAAATGCTGTCTGTTTCGAGCAACAGATATTGTTAAAAAGAAGTGAAGGAATGTGATTGAAAAATAATGTGACACTGACCTTCCGATCGAATATCAAATCCCATGCTTCTCCGCTTAGAGCATATCGAACGGCAAACTTTATAACATCAAGGGGAATGTAGAATATAAGACTATAAATCCAGATAACACCTGCCCACCCCCAACCAATGCCTCGAATTGAAGCAAAGCTTATATGTGCATAGACAGCAATCAGAGTTGCCACCTGAAGGCAATTATGAATGATTCAGGTATTATTTGATACAGTTCTGATCATATTCTTACTTGAAATCTTACCATTTGTGCAACAACAAATGCACACATTAGGAGAGTACCAGGTCTTTCCATGAACGACCAGCTCTGACTTCTTGTAACAAAAATAAGAGCCTGACTGATGATGCTAACTTGCAGGTATATAGCAGACGAAATCTCCTCTTCGTTGTTGTTGAGAGATCTCACATGAAAGTGAGTCTGCCACAAGACAAGAGACAAACAACTATATGTCAAGAGAGTCAACAATAACTTCAAGTTTCATGATGTCAATAGTGTTTATTATACCTCATAGAAATTGGTTTTTCTGATAGACCAATAGAATAGGACTGTAACAAGCGCAAGGTAAGTTCCTATGACAATCCCCGTCGCAAATATCTCTTTGAGCTTCCAACTGTCTGGTCTTGGAGACGGCTTCACTCGGTCCTTGGATATAGTCATTATCGTTCCTTATCAGTGGAAATTTTTTTATTAAGCTTATAATCATCGAAACACAAGAAAGGGTGAATGAATTAGACAAAGAATAGAAGAATTACCATCATTTAGTATAGCTATAATCAAAACCATGAAGGGAGGGAAGTCATACTCCCAAATCAGTGCAATAAGCACAAAACCAAGCTGCATAAGCTGAATGTCTTAGCATGACATGTCGAAGATATTTGACAACAAAATTTCTGTTCATACTCACCACAATCCTAATGGTTATGGACACAGCATAAATCTGCAAACGAGATGAAGGGATGATCATCGAATACAAGAATTTCTTATAGTATCAGTAGAATTTGAGGTGATACTCAACTGTGTAGTTCTTCATTCTTTGAAAAATTGCTCTACTTGTCAAGACAGCACTGATAATAACACCTAGTCCCGGCTCTGTGAGGACTATATCTGCAGCACTCCTGGCAGCATCTGTAGCATCTGATACCGCTATTCCAATGTCAGCTTTCTTTAGAGCAGGGGCATCATTGACTCCATCCCCAGTCATTCCGCATATATGTTTCTTTTCTTGAAGAATTTTCACAATCTCATACTTATGTTCTGAAAGTTGAAATAAAGAGAAATTAAAAAAAAAAAAAAAAATCAAGTTTTACTATCAATTGATTTTAGTGAAAAATGTGGTAGACTATTTGCATACCAGGGAATACTCCAGCAAAGCCATCGGCCTTCTCGATAAGCTCATCTACAGGAAGTGCTTCATGTTCATCTTTGTTGTGACCCAATAATGATGAAGAAGGGTACATGTTTGTTCCCATGCCAAGACGTCGGCCAGTCTCCTTTGCAATAGATAGTTGATCGCCTGAGACAGAATGAGTGATTTCTCTTCAAAGCAATGTAAAACCAGTAAAGATTTAGAATGAGTGAAAACAAATTACCTGTAATCATCTTGACACATACACCTAAATTTAGAGCTTTGCGAATTGTTTCAGCACTGTCATGTCTTGGAGGATCAAATAATGGCAGCAAACCACAGAAAATCCAGGGACCTCCCAAGCTTTCTTTTGATCTCTCAGGAACAGACTGAAAACTTTCATTAATCATTAAGCCAATGAAACAATTAAAAAAAAAAGGAAACAAAATGGTGCTAGATCCTTCTGCAAACCTGATAAGCAACTCCAAGTGAACGCAGACCTCGTTCAGCAAACCTTTCAATAATCTCGTGAACTCTTGCAGCAATTTCAAGCTTTTCATGGCACATATTAAGAATCTGCAGTAAAAAAATGTCAATAAAATTGAAACATTAGTTTGACACTAATCATTGTATCTTTGGCACCTGTTCTGGAGCTCCTTTGCTAGCTCTATACCAGTTACCATCAGAATCAATGTATGTGATTGCTGTCCGTTTATCAACAGGATTGAAAGGTAGGAAATGCACTTCAGTGATGTTTGCTCGTGCCTGTGGAAAAAAAAAACATGCATATATTTACTTTTATGTTGCATGAACTCATACAAAATAAAATGATAGGGATTTTCATGCCTCTCTTGGATCAGAGAGCATGTTAACGATGGCAGTATCAATTGCATCCTGGTTTTCCATCCTTGAAGCTCTAGCAGCAAGCAAGACAACCATGTCTCGATCCATGTCCTTGTTGAACACCTACAACACAACAATGTACATTAGTGTTTTTTCCCCTTAATGGAGTAGTTGTATCTTGCTTCTATATCTTTACCTCGATGAGATTCTTGTCCACAGTAAGGCGATTTAGTGTCAGCGTTCCAGTTTTATCACTGCAGAGAACATCCATACCAGCCATCTCTTCAATGGCTGTCATCCTTTTGGTAATTGCACCCTGTTAATGAATATGAATTTTAGTGTGTTGCAGTGAAGAGTTTGCCCACAAACCAAGTAGTGTTTCTGATGTTATACCTGCTGTGAAAGACGATGAGAACCAATTGCCAAAGTAACTGATAGAACAGTAGGCATGGCAATAGGGATTCCTCCGATTAAGAGAACAAGGAGGTTGTTAATTCCATCTCTGTATGAACGATGCTGGATGGGAAACATGACAATGATTTCTACAAGCATTCCGATTGCTATTGAGCATATACAAAAATTCCCAATGGAAGTAAGAACCTGAAAAATGATAATAAATGCAAAATTTTGAAATTATAATCATTCAGGCATCTAATTGCAGGATCAAAGAAATAGCAAACATTCTTTACCTTCTGAAAATGACCAACAACTTCAGTAGAATCAACTAAATGTGCTGCTTTTCCAAAGAAAGTGTGAACACCAGTTGCAATGACAACAGCTTGGATTTCTCCATGTTTACATGTTGAACCAGAGAATACCTGATCACCTGTCTTCTTTGTCACGGGAAGAGATTCACCAGTAAGAGCTGACTGCATCATGAACAGAAGCCATTCAGAAGTATACTCATTTGTTGTATAGTATTATGTGATCAAAATGTTTGATCACCTGATCAATCTTCAGAGGATCTCCATCAAGCAAGCGGGCATCTGCCGGTATAATATCACCAAGTTTAATGCTAATAATATCACCTGGTGCAAGAATAGAAGCATCTTGTTCTTGCCATTGGCCATCTCTGAGAACCTAACAACCATATATGTAGTTATCATCACATTTTTCATTTGTGAGTTGTATTAATTTGACTCCTATCAGTTAATCAATTTAATTAAAACATCTAGCTTACCTTTGCTTTTGGCGCTAGATGAGCCATAAGCGCTGCAGCGGCATTACCAGCATTGTTTTCCTCAATGAAACTTATTGTTGAATTGAGAATCAGCAAGCAAACAATCCCCACAAAGTCTTGCCAATCCGGACCCTGACCCTGAGAAACAGAACATGATACAGTTAAAGGAAGAACATTTAAGGATTCGATGATAAAATCAATGCTCTGAAAGAACTTACTCCACCATTTGCAAGAACAATTGCCATCAATGCTGCAGCTTCCATGACCCATGACAAAGGATTCCACATGAAACCGAGAAACTTCAAAACTTTGTTCTCCTGAATTCCAATTAAATTACATAAAGTCCATCAATAGATTTAATGAACAGCAACTTAAGAATAAGAACTTTTACCGGCTTCTCCTCCAGTTTGTTTGGCCCAAAAAGCGACAACCTTGCTTCAGCATCGGCACTTGAAAGCCCATCTTGTGAAGTTCTCAGTAATCTAAATACTTCATCCAGTGGTAGTCTCTCCTGTAAATCAAACCAAACAAAAACCCTTGAATCTTGAGCATTTCCACATACAACTCATGTACTTACCAAATCAATAGTCTCCCGACTAAAATTCTCGGGATGAAGCAAAGGTTTCTCCAATTCATCCATTGCCAAAGATGCTCCTTCATCATCAACAACATGAATTCCAGGAAAATATAATCAGAGAAGATGCAATTGCTTGTGTGACATGAAAACAAGCTCAAATTCAGTGAAATCACAGCACTGTACTTACAACTGAGGAGAAGCCGGAGCTATTCATCCAAGTGCTTGTTCTTGAGGGATTCTATGATATCTTAAAGGATGGTTGTCAAAATTGGCCAACAAGTCTCGGGGAGGGATGGTGGTTTGAATGTTCGTTGGAGCCATTGCGCGCGAGTGCCCCCGGCTCCAACGGCTATTCAATACTCAACGGTCATACCTAACTCCCTTTCTAGGCATATTTTTAATGATTAGCCCCTTGAAAAGTTTTAAAATTACACAGCTTCGCTTTTCTATATATATATATATACACGAAAGCGACTAGCGGTATATACATCATGGACGTACGCACGAGTTGGTATACGAAAGTGACTAGCGGTATATATATCATGGGCGTACGCACGAGTTAGGAATGAATCATTCGGCAGTGAGAGGCGACCTGTTACCATAACTGATTCAACAAATTTTGAACTCAAGATCTTTTGATTGTTTCATCTTTTTTTCACAATAAAATCAAATATCGCTAGACTATGAGCAGTTTGATTTTTCCTGTATATTTGACGAACATAATATAAATTTTTACTTTCCTAAAATACTCTTTTTGGGTAAAAATGATTAGCTTCTTCTCTATTTGCCTGAGATCAAAAGTCTTTTTTTCCAAAAGTTTCTTCTTTTTGCTTCTTTTAGCCTTAATAAAGTATTTATTTAAAACTAACAAAGAGTAAGCAGGAGTTGAGAATTATTATTTGGGAGTTATATCAAATAAGAATTATAAATAAATGAGAGTGATACACAAAATGTTAACTAAATAAATAGACAATCTTAACAATCATAATCATCTGAATTGCCAATTGTAAAAAAATACATACAATTTCTCCACATGACGCATAAATATATATGCAGACAACACCAACAAGTACAAATTAAGAGACCAAGTTTGTGAAACTCAAAACCAGAACAAAGGCAACATCATAAGGACAACTAGAACCCATCTCCAAAGCATCTTCTTCACCCCATGAAAACCTTCACCACTTCCATTAGCATGCACACGATTCCTAGGAGGAGGGGGGCTAACTTCATGACTACTCAAATCAATCATAATCTCAAACCTACACTTCCCCTGTGAAGGATCAACCTGAGTGATCATTGTGAGATTAGAAAACTCACAAGCTCCCTTCTGCTGATCAGCAATCTGATAAAACTGATTGAATGCGTATGAGTAATTACTCCTCAAATCCAAACCGTTACATGTTGATCCAGCTCCAAGACTAGTGCAATCTGCGTACGTGCATGCATAGTTCACGGCACCGGGGATGTTTGGGTCAGTCGCACTGGCCGTCGGAGACATGACACACCACTGGCGATCTAAATACTTCACGCCTTTGGCCGGCACTATGTTCTGCCCGTCGGCCAGCGAAAGAGAATACTTTACAGTGCCATCATAGAAGAATAGTCCCCAGTGGCGTTCGAAGTCTCCAGGTTGGATGCTCTTGATGTCTTCATCGACAAGGCCGAACAAGTAGATGTCCGGTGAAGAAGGCCGCTTCGGCGTCCCTTTGCCTTGTATGATGCGGTTTAATAGGCCCTACAAGATATATATTTGTGTCTGTATTTATATTTACTAAATTAACCGATATGAGATTATTATGTTTATTTGTATATACCTGATTGAATTTGCGTGCATATTCGATATTTGCATTGGAGTTGCCATCAGTAGGCCAGCCGATCTCACCGACTATAATAGGCATTGAGGCAAAGCCATTCTTCTCAAGGGCCCAGACTAAGGTATCATAGTTGGCCTCAAAGACATTTGAGTAGGAGATAGGACCATCGACAACAGGAGAGTTAGTACCGGAGAAGAAGGCATAATCGACCGGGAAGTGAGGATCGGCATAGAGGGAGAGGAAAGGGTATATGTTGATGGTGAGGGGAGCTGCATTATCTTGGAGGAAGCTAACAATGGAGAGCATTACATCATGGATGTCAGAGCGGAAATCACCACCGGAAGGGAGACCAGTGGCAGTTTGATAAACATCGGCGTTCAAGGGGACAGTAACCTTCACTTGACGGGAGAGACCAGCCTTGATCAATGCTGCTTGGACGTTCTGTAAGGCGGGAAATGTTGTTTGCTGGTACATTCCTTTGTAGGTCGTTAAAAACGGTTCATTACCTACCGCTACATATCTGGAGATGTATAAGATAATATACAAATATGTCTAACTAGCAAAAGGTTGGAAAGAGTTCAGTAATGGTAAGTATGTACCTGATATCAACACCGTATTGGGAGATGTAGTTGGAGACGTTCTGCATGACCCATTGCTCGGCAGCACGAACACTGCTGGCGATTGAGGCGAGGAACTCATTCGGGATGCCCAGCATGACCTGAATGCCAGACTTACCAAGGGCTCGGAGCGGGCCAGGCTCAGCCTCGAAAAGCTTGACCTTGTCAAAACCATTGTCCCTCAGCAGGTTAACCACAATCTTTGGTGGGAGAGGATGTGAGGACTTGAGCCCCCAATTCACTGCCAGGCCTTCAGCAACAATGACATGACAGACCAGCAGAAAGTGGAAGAGAAATCGGAGACCCATGTTCATTCTTTCTTTCATTCTTTTGGTTGTGGGGATCAGAAGAGATGAAAGTGGCTTTATATGGAAAGCTTGGAATTGTTTTGGGAGGTAAACGTATGGCAGAGAGATTCAACAAAGAATTGAATTCTTTTTTGGGATTGGAAACCGGGGAAGCCATGTTGTGGCGATCAAGTTAGAAGCTGATTCATAGAATAAAAGGAAGGAAACGGAGTGATTTTATTTGATACCTTCCCTTCATGAATCATTTTAAAGTGTTTTTTTAATAAATAAATAAACAGCAGTTTATAATACCAAGAAACAAAGTGTTTTATATAATACAATCACAATTTGATAATGAGAAAGCAATGAGTTGTGCATCGTTTTCACATAATGTAAACTGTTTTAAACAAATAACACCCACAGGATGGGTAATCAAGCATTCAAATGATCTTGTGTGATGATGCCATAGGTGCCCCCAAGAAAATGCTAATGACAACCAAATTTCTTCGCCTTCCTGCAATTTCCTGCATCATTCACGAGTTAAAGAAATAATTTCATATGCTCCATAGATCTTTTGAACATAATGCAAAATTACTCGATAGATGAGACAAAAGAGATGTAATCGCATTTATCGGCTCTGTGAACCAATTACAAGTATGAGACACAGATTCCTATCAGTATGCGAAACATCAGATAAAGATTTGATCTCAGCCTAATCATAGCATCACCGGTCAATGCATTCCGCTACCGTTGACGTGGCATTAGGCTAATGGCAAATTAAATTTATCACAATATTACAAGAATGAACAAAGCCCTCAGAGACCCGTTTAAAATCACACAAGCAGGCTGAACTACCCCAAATCAGACATACTTCATACCCTCAATCTCAACCACCAAGTATTAGCAAACACCTAAAATTGGAGTTTGAACACTGGAAGTTGAATAGAAGTGAAGATGGCAGACAAAGGGAGATGCAGCAACAGCTTTTACAGGTGTCATACGGCACTTCCTATCGTGAGGGATGTTTCATCATAGGGCAACCAATCAGTAGGACAACAATACACAAGGATATAAGTTATATAAATCCAAACTAAATCAGCAAACATGATTTGTAATTATAAAAGAGCAACTAGCCTAATTCAAGTAGATTTATGAAATGCGATCAAAAGAAAAGAAGTCAAACCTATGAACTCCCAAGACTACTCGCAAAGACACTTTCAGCTGAAATGAAACTGGGAAAAGAAATTAACCAATAATTATTCTATATCAAACTCCATCTTCCCACCACCTAGTGGCATTTCATCAAAACAAAAAACAAGAATGAAACTCTATTTTATCTAAAGACATTTAGAGAAACAAGACACATAAAACTATGGCTTATCAACCTCAGCTGGTAATTCCAACTGCTATGAATGTATCATCATGGACACAAGAAAACAAATCATACACCCTTGATAGGAAACAAAGCTGGAACTTGGAAATCCATCGAAAAATAAGGCAATAAATTCCAATGCTCCACCCTATGAACACCCAATAGTTTGAATGGATTTCACTGATTGAGAACAGTAATAGAGATGCTAGAGAAATCACTGCATGATGCTCGGGCAGTTGCTGTATAAGTGACATAAAGCAACATTTATTATCTAAAAGAATAGCATTCACATCGGCACCAATAATGGTATAGTTAGAGATGACAAACATCTCGTGAAAACATAATCAAGACAAACATATCCATCCCCATCCAAGGATATGAATCAACAAATCATTGAAGAAAATTGAGCAAGCAATGAAATTAAATGCCTCAATTCGAGAGAGAACCCAACTGGAACTTCAGACAACATCAACAATGTCTCCAGCAGACACAAGATCAACAGTACCCGAACCACATCATATCGTCTAAAGGAGAAATAAAATGGGTTAAAAAACAATAGAAGTGTAATCGCAGGAAACGGCCCCATGAATCAAATGCAAATATGATCCACAGATTCCTATCAATATGCGAAACATTAAGAAATAACTTGATATCAGCCTAATCATAGCATCACAAGTCATTGCATGGAGCTACAGGTGACGTGGCATTAGACTTCTAGCAGTAAATGGATTGTGGTACATATCTTAGTCTTGATCCATCACATCCGAGAGAACCTATGCAAAACACGGTTCAGACAAGCAGAAGCTTGCGGTAATAAAAAAAAAACAACAGAATCACACAATAGAAATCATGACTCATGGACACAAAAGGCAAGAAAAATTCCATCTTTCCTTTTTAAGTAATAAACTTGACAGCAAGAAAAATAAGCCTCAGACAGCCAGATTGTTTTACATCACACTGTGGTTTCTCAACCTCAGCTGGTAATTCCAACTTTTATAATTATTCCTCACAGGCTTATTTTTGCTTCAGTGTCCTTTATGAGAAGTTTAAGATCAGACAGTCGCCAAATACTCCTAATAATAAAACTTAAGAGAACAATTAAGAAAATCGAAAACTGATAGGAAACCAAACGTGATAGCTAAAATGCTCATTAAGGATCAAGATTGCAACTTTACACTTCAAGAAAAAAAATACTACCTTAACAAAAGAAAAAACACGCAATGACTGTAAAATAGCATAGCATGATTGCAAGAATCCATGCCCAGCGGAAAGTTTGCAATTTATACTTTAGGACACAACAAAATGAATCATTCACGCATAAATTAGTACAGCGATCAATAACGACATACAGGAAAAAAAAAATGAAAAATACCTTTGAATAACTGCATCAATGCATGTGAAACACCAAGTTCGGATATTTACAACTCAAGATACAACAAACTTGATCAGTTATTCTCAAATACTAGATCAAAAACACAAAAGAGAACAGATTTAGAAGAGGAAGACCACATAGGTGCATACCTCATACAAATGCACAATCTTTACAGTAAAAAAAAATCAACAAAAGCATACCAAGAAAGTGCAAACTACGGAGGAACTCTCAGAGACCCATTTAAAATCACACGCACAACTGACCATACCACCCACAAAGAACCAATCTTAACCTCTAACACATGGATAGAGAGATAAAAGAAGGTCTTGGGCTGGCAATAGAGCAGCTGCTGTATAAGTGTCATACGGCACTTCCTATCTTGAGGTCGTTTCCTCATCACAGGGTTCATCCATGTATGGATTTTGAATAAAAAAACACCACCAAAAACAGACTTTGCTTGAATTCAAACAACTCGCAAATCAAACGAACAAGAACGGAGAAAAAAAATACAGAATAGAAAGACAGATCGAAGAAGAAGACCAAACCAAGCAACGACGGCTGAAGCCGCAGCGAACCCGAGCTAGGGTTTCTCAACCTTGGAGCCCCTGTTATATAGACCACACGAGTGCTCGTAATGGGCCACTAAGGCAAATACAGCCCAATACATCTAGGCCCAAGCTATACCTTTTTTTTTAAGAATTAAAAAAAAAACCTTATAAATGATAACAACAAAAAAGTAGAATATTATTATATGTTAAAATACTCAAGAAAATTTTGAGAAAATATTCCGCAAATTATGTTTCCAAAAAATCATTTGTTTATATTTTTTTATAAAATATTTTTCTCTGTTTATGTTCCTATATGATTAAAATTTTCTTTTTTTTTTAACAAAGTCAATTTAAAATTTTACAAAAAAAAAAAGTATACTTCTTTTTAAAATTTTTATCTCCCTGAATAAGTAAAAATAAAAAGGTACAAATAAGTTAACTGTATACAAAATCTTTTAATTGATGTTTTTATCATAAGGATATGCAGCAGCAAATAGAGATTTGTGTTTGTGTGGTATGTATATATGGATATGCTTTCTAATTCTACATGCGAACATTAACAATTACTCATTTTACAGAGCATAAATTATCTTCAAATTAGTATTAAAAAAAACCTATTGGAGTAGCACATGGCACTGAATATAGTAGAATGATACCTTGTCTAACTACGTGTGAAACTATGATACTTTCAGCTGCAAAGGCAATACACAGGCACACAGCATTCAACGGCTATCTATGATTAATGGCCTGGCAGGGAGTTGATGCCCAGCTGCTACTGATACCAGGAGTCTTTCGAGCCCCCATTTGCTCCATGTTCTGCCTCATTTTTGAGGCCTCAGCTCGCCGGCCAGAGGCTGCATACATGTTGCTCAAGATCACATAGTAACCACCTTTGCCACTCTTCAATTGCATTACCTTCTCCACTGCCTTTTCCGCAATCCTGACATTGCCATGGATATTACAAGCACCAAGCAATGCTCCCCAGATAACATCATTGCTCGGCATTGGCATGCTCTCTATCAGTTGGTATGCCTCTTCCAATAGCCCTGCTCGGCCCAACATATCCACCATGCAACCATAATGCTCCACTCCGACAGCCACATGGTTATCCGGCATTGCCGCAAAAAGTCTTCGACCTTCGCTTACTCGGCCTTGATGTGTGCACGCGCTAAGCACTGCAAGAAAACTAACTCCATCTGGCTTCACACCAGCTGCAGACATTTCATCAAACAGTTTAATGGCAGCATCTGATGCCCCGTGCGCTGCATAGGCCGAGATCATTGAGTTCCAAGTGGTCAAACTCTTGTTCTTCGTTTCATCAAACACCTCTCGTGCACTCTTGAGACACCCACACTTGGCGTACATGTCAATCAGTGCATTGCATAGTGAGACCATCCAACCGAAACATTTGTCATTGATGTAGCGGTGAATACCCTCACCGGCTTCCAAGTCGCCGAGGGCCGTGCAAGCAGAGATGACAGCAACCATGGTGACCTCGTCTGGCTGCATTGGCATCAACTGGAATAGCTTCAGAGCATCCCTCGCACGTTGAGCGCGAGTGTAACCAGAAATCATGGCAGTCCAAGACACAACATCTCGTTCAGGCATTCCATCAAAAACTTTCCGGGCATTGTCAAGATCAGAGACTCTCAGATGAGCAGAAAGTAAGCCGGACCATGAGACAACATCTGGTTCAGGCATTTCGTCGAACACCTGCTGAGCAGGGCCAGGATCGGCCAAGGCGTAGAGATGAATGAGAGCATTGTGGACGTTAGCATGGGAAGGGTGAGGACCGAGGCATCCAAACTTAAGCGCCTGAGCTTGGACATCCCCGGCCATGTTGGAGAGGCACCGGGAGCGTGCTTTTAGGATGAAGGTGAAGGAAAAAGGATCAGGAGAGATGGAACGGCGGCACATTGAATTGAAGAGGGTGAAAGACTGTGAGGGGTCGGAGGAATTCGCGAAGCCCCGGATGAGGGTATTGTAGAAGAACGCAGTGGTGTTGGTACTTCTGATACAATGGTGGTAGGAGAAGAGGAGCGTGGCGTAGTGGAGGTCGCCGGCGGGGGAGACAGCGGCGAAGCGGAAGAGCTTGGCGAGAATGCGGTGGTGGTGAAGATCGAAGCGAATTAGGCGGGCATGGATAAGCTTGAGTTTGAGCATGGAGTCGCAGGCATTCGAGATGGAGAGCAGCGCCGTCGTCGTCGTCGCCGTCGCCGCCATGACTGCATTGGCGAAGCGAGAAAATATTTGTAAGGAGGACGAATAAAAAAATAATATTCAATTTTTATACAAATTTATTTAATTAATTGATATTATGAGCTATTGAAATTATTTAAAATTGAATTAAAACTAAATTAAATAATTATGTTTTAAATTTAAGGAAAAAAAAAAGTTAGGTATTGCTTTGTTCTTGCTTATTATACATACTCCTGGTGTGTTTATTTCTTTTATTTAATAAAGTAGTAGTTTATTTATTTATTACAAAAAGAAATTAGATATTAATGATAATTCTGTTCAATTTTTTTTAAGCATGTGATCTTTTAAATTTATTATTAATTTGTGAATAAAAAATAATTTGTTATTATATGATTTTATTTCTAATAAAAATAATCAATTATAATTTTTATTTTGGCGAATATTGGACTGCCAAATGATGATTTTCACGTATTAAATCATGTTTTTACTATAATAAAATGTTATTATAGAATATTAGTCATTTCAGGGTAAGTTGCAGATTTTTCAAACAATTATTCTGAAAACATCAAATATCATCCTCAAAAGTCATATATTGCATTTGGTTACTGTGTAAAAGTAGTTTTAAAAATTTTTCTTGTAGAATAATTGTTTACGAGATAATTTTTAGAAGATTATGATATTTTTGCCTTGATTACTAATAAATTTAATCATTATTAAATTATTAGAGAAATTTTTAATTCGAGTTTAATAAAAAAATATGTTGAAGTGTTGAACACAAATCAAGGATCATTCATTTGTTATCAATTGGAAACTATACTTGCTTGAAGTAATAAGAAGTAATATCATTTTGATTAATATCAATGTACATTTTATACGAAGCGAGAATAGTATTAGAACAGGGAAAGTGAGTTTTGAAAAAAATTAATGTATTCCATTAATTGATTGGGAGATTTCTTTAATCATTTCATAACAAATAAATGTACACAGTTGCTAAAAAAGTTTTATTATAATTTTTTTATAAACATAATAATTATTATAAATTGCATGTATGGAGATTGAAAATTAAATATCTAATTTTTACGGTTTTATTTAATGACAAGACAAAAGATTTGGTGTAAATCTATCTTCATAATTAAAGGTATTACTATCAATGTAAGGGCACAAACTTAAATTAAAAAAAATTTAAACAATTTATACTAATATGAGCCAATGCTAATGAACTGTGATTTTTTTTTGGCTTTTAGCATTTCATTACAATTTAATTCACTGCATCAGAATTTCAGATTTATCTTCTAAAATTTTTAAATTAAATTAAGCAAGCTATTATTTATTAAATAAAAAAAATACACCCGGCAGAAATAATGCACAACTGTGTGCAAAAAGCCAGACCACAGAAAGGAAAAGGCAAAAAAAAATCTAAATTGGCATATATGTGATGTGACCTTGAGTTTGATATGCTACGTGTTCTGTCACCATTAAAGAATTTCAAGCTCTCTCTCCAGTCTAACAGTCATGTTAAAAGAAAAGAAACATCATGCTAACATATTAATTAACTGCACTGCATCATATCCCAATTGATAATTATTGTTTTATTCACACATAATGTAGCAAGCTCAAGCTGTTTTCAGGGATCTGGATTGTGAGATGCTGAGAAGAAGGGAATAAGGTGAGCAGAGGGAGGAGAGAAGATATAGGAAAAGAATTACCATGAGAATTGAGAAAATTATGGTCAAAAGATGCCATTTCTTTCATCACTATGATAATTATTATAAATCGTAATCAATTATCCACTCTGGCATTCTAGGGAATGACAAGACAATACCTTTATTGTAATAACTTTATAAAAACTACAAATGCTAAAAATTATAATTTGTTCATTTAATTACTACTAATTATGACTGTATTAACAGCTCTTATAGCATCACATATTTAGATTTTAGATTTATGTTTATTTATTTATTTATTTATTTACTGTTGCAATTTTTGTCATTGTAATTGTATTTTTCTTTAATAGCTTTTCCATAACTCAAAGCAAAATTGTCAATCTTTATTTATTGCACGGACACCACACACGTCACTCGATCAAGAAAACAGTGACCGGTCACAAAAGGCACCATCTTTCTTTCTTTATTTATCTATGTTTTTCTACACAAAAGAAAATCACATATGGACAGCATCCGGGGCGTGCAACAACCCATGAAGAAGAAGACCACAGAAGGATCTTTAGCAATGCTTCTGCATATCCCAAGTTTATAGGCATAAAAACAGGGAATACTTTGGTTCAACAGTAAACACAGAGAATCAAATTTATCACAACTACCAAGTTTCATCTCATCATACTGATGATATATTACAAATTTACAATACTTCAACTTCGATTTTAACTAAATTTAAGATTTACCTACATAACTGACAATGCAAAACTTATTTTTAAATTATGAGATATAAAATATATCTTATCACAACAGTCAAAATCCCAATTTAATATATGATGATATAATATATATCAACAGCATCCCAATTAAAGCTGGATTGAATTGAAAAGGCAGTATTGGAAATGGCCCAACCACAGCTGTCCCTTTATGGAGTCAAGAACATGGTGGGGCTACAAGGGTACCATTTTTATAATAATATTTTAAATTAAACCAAGCAAACACTCAACTGTTGCTTTACTCCTTCATCCTTCAGAAAAGTGGATCATGCAAAGAAGATGATGATGAGCGAACACCAACACCAACCCCAACCCTAAACTTGGGACCCCAACGAAGGGACAGTATCCCATACAAGAAAGCACCCATGAAGAACCCAAAGAACCACCCTACATTGTATATGAAAATCAAAGCCTCTGGCAAAGTTTTCAATATCCCAAGTTTATGGACAAAGCCCGGAACAATTGGTGCAACAGCAATGACTAAACTGAATACAGCTACCAAGTTCCATCCTTTGCAGTAATAGTACTCGCTTGTGTGGTTGAGTGAATAGAGTCCATCCACGTTTAATATGGTGCGACGAATGATATAGTAATCAGTTAGGATTATACCACAAATAGGACCCATGATGGCCGCGTAGCTGATGAGCCAAGTGTAAACGAAGCTGTCAGCGTTGCTGAAGATCTTCCATGGTTGGAAGACAAGGCTGAAAACGGAAGTGAGAAAAGCTGCTTTTTGAAAAGTGAAGAATCTGGGGTTGAGGCTCACCAAAAAGTTCGCCGGAGCAACAATGTTGGCCGGAATATTGGTTGTGACTATGACAAGAGTGATGGCAGGGATGAAAAGTATGACTGTAAAAGAGTTGCTGATTTTGGAAAGGAGAGTGATGGGATTGGAGATGGGATAACCGAAGATGACCACTGTGGAGGAGGTGACAGCAAGGCCTATGAATGAGAAGCAACCCATGATAATTGGGATGATGAGTTGGCCGAGAACTTGGTCACCTTGAGTTTTGGCGTAGCGAGTGAAGTCAGGGATGGTTAATGCCACCGCAGCCCAACTACCGACGTTGGCAGTTAGAGATGGAAAGAAGAGATACCAAAACTGTGATGGAGTTAGCCGAGAAGGTTGAGAAAGCATAGGACCAAAACCACCTGCTTTCAGATAAGCCCATATGAAAAGAAGGAAAGCAAGAAGAACAAGAATTGGAGCTGAGTACCGTTCCATTTTCTTGATCCCTTTCATTCCGTTGTGCAAAAGAAGGAGTTGAATTCCCCAGAAGATAACATAGCAGAGTAACTCAGCTGGAGATGTGCCAAGCCAATCTATAGTATGAGCAAATGCCCACTCGTTTATGAATTCCGGTAAAAGAAGGTAAATTGCTTGTCCACCAATCCAAGTTTCAATACCGAACCATCCGCAGGCAACTAGAGCTCGGAGAAATGAAGGTAGATGAGTACCATAAATCCCAAAAGAAGAGCGAGCAAACACCGGGAAAGGAATGCCGTAGCGAGTCCCTGGATGACTGGTGAGTAGGAGAGGAAAAAGAAGGATGATCTTGGCAAAGACTACAATGATAATACCTTGCCACCATGTCATACCTTCCTCGACGAGGCTGCCGGCGATGTAGTAGGATGGCACGCCGAAGATGAGGCCAATCCAGAGACTGGCCATGTCCCATGCTGTTGATGTCCGGTCCGCCGGAGTGGTTGGTTGAAGGTGGCCTTTGGTGGTGGTTGATACTTCATGGATTGAATTGTTGTCATCTAGCCTTCGGTTTATTGTTTGTGTTCCCATTTTTCTTAGGCCTATGATAGGTTGTACAGTGATTGCTTGAGTTTGGGTGGTGCATTTGCTTTTATAAAGGTTGTGATGGTTTTAAATTCAAATATATTTTTGTTAAATGAATTTATTGTAAACTGTCAACCATTGGACTATCCAATGGTATGACACCAATGTGTCAAAGGAGAGGTTATAAGTTCAAATCTTCTCCCTGACAGTACTGTTTATACAATATACACCATACTCTAACACTATTTATATACAGGGGCGTGTTTGTCGCCTATTATTCAAAAAAAAAATTATTGTAAGCTTCTCTGTGGTTTATGAATTGGTGGTGTTAGTCTGTAATTTTTTTTTTTTTTTTGGGTCTAATGGAAGTAATTTATTTATTTTTAAAAAAAAAATGGTGGGGTATGCCACAATTCAATTGGTAACCGATCCATTGAAATTTTTTTGAGAGCTTGAGAATCACGGATGAGTTATGTTATAATTGTGTTGAGTGGCTCCATCACCAACCTGGACTTAGATTTCACTCTTAACCCCTATTTTTTAGTGGCTTAGTTGTTTATTAAAAAAAATGCCACAACTTCATTTATTATTTTAAAATAGTTTGCATTTAATAAATTAATGATTTATTTATTTAAAAATGATTTAATAAAAATAATGGTAAATATTAACAGCGACGTTACAAGCAAAAGCAAATCATTCACAAGTTTTTTTCTTTTTTTTTTTTTTTTTTAAAATCTGCTTTACTTTGCATCCAATGCTTGTCGCATTGTGGCCATTGATTGCTTTATTGTTTTTTTTATCATGAGGCTCAAGTTTCGCACATGTGAACGGGATCAACTCTATTATATATCCTTGTGGATTTTACTAAAAACTACTTATTTATATAAAAAAATTATACTTTAATCTAAAATTGCCTTGAATATATAATTTTTAAATTTATTACTTAAGATTTATATTTCAACACTTGTTGCAATATCATTGTCATTAAGTTTTTTTTTTTCTCAATTTTTGATTTATAATGATGATAAAATATAAATTTTTTAGGGTTTGTCTACGTGAATAAATCATTTACACTAGAATAACTATTTGTCTAAATGTAGTTGAAATATTTTTCAAAATAATTAAATTTCAACTTGATGTTTTGTCTAGGTTGATTTTACATAACATCTAGGTAAGGAGAACGTAACTAGTAGTTGGTTGACAGTTGACAGTGAAAAGGGAAAATTATGCCTATTGCAACAAATTTAAGAGTAAATATGACATTTCATATAAAAATCAATTAAAAATATTTCAATGCCTGATCACTGTTCAGGAGGGCCCCACCAACAATTAAGGCCAATTACCTAGTACTTAGGAAGGTAAATGTAAGAAAAAAAGTCTTCTACTGGATGAAATGAGGAAACAAGTTTCCTAGTACCATCTTCCCTCTCGATTAAGAAAAAAACGGTGCCTAACCATCCTTTTGATGTCCAAAAAATGAAAGAGTAAAGAAGGAGGATTTTATCTTGACCATATTTCGTAGTTTGGAATTCATGGGATCTTGGATTGAGGCATCCGAAGTTAGGAGCGTCGGTAAGGAGGTTCCCAATCAAGGCACGGGATATAGCGTCTTTTTTCTTCATTTCATCCTAGGGCCTTAGTCTTCTAAGAATTTTATATTGTGTTTTGTTTTTGTATTGATCCACTTCTAGTGGATTTTGTTTTTGTATTTTTTGTTGTTGTTTTTTCTATGTTGTTATTCTCCTCATGTAAAACTCTCATATTCATTTTATCTTTTAGATCGAATACTCTAAAAACGTTTGTTGATTTTGAATCTACGGATGTTGATTTGGACTGTGGAATTTCAATTAAATAGTTTACTAATATGAGTGAACAAAGATTTATGTGCTTATAAGTAATATACAGTACAAATTACAACCGTACAAAAATCTAAGAACCAATATATATATCAAAGCATCTCCGTATGTTAATTAATCAATCTTCTTGCCTCGTATTAAATATCAGCTGACTTTAAAATTCATTAAATGTAAATTTTGAAAATATCTAACATTTGTACAAAAAGAAGTTAGAAACATTTCAAAGTCATCATTAATAATAACATTGACAAACATTAATTGAGAGATTATATATATATATATATATATATATATATATATATATATATATTTTAAACCAAGGTTGTTGATGCCTATCTAACTAATGATATATGATATGTTTTCTTATAACTCTAGGGTAGCCATATTTTAGCTTTACATTTATTTTTTTTTAAATAATTTAATAAATAATATTAAAAAATTGAGAAGCAAAACCAAAATCGTTTCTTTCCGATCATTTACAACCATATTATATCACTTGAATTTTTTACAACTATTCGGTAACTCATCAGATTTATTTTGTTTTTAATAAGATTGAATATTATTTTTATCAAGTTTAAAAGTATTATTATAAATTTTTTTATAAATTATCACAAAATCAATTGTAAACATTAAAAAAAACTCATTATTTTTTTTAGCAGACATAGCTTGTATTAAAGGTAGCGGCTTTTGAAATATACACGGAAAGGATATTGGATTACATTTTCACACGTATACAAAAAATTTGTGTGAATAAGATATGAACACTAATGATTTTTTTTTTTAAATGAATAAATTATATTTATTAAAAAGAAGTAACACAAGACACAATAAGAAAACGGCAGCCGCACAAACCCTATCTTTGTCACGGATGATATTTTAACCCATTATAAAACTCATCAATACATTAATGAATTAACTAAATCTAAATATAAACAAAGTACTCCTTTTCACTCAGTCATCTAGCATCTAACCATCTGACAATTAGAAATGGTTTGGCAACCTCTTTTGAACACAATTATTTGTTTTTTTTTTATATTTAAAAAGATAGAAATAGTCCTAAAAGTCGAAAAAAGAATAAAAAAAAAGGATAAAGGGTAAAAGGGAATCCAATGAAATGAATAATGGAATTCAATAATAATCGCTAGATATACAAAAATTTTCTTTCCATATATATAGACAAAGGCTCTTTATCACTTGGAGGAATTACCCAAATAAAGAGGAGAATCTAAGCTTACTTTATTCTAAAATATATTTACTTTTAATTTATAAAAATCATTTTGAAATAATTTACTAAAGCAATTTCAAAACTGATTGAATATAAAATTTGAACCCACATGACAGCAAACATAAACAATTAGAAGTATTGCACAATCTTAATTAATTCATAACATATAACTAAAAACACACTGGCCAACGACCTTTGGATTTATTGGTACTCGGGATCCCTGTGTAGGAGTTTCGTCTTGGGTTACGAGCTGTGGCTCCCTGAGTTCGATCTCCATCTCGCGCAGGTGAGTACCTGTCTTTTACTTTGACTCTTGCCGTCTTTGTCCAACAAAAAAAAAAAAAAAACACACTGCATATATAAAATTATAAATATGTCCTTTTTAAGTCAGGACCTAACTAATAATTAGTAAAATACAATAAAAATTTCTTTCAATTGGTTTTAGAATTTTGGCAATTAAATAGCAATGGTTCTTCATTTTAGGATAAAAGGCATTCACTGTTTTTTTTGGGCAAATTAATTTTATATTATTTTTAATTTGATTATTTTTTTGTTTAAATTATTTGATACTTCCAACAAAAAAAAATTATCGAATCACCCACCACAAAAATATATATTTTTAAATAGAATATATCAAACGAAATGTTTGAACGTTACATCAATATGTGTCTATATATATAAAATAATATGAACAAGCCATCATACACTCATTTCATTCCCAGACTCAACCATGCACAGGGAAATATCAACACCACATGAAATTAATGTAATTTCAAATGCTAGAAACCAAATATTTTTACATAATTAAATAAACAAAACATTTCAAACTTTTACCAAAATAAATAAATTTAAGACCAACCCTACTGACACTGACATAGATTACTCCTAGAGCTGTCAAATGATCAAGCTGTTTGTGAGCAGCTCGAGCTCGGCTCGGTAAAAGCTCGAATTCGGCTCGAAATTTAGAGCTTTCGAGCCGAGCTCGAGCTTGAATTTTGAGCTCGAAATTAATTTCGAGCCGAGCTTGGCTCGATAGCTCGAAATAATAATAATAATAATTTATTACAATATATAAAATCAACCTTCACCTCCTTTTCTTTATAATTTTGTTATGTGTTATAAATTATAATTTATAAATAAGATTTTAATTTTGAGCTAATCGAGCTGAGCCGAGCTGAGCTTTCGAAAATAAAATCGAGCCGAGCTCGAGCAATTATTTTCGAGCTAATTGCGAGCTCAAGCTCGAATTAGCCTATTTTGAGCCGATTTCAAGTTGAGCCTGACCCGATCAAGCTCGGCTCGTTTAGTGGCCTACTCCCCACACAATGCATGGACCACTCCCCACACAATGCATGGACCACAAGAGAAGAAGTGGTGGTGGCGTTACCCAAATAAAGTGGAGAATCTAAGCTTACTTTATTCTAAAATTTATTTACTTTTAATTTATAAAAATCATTTTGAAATAATTTACTATAGCAATTTCAAAACTGATTGAATATAAAATATTAAAATTTGAACCCACATGAGAGGCAAACATAAGCAACCAAAAGTACTACACAATCTCAATTAATTCATATGTATAACTAAAAACATACTACATATATAAATATGTTCTTTTCAAGTCAGAACCTAACTAATAATTAGTAAAATATAATAAAATTTCCTTCAATTGGTTTTAGAATCTTGGTAATTAAATAGCAATGGTTGTTCAGTTTAGTTAAATGGTATTTACTGTTTTTTTTGTGCAAATTAGTTTTATATTAATTTTAATTTAGTTAAAATTTTATTTTATTATATAATATTTTTTATGAAGAAGGATGATTTTTCCGCCCCCAAGCACTCGCTTCCACAAAAATTATAGAATCAACAACCACAAAAAAAGATATTTTCAGATAAATGACATCAAATCAAATGTTTGAACCTTTACGTCAATGTATAATAATAATAATAATAATAATAATATAGGCAAATCATCATACACACTCATTCAATTCCCATACCCTAGACTCAATCATGCACCTGGAAATATCAACAACAGGTAGACATGTAATTTCAAATAATAGAAACAAAATATTTTTACATAAATAAACCTTACATTTTAAATTTGCACCAAAATAAATAAATTTAAGATCAACCCTAGTACTGATATCGACATATCCAACTAGAACACCTAAGAATATAACCGCCCAACCGCTCATTCTCAACATAATGCAGGGACCGCAAGAGAAGAAGTTGTGGTGGGGGGTTGTGCATGGTACCTTCACTTTCAAACAATGACATAGTGCCCAATAAACAAAAGAACAAAATAAAACACCAAAAAAACCATGAAATATCATAGATAACAACAACACTAAACTCTCCCACATAAGTTTTGAGTATGCCAACCTTGTGAAGAAAACCAGGCACACATGGTATTACACTGATGATCAGAGCTCCAAGGCAGCCAAATTAAAGGCACCATCATAATAATAATGACCAAGATCACTGTCACAGTAAAGTGAATTCACATCCAAATCCATCCTCTTAATAAGATAATAATCAATGATAAGAATCTTTCTGAAGTTTAGTTGTCATTTTGATGACTTTAAAAGGAGGTGTCTTTTAGATAGATGGGCTGATTCCTGAAATCCTACATGTGTGGCTCAAGCTACCAGTTTACCTAGAAGATTTATCTTTGTTTGGATGTTTGCAGTGTTCAGTTATCTATGAGGGCATATGGTGTTTTTCTGTTTTGTTTCAACTTGTTTGCTTGAAGCTTTGGATGAATGTGGGGTTTAAACATCAAGAGATTTGTGCTAGTTTGTGTGGGTTCCCACATATATAAGGATTTGTGTTAGTTTTTTTTGTATTGGTTGTGTAGTTGTGTTTTGTCATGTTTGACCTTTATAGGCTTCAGTATGTTTTGAGCTACTGTAGTTCTTTGTATTATGCTGTTTGCTCTTAATAAAATTTTCAATTTGGCTATGCCCAAAAAAAAAAAAAAAAATTCAGTGATAAGAATCCCTGTAATGGAGCCAGAAATGGGAGAGTACCCTCCAAACCATGCATACATAAAGTTCTCACTGGAACCAAGGATCCTCCATGGCTGAAAAGCAAGGGAAATCGGAGATGAAAGTATATATGACACCATTAATGAAGTTGAATTTTGAAGGGAAGAGGCTGAGAAGAACATTGGAAGGAGCCACAAGGGTTGCATGCAATGTTTGTTTGTAGTAATGGTGGCAAGGCTGATGCCAAAGGTGGCAAGGACAATGGTGAAGGTTCCACCAATGGTCTTGAACATTTGTGTAGGGTTTGAGATCAAATGGCCAAAGATTGTTACAGTGGATGACTTCACTGCAACACCTGCAAAGGAGTAGATGGATGAGGCCAGAGGGAAAGCCAGAAGGCCAAGGATTTCATCACTGTGACTTTTGGCAAAACGAGAGAAGTCTGAGATGTTGAGAGAGATGCCAGACCATGAACTGATGCTTGCAGTGAGAGATGCCAGGTAGACATGCACTAGTCAGGAAGAAGGATACTGTAAATAAGTGGGGTTGAGCTTGTGATGATCAGCATGGCTTTAATGCCACCAGCTTTATAGCATGCCCATGCAAAGAGGAGACAAGTTAGAAGAACTTCTCTAAAACCCTAATGCTATGCATGCCTTTCCATGGAAGAGCTAGTTGGGCAACGAGGAAGATGATGAAGCATGAGAATTCAAACATGGAAGTGCCAAGCCAGTTGATGGGTTGGGCATAAGAAGAGGTGGTGAGTGATGAAGAGAGGGCAAGGAAGATGGCTCGCCCGCCAATCCATGTCTCAATGCCGTTCCATCCACAGGCGATGAGAGCACGGATGATGGCCGGAATTTGAGCTCCTTCGACACCAAAAGCCAGCCGAAGGTAGATAGCGAAAGAGATGCCATATTGAGTTCCCAGAAGGCCATTGAGGATGAAGGGAATTAAGAGGATGATGCTTCCTATTGTGATTGAGAGCACTGCTTGCCACCATGACAAGCTAAGGTCAACAAGGCTTGTTGCCAATTAGAAGGAAGGGATGTTCATCACTGTGGCTGACCAAAATGCAGATATGTCCCATTTTGTTAAGGTTTGGTCTGTTTCAGGTACTGGCCTCAGGGAGTGTTGAATCATGTCCTTCACCTTTGATGCTGATGATATTAATTTGTGCCAGTTTGCTTAACTTATGTATCTAAGAATGAAAAAGAACAACGCCAGAAACATTTGCCATGTTGTAGAGATGGCTCCTCCATTCATGATTTTCATCAACTGATATGGTGTTTAAACAGAAGTCTGCCTAGAATATACTACACATGCTGTGACACCATGATATATAATTTTCTATCACTTTCAACGCAGCTACTGCTGGATGTAATGTAACTAGGTCCAGAGCATGCATTTGGATGGTTGCGAGCAAACTGTAATTCATGAGACAACACACTAAGTTGTTTCTTCTAGCATTTTCAATGCAGCTGATGCTATAACGGATGTGATTGAAGAATAAAATCATCCACAAATTTTATCAGATAAGGATCAAAAGATAAGGATGAAATCCTGATACACGGATTAAGGCCAAACCATGGAAATCTTAAAAATTACTCAAATTCTTAGCTAGTCACATGGAGGATTATTAACTGCAATTTCATTGTCACACAAAAAGCAAAGTAATAAGATTCTATTCACAGAGTCTCTGGCACCATACAGATAGATGACACTTATCTTTTGATTGAGGATGGTTGAGAAGTCATCCTCGGCGCATGGCACAATCAATTCTTCCTTCCCTCGGATAAGATGATATGGTAACCATGCCTGCATAATTTAACGGTCAGACACATTACAGTACTGCTGAGCATATACAAGAAAAATGTCAAAATGTATTGCATCAGCAATGTCTGAACAAGAACCGATGGTTGTATTTGAAGGAAGAAGGCTATCAACCAGTGGTTGTTAATGCAAAGCTCATTCAAGAATGAGCATTCGAATAATAGAAGAATGTGGTATCATGTTTACTTACGTAGATTTGAATGGTGCACTGGTGACACCAATTGGTGTGCTGAATGCAACGTCTTGGAAGGGTCCAGCCATTTTGCCCCTAGGAAACCATCCAAGATCTCCACCTTTCTTCCCTGACGGGCATTCTGAATACTCCGCAGCTACCTAAGAGAGATAGAAGGGCAGTCAGTCACCAGTCAGAATAAGAATATCATCAGGAACAAGACTCGCCCCATTAAATCTTTATTAACAATGCACAAGAGGCAGACAAAAGCATGATGAACTTCCATTGTATAACACGCTATAGACCTAATGAAGAAACCCATTGAAAATCAAGAACTATGAAAATTGACAATAATGATCCTCAAATTATTGCAAAACTATAGGATGCCATTTCATAGCATATTGTTGTAAATTACTGAATTAATCCGGTTTTCTTCACGTAAGGAATTAATACCAATGAAATCGCAGTAACATAGACGCAAACTTTGAAATTCCAACACTAGTGTATTCACTACATTTAGGGCTGAACAGAGTCCCTTAAATATTCAACAAGGTGCTCAATAGTTGATTAAGAATTCAAAGATCCAAACCGAATCACCAATGAGCACAATAAGTTCAAGGATAAAATCCTAAAAGTTATCTTTCCTTAAGAATGCACCTACTAACACCAATGAACATAATAACTAATAAGTTCAAGGATACAACACATACATATGTATAAATATATATTGATAAAAATAACAAATACTTTAATCTAATGGTTTATTTGGCTTCCTTGAGGCTAGTAAAAATTCAATCCATTAACTCTGCTTCTCTGAAAACAAATTTCTAAGTTTGACAAAGCTTACCACCAGAGATCAACACTTCTGTGACTTATAGAGTATATCAAGAATGAACAACAGATGCTCCTACTTGTGATGCAACTAAAGACTGTAAAAAACCCAACCATGAATCTGTTTCTTCGATAAACAAAAAAAAATACAATCACTATAATAAGGTAAAAAATCTCCAGATAAATTGGCAATCAAATTACTTGCTTTACATCACAAACAAATTGGATACCTTTGCAAATTCAGCAGGAGGGACCTTATCCCCATTACTCAGCCAACCATCTTGCAATTTCTTGTAAGCTTCATTGATCTTGCCTTGCTTTTCACACAAAATATGTCTTGCTGAATCAAAATCAAAGTAAGAAATACCAAATTAAATTGATTGATTAAAAAAAAAAAAACTCAACTTTTCGAACTAAAACACAGATATATTGAAAGAAGCAAACCCTTGACATAAGTGCAGGTGCCAAGGCCATCGGCTGACTTCCCCCCTTTGCCTTTTCCGGCGCCTTTGGAGGCACCATCCTCGCTGGCGCCGGCGGCAGGCTGCTTCCCTTTGCTCTTCGGTTTCGAGTCTTTCCCCATTTTCGCCAAAGCCTATCTATCGTCAGTCTTGAAATTTCCGAATAATATTAACCCTAAATTCCCAATTTGTGAACCTTTTAAACATTTGCCCAAACAGAACTCCTTATTTACAAAGCTGCCCCCCTTTCTTTTTTTTTTTTTTTTTTTTTTTTAAACCTTAAGAAATTCCTTTTTTATTTAGAAATTTTTATGGAAAAAATCATTTTAAGCCACCATTGATATGTAAAGTAACATAATACAAAAATTTTAGGAACGAAAACATAGCCTAGTAGTTTGTGTTTGAGAGATCTTGAGTTCAAAACCTCTCACCGATTTATCAAAAAAATTATATAAAAATTTTGTGTGAGGGTTAAAATATCATATTTTTTCTGAGACACAATGAGCAATATAATATAAATAGTGATTTATTTGCTTCAACATCGAATTTATTTTTTCTTTCTTTGGCATGAACATGCCTTTGGTTCCTTTAGTTCATAAGGTTTTTTCACTTTAAACAATTGGTTGGATGAAAAATTTTGAACAAGAAGTTTGATGGTTAGATATCGATAGCAGTTAGTCAATGTTATTTAATTTTCTTGAATTTTTTAAAAATATAAAATATTTTTTTTAATATAAAACTTTTAGAAATCAATCAATTTGTCATATGTATTAGTTGAGCATATACAATTTACTTTCTCATTTGAAAACACAAATCTTCTCTTTTTTTTTTTTTTTTTTTTGATAAAAAAACACAAACGACTTACCTTAAGTGTTATAACATAAAATTGATTTTTCAACTCGGGAGGAACAGTTACCATCTTTTTATTATAAAAGTAGTAATCACTAATCATAGTCAGTGACGGAACCAGAACTTACCGGTAGGGGGGCTAAAGCCAAAGTATAAAAAATTATCAAATAAAATAATTATCTACAGTAAAAAAATATGTCAATAATATAACTAAATATACATATAATTAAAAAAAGAGCATTAATTATAATTTGAACTACTATCGTTGTCATGATATATCTGACTAAAAAAAACAACTATGTTCAACTAGACAACTAAACAATCATTCATTCACTCTAACATGTATATTATTATATTATAACAACTAATTTATATTTGCTATGCCACATTATCAACTTAATTTTTTTAATTATTAATTTGTTTTTATAAATTTTATTAATATTATTCATAAAACTTTTATTGAAAATTTAAATGCCGCATTATCAATTTAATTTTTTTTCCTTAAATTTTTATAAACTTTAAAATTTCGGCAACTTTTTGAAAATAAGAAAACTTGTTAATTAATAGAAGTATTAAAACTTAACACTACAACCCATTATCAACTTAATTTTTTAAATTATTAAATTATTTTTATAAATTTTATTAATATTATTCATAAATTTTTATTGCAAGTTTCAAATTTCAATGCCTTAAATTTTTTTAAAATTTAAAATTTCAGCAATTTTTTGAAAATAAGAAAACTTGTTTTTAATTAATAAAAGTATAAAAAAAAAACTTACTTTTAATTAGTAAAAGTATAAAAAAACTCAAGATTGTAAACTATGGGATTTGAACCAAGGTGGGCTCTAACCATCTATTCCCTATCAACAACTAAAGTACTTTAACATTATACAACAACTAAGCACAAATAAAATATTATTTACCATTAATGTATATATATAACCTAACTTCATCGGTGCCGGAAAGCAACCTCACCAGAGCCGAGGGGCCCCCCTGGTTCCGCCTTGATTCATAGTAAAATTGTATAGTTATGATTAAATTAAATATTTTAGGAAAAAAAACTTTTTTTTTAATAGGTGGATAAATCATGAAATTTTAGAGAGAAAAAAAAAAACATGCATGCTGCTTGAATTTTCAAATAAATACTTAATTTTATCGACAAGAATCACGTGAAGCGTTACATGGTGGGTCTTCAATCCCGGACGTTGACCAGGTCAAACTTCTTAACCCTCATAGCCGTTGCTCTCTCCCAATTCAAATTTCATCCGGAGAGAAACACACACACACACACACACACACACACACACACACAGAGATAAGCCATGACAATGCATGGCGGTGCAGGAGCACAAGAAGAAGAAGAGCAGGAGGAGATGATGCAGAAGCTCAGATCTAGAGCCACTGAACTCCTCCTTAAAGAGGACTGGAACGAGTACATCAACCTCTACTCCCATTTCATCTCCACCACCTCCACTTTCAATGGCGGCTCCAAGCTCCATAAAGCACTCCCATCCGCCTTCTCCAACCGTGCCGAAGCTCGTCTCCGTGTCCGTGACCTACCTGGGGCGCTGGCTGACTGCCAACGCGCTCTAGACATCGAGCCCAGCCATGTCAAGGCTCTCCTTTGTAAAGGCAAGACACTCCTTGAACTCCATCGCTATTCCCAAGCCTCTGAAACCTTCCAACTAGTTCTTTCCCTTCAAACTCACTTGTCTGGGAACAATGAGGCTCTTAGGGAGCTGATTGAAAGAAGCAGGAAGCTTGAAGTTCAGTCAAAAACTGGTGTCTTTGATATCTCTGATTGGATAATGAATGGTTTTGGAGGAAGCTCGCCGGAGTTAGCAGAGTATGTGGGGCCTGTAGAGGTGAGAAGATCAATTCCAGGCTCTGGAAGGGGGCTCTTTGCAACGAAGAACATTGAGGCAGGGACACCATTGGTGATAACCAAAGCAGTGGTCATTGGAAGGGGGATATTGCCGGAGAATGACCGAGAATCCGGTGTGACTGCAAGGCTTGTGTTGTGGAAGGACTTTGTTGATAAGGTGCTTGATCTTGGGAGAAGATGCAAGAGAACACTGAGATCGATGTACACATTGTTTAATGGTGAGGATGATGAAAGTAAGCTTCAAGTGCCTGAGATGGCTCTGTTTAATCCGAATGAGAAAACAAAGATGGTAGCAATGGATGAAGAGGGGGAGTTGTTGTTGGATGTTGAGAGGATACTGAAGGTTTTGGATGTGAATTGTTTGATGGAAGATGCAGCGTGTGCAAGAGTTCTTGGGATGAAGAGTGGGTACTCTGGAGTGGGGCTCTGGATATTGCCTTCATTTGTGAATCATTCTTGTAGTCCTAATGCTAGAAGATTGCACATTGGAGATAGAGTAATTGTGCATGCTTCAAGGGATGTGAAAGCAGGGGAGGAGATTGTGTTTGCTTATTTTGATGTTTTGGCACCGGTGAAGAAGCGAAAGGAGATGTCGAAAAGATGGGGATTTGAGTGTAGATGTGAGAGGTGTAGGTTTGAAGAAGAGGTCTTGTTTAAGGAGGAATTAAGGAAGATGGAGGTGAGTTTGGAAAGCGGGTTTGATGCCGGGGAGGTTGTGGTTGGACTAGAGGAAGGAATGAAGAGATGGATGGTATCTAAGGCAAAGGAAAGAGGCTTCTTGAGAGCATCATTCTTTGCGGCTTATGCCGATGTTTATAAATCCGATAAGATGATGAGGCAGTTGGGGAAGCGGATACCGACGGAGATATCTGTTGCTGAGAACATGGCAAGGGCTGTGGGAGGTGATGAGAGGGTGATGAAGATGATGGTGCTTGAGAGGTTGAAGAAGAAAAGGAAAAGCATTGCAAGTGACCATAGTGTAATTGAAATGGAGAAGGCATTGAAGCTTGGTAAAGGGGTCTATGGGAAAGTGATGAAGAAACAGAGCATGAAGTTACTGTTTGAGCTTCATACTTAGAGAATCTCTCATTCTTATTTCATTGTAGTTCATTACTTGTATTTCTTTCAAATTGCAATAAAGTAAGCTATCATTATTTTTCTTTTACAGACAATGGATTATTTTCATACAAGTTCTTATCACTTGGTAGCCTCTTCTAGCTCTCTCAAACTGCCAACTTTCTTCTCGATTTCTTCGATAAGTTCCTCTCTCCATAGCTCTGCTCTGGCAGTTTCCTCTATATCTTCTTGCTGCCAATCCAACAAACCATGAATTGTTATAAACTTGAAAACCAAATTCAGATGAAATGAATACAATATCATATACCTTTTCATAGTACCAATGCACCGTCCCATCTCCTCCATCTTTCCTGTACTCTTCTCCATCATAAAATGGGTCCTGCATATCAGTACTGGGACAATTAAATACCAAGAAAAAAAAAAGAAAGTAAAAACCAAAACCAATAAAAAATTGAATGATGTTTGCTTACTTTAGTGGATCCAAAGAAGCAGCAACCCCAGACAGTGAACATTATATAAATGGTGTCTAAAATTTTCACGGATTAAACTTCAATAAAAAGAATAAAACAAGAGAATAAGACAGAAGAACAGAGAAGAAGAGGAGAATGTTTGGACTAACAGATGTTCTTGATAGCCTCATCACTGAGATGCCACACAGTCTTATGAACATAGAAATCTCTCTGAAGAAAAGCATGCTCTACCATGACAGCCATGAGAGGCAAATCAGGCAAAGCCTTCACTTTAAATGAGGAGGCTCTTCGATTGCTGGTGCTCCACTTGGGATGCTGATAAATTTTTGGCTGCAAGAAATGAAGACAAGTATAGATTAGTACAAAGCTTTGAGTTGTTAGGAGTTTGATAGGGGATCTTAACTTTAGATGAATGAAGAGTTGGAGGGGGGATGCATGGCTTGGGAATGGAGAAGGTCATGGTTGATTCCACCATTGGCATGAGATGGAGAAGAAGGTGGTAGCTTAAGATTGAAATGTGGCAGCCATTTTATGCTTGTGATGGCAGAGAGGCTCTTGTCACTGGATAAGGGAGACTCTGGCGCCAAACGTTTTCCACTCATAATTGAGAAATTGTTTATTATAGAAAGATAAAACTATAATATTTATATTAATATATTACTTACATGATACCAGCAAATTGGCCTATTAGCTCAGTTGGTTAGAGCGTCGTGCTAATAACGCGAAGGTCGCAGGTTCGAGACCTGCATGGGCCAAATTATTTTAACATTTTTATTTTTAAAAAGTAAAGATATGATCATATTTTGAAAATAATTTATCTTAAAAGCACCTATATCACTTTACATAAAACTTCCTCGTAAATTATTTTGAAACTAATATTTTTTTTTAAATAAAGATACGATCATATTTTAAAAATAATCTCTAAAAATTGACCTGCATCACTTTATACAATTTGAGAAACTAACAAGTAATTGATGATTGTATAAGAAAATTTAAAAAGAATAATTAAACATGTTACACATATTGCAATGGCTTTGGAAGCTTCTAGAAAATCATCAAGCTTCAAAAATATATATATACATATCGAAAGAGTTGTACATAAACTGATACACATGGGAGTTGATTGAAACATTAATGAAAGGAAAGCAGGAGAATGCAGCAGTAATACAGTATTGCAGTGTGATGGTTTAGCTCCAAGATCCAAAACTGTATTCTGAAGTGAAATGTCTTTTCTTGCAGACAAATTATGCAAGTTTTGATGATTGTTATTTGTAGCAACCAGCTTAAAAACAACCTGGTAAATTGTTGCAAAGAGAACTTTTCTTGCAGGAGAGCTTCACCAAACAATACTTGAATCTAGTCGTCAATCCAAAAATTCCTGTTAGCAATGATCAATATTGAACTTCATTGTTCCAGTAAATCACTGCATTATTTACTGAGGAATTAGGTCATACCTCTCATCGAGCAGTGTCAGGTTTTACTTGCAAGACCAACTTTCCTCGTGATATGCATTGTACTTAAAATGAATTGATTCTAAGTCCTTAGCTCTCTTGCACTTTGGATAACAATCTTGAATTAATTTCTGTCAAAAACAAAAAGGAAATTCAAGCTTTGGCTAGGTTTGGTCAAATGGAAGATGCTAATGATACCACACAAAATTTGGTAAATCTCAAGGTCATATATACTTCAGGCAAGACAAGTTCAAGAGATATATACAAGACTCTTCATCGTAAATTAATAGATGATGCATATATATACTTCAATAAATAAAGCATTAAAGAAAATAGTTTACCGTATCTCAACTTCAGCAAGCAAATACTGATTCTGAAACAAAAACTGAAACCAAGATGTTGCCACTGTCACTAGAACAGTTACAACAACGGTGATGCATATTTAAAAAGCGTTCGAGAAAGGGCTGCTGTCAGAGAGAAGACGAGACAAGAATCCCTCACCAACTTTACTTCTTTCCTTTCTTGTGTTATTGCTTAAACTGCTAATTAAAGTCCATTGAGTCTTAAAATTGGGTGAACATCCATTTCGCTGCATCTCATGTAATAGTTTTGATGCTTTGTCCAGATTATTTTCTGCACAGTATCTATCAATTATGCAATTGTACATATGACTGGTGGGAATCAAACCACATTGTGGCATTGCTTCAAGGACCGTGTTGGCTTCATCAGTTCTCCCATTGCTACAAAGGCCATAGGTGAGTCTATCACATGTTTCCATATATGGCTTAAGGTTCTTGTGCTGCATCTCTGAATAGAAGTCCAGAGCAAGATCAAATGATTTAGAAGCACATAGAACACAGATGACTGAATTGTAACTGGTTTCATTAGGATGCTTGCCCTTCTTTAGCATCACATTCAACAATTCCACTGCCCTTTTCATGCTCCCATGTTTGCAAAATTGTTTAATCAGAAGATCATAGTCGGTGGTCTTGAGAATCAGATCCTTTTCTTCAATTCTATTCAGGAAGAGTTCAGCTTCTTTAAGTTGTCCAGATGAAAGAAGGCCTCCAACAATTGCATTTTGGATGACTGAACCGTACTTCCACCTTTTATGTTCCATCACCGTGCTCAGTGCTAAAGCTTCATCAAGTCTGCTGCTATTGCAAAGGTAACAAACTACTTTTCGAAGGCTACGGTTGCTTGGTCTCAAACCCTTGGAAACCATTGTATGAAGTACCTCTGCAGATTTTGAGAAATTTCCACACCTAGAAAAGCCGCTTATGAGGAAATCATAAGTAACTTGATCCGGAGACACATGAGTTGTTTGCATTTCATTTAACAGAGTCTCAACATGCAAACTGCCTCCCGATTGAAACAAATAATAAATCAAGATATTATATAAGATGAGAGGTTGAATCCCTACTCCCTGATCAATCATCTTTCTAAGTTTAAAGGCACTAGATAGTAGATCATGTGCACAAAATTGGCGAACTAGACAACGAAAGCTAGCAAGGGAAAGAGCAGAGTGATGCCTGAAAATTATAGGTAGTATCTCACATGCCTTTCCCAAATTGTTTCCTTCACAATATCCCTGCAACAAGGTGTTAAGGGTCTTGTCATCTGGATATACCTTAGCAGCAAGCATTTGTCGCAACTGAACTGTCACCTCATCAATCCTCGCTAATTTGCAAAAATGATTCAAAATGGGGCCACAAAGAAAATTAACAGTTTCTGGTTGCCTGTTTAACATTGCTTGCTTTAGATTAATTACCTCCTCAACTCGGTTAAACCGGATCAACAAAGGTACAAATAATTGATATGAACTTTCTGATAGGCTTATGTTCTTCCCAAGTACAATATCAACAATCCCTAATGCTTCAGCAAATTTCTGCTCCTTTATAAAACCTTTGATTATGTTTACATAGGCTTCATGATCCAAAATAAAGCCCCGCTGAAGAAGCTCCTCCAGCAATAAGCATCCGATGATTGTAAAATTCCCCGCACACAACTCCCTTAGAATGTCATTGCAAATATTGAAGAACAAGTGGCAGTTCCTTGGAGCGAGAATATCAAAAAGGTCTAGCACTTCCTTGATCATACTCCACTTGCACAGACAACTGATAAGAACCTTTATCTCCCCAAGAGCTGGCAGCCAAGCAATAACTTTTGCAACTTCCAAGCATTTTTTAAGTCCTCCAATATTGTCTTCTTTGCAGAATTCCATAATCAAAGCTGTATAAGTATTGCTCTCAACCAGCATTTCCTTTTTGAGCATCTCATCAACCATCAACCTCGCATGCATTGTCATCCCGTTCTTGCTTAAACTTTGAATAAGAAAATTAAGAGTGCCTTTATCTAATTGGTTATATAATTCAGGCATTTCATCCAATAAACTAATTACTTCTTTTATCTGATTCAGAGATTCACATAAGCCTTTCAGTAATGTGCAGAATGTAGACAAAGAAATGGCATGCCCCCACTGAACCACTTTCTTCATCACTCTGAGTGCACTTCCTAGATCACCTTCCTGACAATACTTTAATAAATGGGAATCAAATTTGGGGATAATCTCATTATTCAATATATCATCTAAGATCCGTTCATATTCATCAAGATCAGTTTCTAAGTATAGACCATTACCAAGAGAGTCGAAGAATTCAGCTTTCAAAAGCCCGGCGTAATTATCCCGCTTCACTTTCACACCCAAGTGATCAAGACCCAACAACATAAAGGCTTTTGAGAGAGCATCCTCAGAGAAAGCCAGAGAAATCATACCACAATCCACCATCTTACTGATAACCTCTTTAACTTCATCAAATTGTCTACACACACAGTAGCCTGCCAACAGAATCTTGAAAGTTGCTAAATCTGGCTTTAAATCCTTCTCGATCATGTCCTCATAAATAACTTTTGCATGCTGACCCATCCCCTCCTTAAAAACCCCACTGATTAATGCATTATAAGCACAAACATCAGGCTTTATTTTTCTAGAGAAACATTCAGCCAGAAAAAGGAAGCCACTTTTCAGTTTTCCTTCAATGCAACTTTGAACAATAAGAATTCCAAATGTTACAGCATCCAGATCAAAACCTAAAACCTCCATCTTCTGCACATAGGACCAAGCTTCTTCAGAAGCTAAATTCCTACACAGAGCAGAAGTTATTTTATTACAATTATGAGTTTTGGGGATGACTTCCCATTCCTTCATAAACTTAAGCATATCTTCATAATCTTTCTTCTTGCAGTAACCTTCAGCAATTTCTGAGAGAACTACAAGACTGGCTTTGATTCCAAACATCCTTACTCTCCTAAGCATGTTTACAGCACTGAGCATCTCGCCTCTCTTAGCCAATTCTCTAATGACAAAATCAAGAATATGTTCTTCTGAACTTGATCCATGTCCAACATCTATCATATCCATATAAACTCTTACAGCAAACTCAGCATTCTTATTACTAATCAAAACATTAAGTAGAGCCTTGAAACAGGAAACGGATGGCACTAAACCCTGATTTCTAGCTTTATCATACAATGCAATTGAATCATCCATCCTTGAAGCATTAGCATAGCCTTGAATGACTGCACTAAACATCTCACTAGCTCCAGAGACAACTCCCCGGGTATCGTCAGACAGAAGCAATGACTCTGCTTCATCAAACATCTGTTCTTGAATAAGCATTGAAAGCATAATCTCATAAGACCTTGGAAGATGATGGAAACCATCACCCTGCCTAGCAGCCCAGCCAAACAACTTCCATAAGAAATCCACTTTTCTCAAATTCATCTCTGGCCCACAACTCAGCAATATTTCAAGGAAAACTTCAGGTTTCAAGGCCGACACTCTCCAGAACCGGCGGATAGTCTCCGGGAACAAGTCTAGAGACATCACAAGGAGGTCCTGCAAGGATGAATTTTCCGTCAAGGTGGCAGCTTTCTTCTCCCAAATGTAAGAGCACTTGGAAAAAACAGTCTTCCCTATTCCAAGATATGATTCTGGCTGAAAATCAGATGCTAAATTGGATCCAGATTCCTCAACAGAAGTAAGAATTTTTGCACGAATTGAAGAAAATGAACGGTTTTCCACAAAATAAAGAAATCTTAGACATGGGACACACTTCCTAATCTTCAAAAACATGGTTTTTTTTATCACTATGAACATGAATCTATAAAAAGGATCACAAGCCAAGACATGAACATCAGAGCATCGCATCAAGCAGTAGAAGAGGTAATCCCCAGAAGAGAAAGAGAAAGAGAAAGTATAAGTACTCTATGAGCCCAAAACATGGGGAACAATTCTTAACACTGAAAACCATTGATTTCAAGCAATACAAATGGTTAGAAAAGCAACAACAAAAAAATGATGCGCTCTTTATGAAGAAGAACAGAATTAATGAAAATCAACGCATCAAAGGAGGCAATCTTCAGAAGGGAAAGCGAGGCCGTGAGTACCCCGTGGAGCTGCATAGCATGGAGAATCAAGGAAACGGTAGTGGCCTCAGTTGGAGCTTCTGCCAAAGACGCGGGTTTTGAAGGAAAACCAGAAGGAGAGGAAGGAGAGCGCTCAGCGGATTGGGTTCGGTTTTTTTCTTTTGAAGAAAGGATCCGATAAGAAGATATTTAATAAATTATAAAAATAAGGGAAATTTTTTTATGCATTCATACCTGTACATAGTTACTAATTGCTTATTATTTATTTAGATTTTTAATTATGCGAAATAAACTTATATATTCCATTGTTAACTTTTTTTTTCGGAGTTATTTATGTTGTTTCCCACGAAAACATAAAATTTAAATGTCCCGTGGAGAGAATACCTTTATTTCAGGCTATATTTCACCTGTTTTCCCCCAAAACTTTCACATGTTTTAATTAATTATTTATTTTTTAAATTGTGATATTATTACTCCAAAATTTAATCTACTTCAAATAAAAACTTTCCAACTAAATTTCATTACCATTTCATTTGCAAAAACTTGCAAGAATAATTGTTTGATAATTCCCAAATAAATTATAATGGTTATTATTCATTTTCAAAAACTTGTTGGTAAAAATAAAGTTGTTTTTTAAATAAAATACAACAAAAAATCCGGTTAACAACACAATCTGAATCTAGTTTTTTATTTTCACGATGAACGACCTAGCCACTAAAAACCACAAATGCGTGCTCAGACCTCGGCGAAACAAATAAGAGCAGAACCCACATATATGGACGCTAGGTCATACACACACAACCACTATTCACACTCCCAAAAATATGCCGTCACCCAAGATTCAAACTTTCACCACTTGTGAAAAGTTTTATTGAGAACCCAGCTACCAATAGACCACTTGATCATTAGTACTCTGAATTTAGCTTTGCCATTTCAGGAACAAAATAAAACCCAAGCGCAGAGAATGACATCACAACTAGTTCAAGAACACCATAAACACACCGAACAAACATGATGAACCCAAACAGGAAAGAGATGCATCTATTTTTACAAGTTCGATCAGGAACATGACAAAGAAAAACCTAAAGAAGCAACAATGCCAAAAAAACACAACGGGGGCACAAAATAATTGCGTACATTATATAAAAAAAATCTGTGGTGTAATCAGAGAACATGTCCTCATTGGCTTAGAAATCTTGTTGCTCCCTTAAAAAGCACACCTACACAATCTCATAGCAACAGACAACAACTCAATCAAACATCAAATGAGTATTTCATAGCTGGACACAAACCTGGATCTGCAAAGCGATCTCCAGCATACCAGAAACAATACACACCATTGTCATGTATTTGGAAACTGGATTTTTAAAATAATTACATATTAAAAAAAATCACTGGTAACAGGATTAAAAAAGAGCCTTGAACCTCAAAATAGAAAGGCATGTAGAACATGTATAACATACCAAGAGGTCCAAATCAGCACCTCTTTCTTCATTACGCCAGGGCCTTCCTGTTCTCATTAACTGATCTACATCTCAAATAAACAACTGAGATTGCAAATTACAACCAGACAATTGTAGTTTTTATCAAGTGACTTATAGTAGTAGAGCAAAACAAATGAAGTGCAGCAAATGTACCTGACAAATGTGAAGATAAAACTACAATACCAAAACAGTACTATGAAGACAAATCCTTCTCTACATATATGGAAACACATGAATAGCATTCTTACCGGGTTCAAGCAAAAAACACACATGCCGCTAATAGCCTGCAAATGATCGTACTGAAAACATATAACGAGGTTAAATGACATATCTCAAGCCATGCATAAGTACTAAGCAGTAAATATAAATCCAATTCCATAGAAGTTGCAGCTCACCTAAAATGCCAGAAACAAGAAGAATGGTCATGTATTGAGCTACTTCAACATCCTTACCCATCACCATAAGATTAGTGATGTCATATAATGGTAGCAAAAATAATCATCTAAAAACAGCCGTTAGAAACCATTGCTGACATGGCAAGTCATGCTAAGTAACATACATAGTTGTTATCTTATTCTTAAAAGTTCTACCAAAGCATGAAAGATATTTATTTTGAAGTGTGGATCATGGCAAAAACAACCTCAGAATCCCTGCACAACATAATATTGCAAGTTGCCTGCTCAGATATATGAGTTCCACATAAATTAACTACACGCTAAAATTCAGAACCTCAATGCAACAACATTGAAATGTCCAAATTATCCAAACAAAACAATAAAGAAGGAACCCAGTGTTGCTTAACAATCAGTTGCTTCAGAGAACAGGTTAAAAAAAGAAAAAAAAAACTTCCGCAAACAATATAATGTCTTCCAAAATAAGAGCTCTTGGCCACATAGGGTATCTTTCCCAATAGCTTTAAGGGGGATGGCACTTGCAACGTGAAATAAACTACTTAGCTTTAACAATTAAGGAAAGTGCGAGTATTGAAACGAACAGGCAATATTTAAACTATGAAATTAATACAACTGGTTCCAAACATAATCTATGGCTTCAACAATTGGTTCTTGGTGAAACAAATAAACTCTAAAGGCAACAATAAATCAGATGGGGAATCATTCGTGTTGGTGCTTCTAAAGAAAGCTTCCAAGGTGGGAGGATCTCAACTCTGTGCGTCTGGTCTTCGGAATTTAGGCTTGAGGCTTCATACAAGCTGTGGCTCCAGGCTTCATACATCTCAGCTGTTTTGATAGGAAGGGCAGGAAAAAGGTAAAAAGAAAAAACAGATAGGCATATTAGAAGACTGAGATAGGTTGGCTGGCTTGGTTAAAGATAGCATAGTTGTTAAAAAGGATCAAGTCAGAGTAGATAGGGGAATATTCTACCTGCAGGCCCTAAAATTTGAGAGCCTAATAACCATGGTGTTTCCCATGAGAAACGGGGTTTGGGCCAGACAACCTGATAAGAACAGCTATTAATCAGGATCAAGATAATTTACAACTTCTTAATGAAGGACACAAAGGTTGCTTGGATATTATGCAAAGCATGTGAACAAGAAAATAACACATCCAGCACGGTAAGCAAACTAACAGTTCAGATAGTTCTCAAAAAGAATTGGTGCTAGAGAGAGACGTCTTCAGTAGTAAGTTTTTGAACATTTGAAATTCATGACTCTATTACAGTCATAATGTGAGAGTTTGTAACTTTATACTGACCTAACTGACCCCACACTTCTATTGTTTGAAAGAAGAAGAACAGTGCATGACAACCTGGCTAATTGAAATGAACAATTAGAATTTCGAGAGTATATGTTTCACAAATGCATGGCAAACAAAAATACATTGAGCATCTGTTTAATTACCTTCCATGCTGACATTCCAATAAATTAGAAAAACAAAGTCAGGATGGTTAGCAAAATGTTTCTTAATGTGTTTTTAACTTATCTTGAATCAAGCAATGCAGGATCTACAAATTTGGGAAGAACCAATAAAGATAGAAAAGCCTTACCCAGCGCTACCAGAACGACCAGAGTACCCACCATATGATCCATAATTACCACCACTACCGCCCTAGAAAGCGGGGAAAAAAACAGAGCACAGTGAGAAAAATTCTCAAGCTAGTATATCAGGTTGAAATAGTATAAAATAACAAGGTTTAAGGAAATGAACATAGAAAACAAAGGAAACAGTGCAGATATGCAGATAAAAACTCATTTCCACGAAAAATAAAAATAAAAACAGCATCCTTAGAGAAGTCTACCTGGGAACCACTATAGCCTCCATAAGTTTCAGATGGCAAGTCACCTGAAGAACCATATCCACCAGAATATGAAGAGTACCCACGACTATGTGCCTTACTATCCCTACCCCCATATTTTGTCCCATCATCACTTGCCATGAGATGGTAAGGAGCCAAGGGTGGAAATGCAGATAAAGCACCCTCCCTTTCAAAAAAGTTGGCTTTCAGCCGCATTGTTATTTGCACAAGAGCATTTTTGGCAAGCTCAAGGTCTCCACTGATCTGAAAAATATTACCAGAGACAAATGCAGAACATATAAATGTTTATGTAAATTAAAGTATTTAACTATCAGAATCAGAAAACTGAAACACTTATTCACCTGAACCATCTCATCATCTTCTGAAGCAACTTTTGGAAGGTTTTCCTTTGGAAGGATACGGATGTTGGCTCGTGTAGATCTCCTCATCTCAGAGACGATAGACCCACCTTTACCAATCAGACAGCCAATACGTGATGTAGGTACAAGCAGGCGTGTGGTAAATGAAAATTCCCCAGATTCTCTCTCAGTTTTCTCACTGCATCTAGGTTGCAAGCGCAATGCAGCTTCTAAAGTTGGAGATATGGCCTCCTCAAAGAACTACCATGGCACCAAACATGAATGTTAATTCCTTGTTTTAAAATACAAAGATAGAATATCAATAATGGGACAAGGAAAAAAAAGCCGCACCTCCTTCGCAGAAATTGTGATAATGCAGTCATCTTCACCAGAGGAACTGTCCACTTTAATTGTTGCGCCAGATTCCTGCCTGATTTGCTTAATAATGGCACCACCTTTGCCAATGACTGCTCCAATGTTCACAGAAGGGCAGAGCAAGCGCAGCCCAAATTCCCTCGCTGCACTTTCATCCCGAGGACCTGAGTAAAAAGACCAATCTCCTGCCACATCACCCTTGTAACCTCCATAATGACCCATCACCGGACCCATACCAATGACTGGTGGTCCAGCATTCGGAACCCCATACTGTGCAACTGGAGGAAATGAGCTGGGCAAATTTCCAGCTAGGAGGTGCTGGGAGCGAGAAGGATTATCATGAAGACGAGTTGAAACTTGAAACAAAGCCTTCCTCACTAATGACGCTTCCCCGGAAATCTATACAAAATCACAGGCCATAATAAGATGCAACATTCAATGCACATGATTGAACAGATAATGCCAATGAGAAACAGATACAAATTTAACACCTGGCTCATGTAATGTAGAGATGCATAATGTTATTACATATGAATGTGAAGAGACAAATGAGCCGAATGCATAAAGTTCTCGATATGAGCTTTAAATATTGCATAAATGGTTCCCTATCATAGCAAATGACGATAGAACATAGATGATAATCAAATGATAGCACAAGGCACAAGGCACAAGGCACAAGGTTCTCTAGAAATGCTATGTTTGAGTAATAAAATCCATACTGGCAATAGAAAGCAAACACTTCCGGATTTCCTAACTGAGAAAAAAAAACAAAAATTGATACTACAAGAATAGTTGAGCAAATACAGTTACTCATAGCAAAAAACCCAAAAGAGAGAGCAAAAATAGAAGAACAACAGTACCTGGAGAAGTTCATCATTATTAATGGCACATGGAGGAAGATGCTCATTCTTCATAATACGAACTTGAGCACCAGTTTCACTGCGAATACTTTGAATAATTTGCCCACCTTTCCCAATTATGCATCCAATCTGATCAGATGGCACAAGCAGGCGGACCATGACTTGAGGTGCATCTGCGTCAATGTATTCATCATTCAGGGATTCATCAGCAATAAGCTTCTCATGTACTTTAAAGAGAGCATCTTGTGCAGGACAAATTTCATCGCCAGTGTCCTCAAAGGTACTAGTTTCCCTGCTTGAGCTGTAAATTGTTATAACCCGTTCATCACAACCTGGTGTAGACTCACCAATTCTGATCTTGGCTTGAGTATCAGCCCTGAGTTGTTTCACAATTTCCCCTCCCCTGCCAATGATACTCCCTATCTTCTTTCCAGGGCACAAATAACGGTATACAGTGTCATCAGACGTAGGAGCAAAGGGATCTCTCTCATCACCAGGATTTCTTCTCTTGCTCCCGCTGTTGTCAGTATAATCAGGCTGAGAATGGTACCTTTTGCCATAATTGTTTCTCTGCCCGGCCATTTTATCAAAATTTGTTTGACGACTTTACACTAGACTAATACCTGAATGGACAGAAAACCGACACATAATTAAATCGCAAGACGACATACTATTAACGACAAGGAATTTAATACCAGTCCACTTTTAGAGGAACCCTTCAATCAATAATGGATGCACATCCAGAGAATGCGACAAGTAAATATCACATGGAAAAAACAATGACCAAATTCTTTGCTAGCATGTTGCCTAATTGTGTCATCCTCAGGTTTGTTCCAAGTCATGAAACAAGGTTATATAAATACTTTAGGTATTTTTTGGTTTTCTGTCATCGAAAATCCAATTTACATGATCTACATGGTCAAAATCAATCAATTATGAGACACAATCAATATCCAGGCTTAACAATGGATTTTTTTCACAAATTGGCATCTGATGTCAAAACTATCCATATGAGGTTCAACAAAAAAACCCACCCTCCCATTATTAGCAAGAAGGTAGATTTCTTTTCAACAACAGAAGGGAATTCAGAACTCAGTCACAAGTTCATGCAAGAATATATGATACTCATAACCATTTATCAACCAAACAAAAAAAAAGGACTTGGAACTTAATTCCACCAAACAAACTGAACCGCACATAGACAAAGAATCCTGGATATAAAGTCAACATAGTCAAGTCTTTCGAGCACCAATACACAAGTTTTCTTTCTTTCTGATCAACAGCTAAACAAAAAGCAGACAATTCAAGTAATTCACAGCACATTAGTCGAAATATTAAACAGTTAATATCCTGCAGAGAATAGAGATATAAAAATTTGGAGAAGAATTATTTTTTCCAAGAAACTTAACAAAATAAAAGATTCAAGTCCATTGTTATGACAAAAGTTTAACAACTGATTGTAAGCTGCCTAACACGGAAAACAGTGGAATGGAAGGAAAGGATTCACCCCAAATAGTTGGGACTTCCAGCTTCTTCTTGTTCTTGATGATGTTGTTGTAAAATTAACAAAATAAAAATTAAAACTTCAGAAGGCTTCTCAAGGTACATTAATGAAAACCCTAAAAAATCCGAAAATTATTCGAAACCTGTTCAACCAAGCAATCTCAACCACACATAGAACAGAACCCTAGATCCAAAACTCGCACAAATAGAAGGAAATCAAACATTCAAAACACCAACACCCACATCTTCTCCTTCCTAATCAAGCAACCAAACAAAAAAAAACAGATCAAATCCATCCAACCTGAATAATTGATAGCACCATCAATCCAACTATATACATATATATCTAAAAAAATAATTAAAAAAATTAAAATTTCCCGAAGAACAGCCAATTACTCACAAAATTGGAGAACTCCGAGAGGTTGAGGAAATCGCAAACCTCGGCAAATCGCTTCCCTACTCCTCGCAAAACCCTAGGCGGAGGAGGGAGAGAGCTCGGTCTTCGGATGCGCGCATGGACCACAAACAATTAGAAAGAAACCAAAATATCTCACGAGTTACGCTCGTGCAGCGCGCTGTCTCGCGATAAGATTAGCTCACCAGGTCAGAGAAGATCAGAGCTTGCAATGCGTGTCAGTGCCTGACACGTAAGCCTTTTTGTATTTGTGGTTGTGCTTAATTAATTATGGGATTAAGTATATAATTAACTAATCCAAAACATAAATTTTTATGTTTTCCATCTGTTTATCAAAAATTAGATTTCAAGGGTCATCTAATGGAATAGTTACGCTAATTTTATTTGATGATGTAGAAGAGGATGTGTGTGAGAATATAACCATTAATCTCAAACGATTACAGATAATTACAATCTTAAAAATTATTTAAATTTTTATCTAATTAATATATATATATATATATATATATATATATATATATATATATATATTAGAATGATGAATTTATTAAATAATTTCTGAATACTTAATAATTGAACTTATTAATAAATAGTGTACTCTGATTTTTTTCAACTCACAAGCTGAGTTTGTCTTCTTTAGTTTTGGGGTAGGAACTTGAGTCACTTGACAGAGGACCATAACTTGATAAATTAGACGAGCTATTCATTTTTAACCCATCGCAAAATGAGGTGATCTCTCATTTCAACGAGGAAAAAAAATTACCACTCTTTTATAGCAAAAGTGATAGTAAATAAAATTTTAACAAATGAGTGACATTTATTTAATATCTATTAATTAAAGATGGATAGTTAATATTAAATAACTAAAAAATTGCAAAATGCCCAATGAATGACAATTTATAATTGCTCCCTCTGATTTTTTTTGTTTATTTATTTTAACAAAATCAAAGAATTGGTTGAAGTTAGTTAATAATATAAAATTTATAAAATTTATATTAATTTTCTAATATTACATTTTATTTAAAATATGTTTTAAAAATATATAGTTTAATATAATTTATAAAAAATTATAAAATTACATTTAATATAAAAAGGTAAATTTTGAAAATGCTTCATAAATTTTCAAAATGAACAAATAAAAATGACTCAAGAAAATATATAAAATATGACAAAGTAAAAAAAACCGGAGGAGAACATATAACTTAATGCATGACAAATAACTATGTGCATAAAACGCATATATATATATAGAGAGAGAGAGAGAGAGAGCTCATGCTATTTACAGATATCTTCTGGGGCACCATTGGATGCTAATCCAATGATGCCCCCGAAAACCCTAACCCGACATCCCCCTTCCCTTCGTGCGCTCTCCCTCCCTCTCTTTCTCTAAAGATTAACTCTATTTCTCTCTTTCTATAGCCTTTTTCTTATTTTTTATCAATTGCGGATGTATATATATACAATTTTTTTTTGCAATACCTTACTGAATATAAAAGATTTTTTGAGTTAAAAATATCCTTGGTTCCATGAGAATTTTTTTTTTGTCCATTTAATATTTTGAATATTGAAAAAACCTACTGATTTTTAAAATGTTGAATTATAAAAACAAATTTTTTTACCTTTAACAATCCAAACAAAATACTTTATATTTGAATAATATAAAGTGTTCTTTAAAAAAAATATATATTTTTTCAAATATAAAAATATTTAATCCAAAAAGTCCCGTTATCTGAGATTCTGACCAAACCCAGCACGAATCTTCAAGATTCCAGATTCCAAACCTTATTTTAATTAATCCGACAATTTGTCACTTTTAAAAAAATTAATTTAGTAATTAAAAAATAATTAATATTGTAACAAGTATTCTAACAACTATGAAGTAAGAGCCAAGACTAGAGTTTCAAATAAAACCAGACAATAATAAAAGGAATTAAAAAATTAATATAATTATTGACTTTCCTTTTTTATCAGAGATTCACAGCACCTGACTTGCACGTGCGTTCTTTCCTTGCTTTTTTCGGCAAATCGTATATATATGAGCGGCTTGATAGGACAAAGTTTCACTCACATTGCGGGGCTTCGTTCTTCCGTGCGCGACAAAGCAAGCCTCTCTCCCGGAGAATCCCAACCCTAACCCTAGAATTCGATCCATCAGAGAGCCGCATTTCTCTGTGGCAAATCGATCGGGCCTTCCAGTGGTTAGGGTTTGAATCGGTTGGCGTTGATGCAGATCTCGGAGATGTCAACTGAGGTGGCGGAGCAGCGGCTGTTCAGGAACAACCCGATGGCGTCGAAGGTGCTGCATCTGCGGAACCTTCCATGGTTGTGCACGGAGGAGGAGCTTGTTGAGCTTTGCAATCCCTTTGGTGAAATCGTCTTCATCAAGTGCAACTTCGGTGCCAACCGTAACCAGGCCTTCGTTGAATTTGTGGGTTTCTTTCTCTATCTCTCACGCTCGTACCTGCATTTCTTGTCAATCTTATTTTTATGCTATGGCTTGCATATGACCTTGACCTGATCTAGGGAGTATTAATTTGTGCTAGCTGATTGCTTTTGGTTATTGTTTTTTGAGAATATAAAGTCTGAAATTTTTTCATTGATTTGATCGCTTGAGAGCACAGGAATTTAGTTAGATCGAAGCTAAACATTGATGCTCATGTGATTTTCAATGGCAAAAAATTTTAAAAAAAGGGGGGAAAAAAGGCTGAATCCATCATGTTCTAAGAGGTTTTTCTTTGTGGGCTAAGAAAGAAAAATATTATATAAGGGCAGGCAATCAAACTAATGATATGCTGATACTGACGTGATCGAATGCGACAAAAGCGTATACAAGCTTTCCTTTTTGTCTACATTGATACTCATGTGATTTTCAACTGCAAAAATAAAAACAAGGGGAAAAAAGAATGGGGAATCCATCATGTTTGACGAGGTTTTTCTTTGTGGGCTAAGAGAGAAAAAATTGTAAGGGTAGACAATCGAAGTAAAGATATGCTGATACTGACATGATCGAATGCGACAAAAGCTTATTTAAGCTTTCCTTTTTGTTTTCTAGTTTGCTGTTTGCAATGAGTTATAAATTTACTTATTGATTTTTAATGCCTGTCTTCTAGAAAAGATACTAAGTAGAATAAAACAGCAGGCATTTTAATGTCTTGAGCAATTTGGTATGAACTCACAGTGTGACATGGCAGGATACGACAAAAGCGAATTAAGCTTTCCTTTTCATCATCTTATTTTGTTGTTTTGGAGAAGTCATGAATTCATGGTGATTAATTCAATAAGTGTTCTCTAGAGAAGCAAAGAAAGTAGATTAGAAATGAAAATTGATGGCATTGAGGAATTGTTTCAAATTTGACCTGCTGTTGGATTTTTTGGCTATGGCCACTTTCTGGAGCAATTTGCCAATGGAACTCACTGTTAAATATGATGGAATACACGAAAAGAAAAATCTAGCTTTCCTTTTTTGTTCATGTAGGTTCCAGTTCAAATAGGTTATGCATACATGGTAATGAATTCATGGCAAATGTTGTTTAGAGATGCTGATGAATTGCTCCTTGCAAATTTGATCTGTTGGGCTTGTGTCTTATTGCCAATGTGGTCTCTTGCTGCTGTCCTTGAGCAATTTACCAAATGAACTCATTGTGCTAAATTAGTTACAAGTGTGGCATGGTGGTGTCTATTTGTCATAGTTGGTATTGCTTTTGTAGTGAAAGTTAGTGAATTTGGTGAAGTTTTAATGGTCTATGATTTTTGTTTATTTTTGTTCTTTTGCATGTTATGATAAAATTTATACACAGTACTGGGCTGTTTCGATTTCCTTTTGTTATGTTGATTGCTCAAATCTTGATATGTGATTACTAAGCAAAGGTTCTGCATGCTTAGCCATGTCTACTTTGATGAGTTAGTAAGTGATTTGCTGTTTTACTCATCTTTGCTAATGTTTGAAATTTGTCCTTCAGGCTGAGCTAAATCAGGCTATTTCAATGATGTCATATTATGCATCCTCATCTGAGCCCGCGAAAGTTCGTGGCCAAACTGTTTACATTCAATATTCAAATCAGCAGGAAATCGTTAATTATAATAAGAGTGCTGGTGCCATTGCTGGGAACGTCCTCATTGTCACTATGGAGGGTGTTCAATGTTCTGATATCAGTATTGAAGTTATTCATGTGGTAAGTCCTATATGAAGAGGTATTTTTCTTTTTTTCTTTTTTTTTAAAGTCAATTTGTCGAATTTTTATATTTCAACAAGCTTCTGTGCAATTGAATTGTTATGGTGGTGATGATGCCAGGAAAAATCTATTAAAGTTATCTGGTTTGATTCTATTTCCACGGATTGAGCTGCTTATTCTTGACAGATAGTTGTTGTAACATATTCTGCATGGATCAGAAGGCCCATGTTTCCACGGAGAAAATTCTCGTTATCAGCATTCTGCATTGGAAGATATACAACGTGTACTTTGCTCTCTTTCTTTTGATTTTTCCATTTGAACCCATTGGACTTGATCTAGAATGATGGTATTGACTAATTGCTCCTGACCATCACACCTAATTTAAGTTGTAGGGCACAATCGATCCTCCTACTGAAGCTGCATTGAGGTTCAACTTCTCATCCTTAGGATTTTGATAGCTTTCTTTCCTTTTTATAGTCAAGTTTCCTTTTATGCATGTGAGATTTGAAAATCTGCTGTGCTTCTAGATTTTCTTGCAATGTGCTTTCTTTCCTACATTGCCTTTTCTTGTGTTAAGGAAGATTCTTTCCTATTTAGCTCTGACATCTTACCATCTTTTCTCCTTAAGACGATTGATTAAGCATTTGCTTTTTCCCCACATTGTATTTGCTTGTTGAGCCAGTGAGTTCATAGATCCAATGCGTTATATGCATTTTATGTTTGTATTGCACTGTGTGATGGAACTGGAGTTTTGCTGTAACCTACAGGTGATCTTCCTCACTCTATGAAATTAATTTGTACTTCTTGTTAGGATCTGCGTATTAAAACCCTTGTTTATTTTTTTTTCCCTCCTTTTCCTTTACTTAGGTTAGTAATGTGATTTTTTATTTGTTAGGTGTTCTCAGCTTATGGATATGTTCATAAAATTGCTACATTTGAAAAAGGTGCTTGTTTTCAGGTAGCTCACATTTTTCTAAAATTTGCTTATGCCTGCAGTTTTTGAGTCTTCATTTATTAATCTCTACTTTATTTTTATAGGCATTAATCCAGTTCAGCAATTCAGATATTGCCTCTGAAGTAAAGACTGCCTTGAATGGAAGATGTATTCCAAGGTTGTTCCATAGGTTCAGGAATTAGGGATAGCTTTTAATTTCTTTTCATGGATTAGATTGATAAAAAATGTATTTTCTAGGTACTTGCTCCCGCAGCATGTTACATCTTGTCACTTGCGCATATCATATTCGGCACACACTAATTTGAACATCAAATTCCAATCAAGCCGTAGCAGGTAATTACAACCTCAAAGCATTTCTGTGCAATCGTCATATAATGTGCACCCTTGAAGTATTTCTTGCACTGGATATTGACATCTGAGAACATTCTAATACCAGGGTATTTATGCGATTTAGATGTTTGCCTTTCAGAAGATTGATGAATGTAGTGTGCATAGTTTTTTTAAAGAAAAATAAATAAATACTTTCATTCTACATCATCCCCTTCTATTTCGCAGGTCTTGTTCACTTCGTTCTTTTGGTTTTATGTGTGTTGCTATTTTCTATTGCTTACTGTAATCTTTATTGCAATTTGGCACCATTGATCTTTAGTTTTCACATGTGAAGTATATTGTTTTAGCTTCATTTGGTCTGGAAAATTGTGATACATGATAACTCCTTACAGGGACTATACAAACCCTCATCTTCCCGTGAAGGGCCATTCTGTAATTGAGGGAACCTCACAGGTTGGTGTTCTAAATTATTATATTGGCCACATCTAATGGTGATTTTGAATAGATTCTAACAAACTGTTATCTTCAGTCTGCTGTAGGTCCCTATGGAAACAAAAGGGTGCCAGAGAGTAATGTGCTTCTTGCATTTATTAAAGATATGGAATATGCAGTGACAATTGATGTTATTCACACTGTAAGCTATCTGGTTCGTTCTTATTTACCAATTCAGGGGTGAACAGATACTTAACATTTCCTTTTCAGGTTTTCTCGGCATATGGTACGGTCCTGAAGATTGTCATGTTTGAGAAGAACAATGGAATGCATGCTTTGGTTCAGTATCCGGGTAAGTATGCAGGTTCATGCCGATTTAAGTTACCCTATTTTAACTTGTCTACATTATTATCATGAGCAGTCCTTTGAATTTTATTATTCTGTTCTGTGTTTACATGTATGGTTTGTTTCTGCTTCACAAGTTACTTGTTCACATTATTAAACGCCTCTATCATTCTGTTACTTTGTCCCCCCTCATTTGGGCAGAACAGAGTTATCTTTCTGCCATTCTTTGGTCCTAATTACAGAAATTTGGTTGTGGTCCATGTTCTTTCAGATGTGATAACTGCTGCAACGGCTAAAATGTACCTGGAGGGGCATTGCATCTATGATGGTGGCTATTGCAAGCTTCATTTGTCATACTCTCGGCACACTAATCTCACTGTCATGGTACAGATATTGCTTTGTGTGTTTCAATGAAGGAATAATCGAAAATGTCATAGACTAGAGTCATAATAAAAGAATAGTTAATGCTCATGCTAATGTGAAGTTCACCATTTTATATGATATATACTAGCAAGTGTTACTCCTTTCAGGGTGACAGTGATAAAAGCAGAGACTACACAATTCCAGAGACTAGGGTCGTTGCGGCTCCACCTGCTTTTACTGGATGGCAGCCCAGTGCTCCAGCTGCACCAGTTTCTGCTGCTGTGCAAATGCCATCTTATGATCCAAGCAGACTGATCATTCCGGCATCTTCAAGCACATATCCAGGCCAATCTTTGATGCCGCACTCTGGCCCCGCTTACCCCGCTACCGGAGCTTACTCTTCTACATCAGCTGCATCACTCCATGCGTCTCGTCTGATATCACTGTATGGCATGCACCCCGGTGCCTCAGGTCCAAGTGGTTCATCTTCCAGCCAGCCTCATGGTTATTATCAGTAAATCCCCAAGCTTCTCATGCCTCTATTTTATTTTTCATTTGCCTATAAGTTGCTCTGGTGGTCCAAATATATTTCATTTGTTTTTTTTCTTTTATCATAATGTAATATATATTGGTGGGCTTTGGTTGTTGGGGAAGGATTCAAAACAAGCAGACATGTTTACTAACTATCTCAGTTGCCATTGATGTGGATTCCATTATCTCATTTATTTTTATTTATTTATTTATCATTCAATGGTCAGGTCCGTACTTCAACCTGAAGGTTGAAGCATTGTTTGATTCGCTGTGGTACATGAGACATAGTCTGCTGTATTCTCAGGACCACACCATGAATATTTAACAACCAAAACTCTCATACTCAAAAGGAAAGGTGAACTCATCTATATTTATGGGCTTTTTTGTTTTTTCATCTAATTTTTTAATAATTATTATATATAATTTTTTAAAATCCGCATTATTATTGCAAAACTTCTTCTGTAACATATGGTTAAACATAGTTAACCATGAATCCTTCATAGCCCAATATATAAAATGATCCTAACGCCTCAATGTTAGGTTTAACAAATGAAAAATCCAAGATTCTTTTTCCTTATTTATTAATAATTTTCTTCTTTTTAAAGTTTTTCCCTCACCTAAAAAATGTTACTTAAAAACTTACATGCAATTATAAAAAAAATCTAATTTTCTTAAAAAAACATAAACATATGCACCAAAAAAAAAAAACCAAACTTTAAATAATGGAGATTAATATAATATCTTCAATATAATAGGTATTATTTTTATTTTTTCAGTATATTCGGGCAATTAAAAAGATTAACGGAACTAAAGTAAAAAAAAGGAAACATTAGGTTTGACCATCCGTCAACTCAGTGGTCAGCGTTGAAATTTTGGAGCACTTCAGTGGCAAACTAGAAACGTTGTTCCTCTTCACCACCACCATCTTAAAAGAGACCCCTTCCTTTCCCTTTCACTAACCACCCACTTCTTCTCTCTCTCTCTCTCTCTCTCTCTCTCTCTCTCTCTTTCAGAGTCCCACACTGTGCCATAGACGCTAGGGTTTTGTTTCTTTTCCATTCTCCTCCACGGATTCCACTGCGACCTAGTTCGCTGGCACAGCGCAAATGCCTCCCTCTTCTCTCTTTCGATGTCCTTTAGCTGTATATATGGAGATTTTGCTTGGTCATTGGTAGATTGGGGTGTATTTGCTTTCATAGGGTTTGCCAAGGAGTAGCAAAGACGGGGTCGCTGTGTTGTGTGGCTGCCAGGCCGCATGGGTCGAGCACTGGCAGTGGAGACTGGTCCATGCCCCGGAGTGAGCCCTTCTGGCAGAACAACTCCAGCTTCTCCCCTCCGCTTTCGCGGAGATGGGACCTCCGGTTTCGCTCTGAAGGTCGGTCTTTGGGGTCGCATGGCGATTCTTCGAATAGCAAAGACAGCAGGAACTGGTTGAGAGGTGAAAGAGGGGAATTTGGACACAGCCACAGGTATTCCCCGTCCGATGGTGTTGGTTCCTATATCGGCAGCCCCTCGGATAGTTTTCTTTACCACCATTTGACTCCGTCCTCGGCCATAGGTGTTAACCTTGACGATGAAACTAGAGGTATGGTACAGCCCTTTGATTTTTTTTTTTTTTTTTAAGATTTATTTCAACTTAAGGTTTCAGTTTTTGAGTAGTTTTTGGGAGTTTCTCAAGCTGCATCAAGTGGGCAATGGTTGATAATTGATTTTTTTTTTGTCGGCGTTCACACTGTGAAATAGCTGCAACCACTTGTTCCATTGCGGATGTTTAAAAATATAAGCTAATTCTTTATGCATTGAATGCCCCTCTTTAATTCTCAAGGTGATAAGTTTGTGATGCAGTTTGGTTTAGATAGATGGAATGCTTAAAAGGGGAGTAGTAGTAATTATTAGTGCTGCTTAAAATATATTAATGTAACTTTGTAAAATATGAACATTTGAAATGGAACCATTCTGGCATATGTCCAGCAGGATTAGCGGTGCCCAGACAATATGAGGAAGGAAAGCTTAAGGGGTTTGTAGAAATGGACCTCAAGCGATAAAGCAAAATTTTAATTGCATTATCTGCTGCATGTTATGCAAGGGACTTTTCTTTTGCATGGTGATTGATCCTTCAACTCAATGACTTCTTGTCATCAGATTTATCTGCTTTCCCATCTAATTGTATTTGTTTTTGTCTAGTTGGACATTGGCCAGGTACTGAAAGGCCTGTAAAGGAGTGGACCTCTTCCAGTGGGGGTGTTTTATATGTTTAACATGAACACTATATTTTTCCCCTAAGAAGTTCACTTTTTGACATTTTAGCGCTGATTTAAAGCAGCACCATATTTTGTGATAAACTATTGAGTTTTTCGTCTAAGTCTATACTTCTAATTATGTCTTTGTTCTTGTATTATTTGTTACTTGTTAGCTTCTATTATTGCCACATTTTGAATAATATAAGACAGATTTTATATGTCATCCTGATGGATGTGATTTTCTGGTGGGTGAATACGATAGGGTGCTGCAAAACTTTGTTGAGTGTTTATGTGAGAAAACATCGAGGATTTAAAAAAAAAAACAATAAATAAAATTCAATACCTGCTATAGACTAAAATAACTAAATCCAAACCAATAAGGTTTGCATGTGAATGAGATTTATGTTGATGGAATGTGCTATAGTGTGATACACCTTCCTTTGGGCAAGCTTTTGGCAAGATTTTTGTGCTGAGTGTTTTGAACTCTACTTTTGGTAAATGGTTTAGTTGACGTTGTCACAGGTCATTAAATATTGATGCTTCAGGCTTCATTATTGTGGCCTTGTTCTATAATTTTGCATTTATGGGCTTCCTAATTTGTCTTAGAATAGTTTCCATAATTTAGTTGTACTAAAACCTTCGAGCTCTTTGGATAGATAGATGACCAGTATACCAAAAGAGAAGTATCAGTTGTGTGGTGTTTTTTTTTTTTTTGCGCAAAAAGTAGAAATCTGGTGGCAGTTAGGTTAAAAAAAAAAAAATCTTTCAAACAGATAAGATAAACAAAAAAAGTCATTTATTTATTTGTCTTAGTTTGTTAAAGCTCATCATGGTCTCATGGTTGATAGCTTAAGGCCCACCCTGGTATACTGGGAGACACTAAAGAATCTACATAATGTCTATTGTAGCTCATCAGGATTGCATACTTTTATCTGCTAATGGATACATAACACTGATAAAATAAGGTGTGTGTTTGGAACACCCAACTTGTCTTTTGTTTTTCCGTTATAGCTTTACCCTTTATTCACAGACTTGACTCCTCATATTCATACCTTGGTCTAACATTAAGAATGCCTTTATGAGTTTTGCCATTTATTTCCTTGCCAAATATCTGTTCAATTAGTTTTTTACATCAGAAATACCATCCCATTCCCAGGCCACATGAGTAGGTTCTATTCACTGGGTTCATAAAATCTACTTCTGCCTTTTACCTTTTGGCTGCTTCTCATAAAAGATGCATTTTGTCACTCATATTCTTGCTACATTTATTGTTTGGAGGGTGTTTCAGTGTTAGTCTTGCTGAACATCCAGACACTCCCTTTATGATATGATTGCATGTATATGCCCACCTCTGATGTGAATAGAGTTGAGCTTGAAGTTAATTAAAACAGACTAAAAGTTATTTCATGCTATCCTTATATTTTGATGGTTGGGTTGAGTGCAGGTTAAGTTCATGACATAAAAAATCTGCAAATTGTCATGACTGGAAGTTGAGAATCACATTATCTACCTAACATCCGTCTTATTGTTTGCCAATCCAACTGGGTATAGGCTAGTGAAAACTGACCTCATTCCCACACTAGAACTTCTTTCATAATTGTTAAACGTTGACTAAACATCCTTTAATTATTTACATAGAACCATTCTGTGTAATTATTAGCATAAGACATCAATATATCTACATGGGAGCCCATAAAAAATGTTGTTTGTTTTGTTATGCTTTAAGTAATTCTTTGACTAACATTTTTTATTTTCTGCCAGAGCAAGCATCTGGTCCTCTAAGCTTCTCTCGTTTGCCAGAGGTATTCCTCGTTAGATTAAAAAAGCTCCTGATTTCACCCTATGTGGCTTCTTACTCTTATTTGCTTGTATAGGTAACTTCAGGATTCTCACAAAGCATAGGTTCCACATCCTCTCGTTCAGATGGCAGTGAATATGAGAACACACTGAAAGCTCATGTTCCCTCCCGTCGCAGCTTCTCTAGTCGCTATTCTTTTATGTCAAAGCCTGTTCATCCAGTTCCGTTCACAGACTGCACTGGTGAAGGTGATGAAGCCACTGGTTCTACCCCAGTTACTTACTCGAAAAGCAGTCCCCCCTCTGATTTAAAGTCGATTCAAGCATTTACTGAGCTCCATTCCCCCGGGGAGTTTGAGTTTGGTGGCTCCTCCAGGAGAGGAACTGGTCAATGGAGCAGTGCTAGTAGCATTGAGCTTGCTGATGTTTCTGAATCATTGGAGGCTGAATGCTCGAGTCTTTCATATAGCAACATTTATGAAGGAGCCAAGTGTTGCCTTTGTGAGAGGTTCCTCTCGCAGAGGTCACCGTGGGGTTCTCGCCGACTTGTTCGGAATGGGGACATGCCTGTTGTTAGTGTACTGTCATGCTGGCATGTTTTTCATGCAGAATGTTTGGAGCGGACCACATCGAAAACTCAAAAACATGACCCTCCTTGCCCACTATGTGAGAAATCAGAGGAGAATGTTTGGGAGCAGTGGGCTGCTTGCAGGTTAAAGAATGGGGTCCCTCGATTGAAGCCATTAGGGGAGGAAGGACCCTCAAAAGTTTGGACTTGTGGCCAAGTCGGAGATTGTGTGGAGAGGGCTTTACAAACACCTAAAAGAGCTAATATGCTTTTACTTAATCGGAATCGGCTCAAGAGGCAACTATCACTGAAGGGGAGTTCTGGAAAAGATTGGGCCGAGAATTCGAAGAAAAGTGGTTTTTATTCATCGAAGGTGCTTGATGGACGGAAACTCGGAGATCAGGTAACAGTTGCACACTCTAGGACTGCACCCTGTCATCATTCTTCGGATAAAGTGACACCTTAAATTGACAAAATTACAGTTCATGCTTCCTATCTTCATCGGTTCCATTACCTGGGTTTCTTCTGATGTTTAATCAGTGGAAATATCAGTTTTTTGGATCATCAACATGATGTTAAAGTTTGTATTTTGATGCTGGAAACCATGTTGCCCATGAAATCCCTGTCTGAAGCCTGAAACTGTAAGCAAATTTCTGCTGGTCTTAACTCCAATTTCATTGTTGTGCAAGTGATCTCCAGTTCTTGTGCTGACATAATTTACATGTGTTTGTTATTTTTATCATGAACAAGATATTTGTTGCTTTTGTTATATTAGTAACTATTGAAAAGGAAGAATGTATTATAAGTTTTACATCTTTATTTAAAAAATTTGAAAATTTAGTAGTGAAAGAAATTGACATAAATTCATCAAAATAATGTGCGTAAACACATTTACGTTTTTGTATCTACTAAGTCTGTCAACTCATTCATATTTGCACAAGATTCTCTTCATATTATTTTGTCGAGAATAATGCACGATTACAAAATATCAAGATATGCAAGATATTCTTGGCATTTTTATATATAAAAAAACTATATATTCTTTTTAAAATAAAACAAATGATAGAAGTGAACATGGTCCAACATTTGAACAAGAGAAAAATCTTGAATGTCCCTTAGGGAAGAAGCATGTGGAAAAGTTTAGGGAAGGTATTATTTTTGTTTAACTATTGTAGGTCATTAACTTAAATTAAAATTCACGTTTTTGACAAATAATTCTAACAGAGATGTAAAGAAAACGTCGCATTCTTATAAAGTAAAAACAAAATCTTTTTCATGTTCAAGTATTCATGGTGTTTGCTTTTCAAAAAATTCTAAGTAAATAATAATTGGATAGATGATACTTTGTATGACCAAACCTAATTTTCATGATATTATGAATAAAATTATAGCCGGCGTTCAAATTTTCTTCAAAGGGTTTGGATTGGAGTCCTACAGTTCTACTGCCATACAGCAATAAATTTAAGAAAAGAAAGTATACATTTAAATATATTTGGAGTGTCACGTCATAATGGATAGATTGATTGTAAGTGTAAGACTTTGGAACTGGATATGATGTATAGCTTCTGGAATGGTGAGAAAGAGTAGAAGACTTGTGATAAGATGTGTTCATTTATTATCGTTGAGATTGCACATGCGATACAAGGCTCTAGATTAATATATTAAAAACAAACAATAGGTTAAAGAAAGTCCCTCTCCACTAGCCTCTATTTACATGAAATTTGAATCAGTCTCTCTGATAGAACGAATACCTTAGATCAGATGTTACAGTCATTGGTACCGATAAAAATTCTTATCTAGAAATAGCTTCAATGGGACCAAGGTGATATATGTTTATATATATATATATATATTGGACATCCATAAGAGTACTTACAAGTTTAATACTGTTGGCAACCTCATATATCTAGCCCCTATAGCTCAGTGGTAGAGCGTCAGTCTTGTAAACTGAAGGTCTGTAGTTCGATCCTGCATGGGGGCATTTTTAATTATTTTCAAAATAATTTAGTTTTTCTTTTTAAAACCAAAAAAATTAACCAAAAAAATTATTCAATGCGGTGAGCGTGGATCGAACACGCGACCTTCAGATCTTCAGTCTGACGCTCTCCCAACTGAGCTATCCCCGCATTGGTGGTGGCTGGTCAATAGTAACAATATTTAAATAAAAATAAAGGTAAAAGTCTAATTATAATTGCAGTACATTAATGTTTATTAGTTAGTGTAATAAATTTGTATTATTTAACTTTTTTTTTTTTTTTTTTTTGTGAGTTTGGGTTGTTTTAGTTTGTCTTGGTTTGTGTTAAAGTATTCAATAGCATGCATGAGAACCACTCAAATTCAAATATGTTTTTCTTTTTATCTCTTCAGACAAAAAGTCTTGAGATTGGAAAGTCACCACCACCTTACCCTTTAAATTGAAGATTCAAATTTCATTGGCACCTCTCTTTAAAATTCTCATCCAATGGTAACAAATAATTCACTTTATTCCCCCACATTTCCTCCCAGCTTTACACTTGTAAATGTATAAAGCTTGTTGTATAGAATAATTAATAAGAGAATAATTTCTATAAAGAGTTGCTCTTGTATTGAACATCATATGGAATCAAGTTCTTATTCATCTTCTTGTTCATGCTAAAGTATTCAATGAAATTCACCACAAAAGGAATGGTTGTTGTGCATTAGTTTCAATGAATTAATATAACAGTATAAGGGCCATTTCAATGGTGTTTTTTTTTTTTTTTTGGCTCCAAAAATGAATGAATGAAAAAAAAAATAATAATAATAATAAATAAAAAGATGAGAGACATGATAAAGGATTTTGAATGGGGAGTGAAGAGAGTGTGAGGGCCAGAGCTTTGGGAAAACAAAAGGCTGTCTTTTTTGGTTGCTTTCGTTGTGGACAAATATCAGAGTCATTTGAAACAGAGAATATAAATGGTGGAGAAAAAAAGAGCCTAAAATATCTCAAGGGGTGAAAAGCTGAAGAACCATATATAGATATATATTTTTTCATGTTATGAATTATTTTCAAATGATTTATTTATAGATATATATAAATAAATTATTTATATAATTAAAAATAAAAATCTGAAATGATAACTCTTCAGTTTTAAATTAAGGATTTATTTAATTAATGAACCAATATTATACATACATACACCTATAATCATTTCATTTAATTAACTAGGATGGTCCAGTTGTTAATAAAACAGAAGCAAATAAAAGAGTAGGTAGTTGAGGCATTCCATTAATGCATAACTCAATTGAAATATCATTGGGTTGTTCCCTCATTTTCAGATTAAACAAATCCATACAACAAATAAAAAATTAACTTCTTATGATCATAAAGCAATACACAACAAGAAAGAGGAGTCATAGTGCTCCACCGCTGTGTCTTATCAGATTAAGAAGTTGCAAGGCAAGTTCACAACATTTGAAAGGGAAGGAAATCAAAATGGAAAAAGAGAAAGAAACATGCAGTAAAAAGTAAAAAATAAAAATAAAAAAAAAAGTGATTGGAAATTGAAAACACAGAACAAGAAACACATGGCAGTGTGTATTGAATGAGGTGAGTTGGTTGGTTGGCTTTCTGTTTTCTAATAGGACAGTGTCATCAACCACACCATCCCCTGTTCTGCTCTGTTTCTGTTCTTGCCCATGTGCAAGAACACAGAGATTGTATTAATGGGATGTGTATTTAAGACTGTTGAGCAGAATGAATCAGCTTTCTCTGATGTTTTCTCAACCACATTCTCTTCTTGTGCTTTCAATGTTTTACCATGGTTGGTAACTTGGTTACACTGCATGGCTTCTTCTTTTGGTTTGGTTTGCTTTGTTTTGGTTTGGTTAGGGCCATTTGGTCCCTTTGTCTGTTTGACTGACTCGATTTGGTTTGGTTAGAATGCGGTTATGAGTTCTGTATTTTGATTGGGTTTGGTTTGATTTAAAAATTTATGTTCTTAAATTTCTTTTGATTTAAACTTTAAAAAATTTAAAAACAATATAATAATCTTGTTATTGATGGCAGAACAGGGTAAAAAAACAATAATTTGGATTCGGTCAGTTAACCATTTTAAATGCTTGTAGTTAGTACAGTAGTACCATGGTTAGTGAGTGGTTACAATCTCTATGGTACTCTGGATGGCCTCTTGATTCAATGGGAAGTTATAGCGAAAGTATTTCAATTTGATGGTTTGTTTGTATAATTTATACTGTACTGATATTGTTGTTTTTAAGTTTTTGACCAACAAATAAAGCTTAAATTTCTTAAGAAATTCTTTCTTTTTTACAAAATGAAATTTTATATATTATATTTGGATCATTATAGATAACAATAAATTCAAATATTATGACTAACCATTTAATTATCATGAATAACAATTTACCAAATACAAATATCAGTTTATTTAATAAAAGAATAAAATAACATCTTTATATTTATGCCAAAAAATTAAATGATTTTTTAATATTTTATAAAAAAATTCAAATTAATAATATTATTTGATATATTAAAATCCGGTATGAATATTTATATTCTACATAAGAGACGGGATTAAATCTCAACTCATATGTATGTAACATATACATGGATCAGAAAAAAAAAAAAAAAGAAAACAGTGATAACACTTGATTTGTTGTTATTGTGAATTTTTTTTCAATATTATTATTATTATTATTATTATTATTATTTTTAAATAAAGTGGTTAAGGGTTGGACGAATATTTTATGAGAAGTGAAAAGGAGTAGTCACATGGCTCTGCTACACAGTATTACTTTGTTTCCTTTCTGTTAACTCTGTTCAGAGAAAAAAGTATGAAACTACCACCTTCATCCTCCATCAACCCCATCCCATGCTGCATGCACCTTTTCACCATTACCACTTTCCAATATAACTGTCACCTCTTTCTCTCTCACTCTCCACACTTCTATTTATTCACCTCCCCACCAAACCCAACCTCTACTCCTCCATACACCAAACCACAATGGCTTTCATCTTCCTCTCTTTCATCTTCTCCTTCTTCTTCTTCTCCTCCTCTGTTCATGGCTATGAACAGAGCTGGACCAATGCTCATGCCACCTTCTATGGAGGTGGTGATGCCTCTGGGACAATGGGTATATATATGATGTTAAACTGTTTTTATTCTTCAGAAAAGTAGACTCTAGTATATGTTTTTATTTACACTCTGTTTTTACTCAGGTGGAGCTTGTGGGTATGGTAACTTGTATAGCCAAGGGTATGGCGCAAACACAGCAGCTCTAAGCACAGCTCTGTTCAACAATGGACTCAGCTGTGGAGCTTGTTATGAGCTCAAGTGTGTGAGTGATTCCAACTGGTGTTTGCCAGGTTCCATTGTTATAACTGCTACAAACTTTTGTCCTCCCAATCCTTCTCTCTCAAACACTGATGGTGGCTGGTGCAACCCTCCTCTTCACCATTTTGATCTCTCCCAACCTGTTTTCCAACACATTGCTCAGTATAAAGCAGGGATTGTCCCTGTTTCTTATAGAAGAGTTGCATGTAGGAAGAAAGGAGGGATAAGGTTCACCATTAATGGTCACTCCTACTTCAACTTGGTGCTGATAACTAATGTTGGAGGTGCAGGTGATGTGCATGCAGTGATGATCAAAGGGTCTAGGACTGAATGGGAACCCATGTCTAGAAACTGGGGACAAAACTGGCAGAGCAATACTTATCTCAATGGCCAGGCTTTGTCATTCAAGGTTACAACCAGTGATGGTCACTCTGTGACCTCCATGAATGTTGCTCCTTCAGGCTGGTCCTTTGGCCAGACCTTCTCTGGTGCCCAGTTCCATTAAGGACAAGAAGTAGAAGGACAAAAAGAAGAAGGGCCTCTGTTTTTAAGGATTGCTCTTCAGTATTCTATGGTATCAGTTGTATTAGTGCACTAGTTTTAGTAATAGTAGTTATTGTTGCTGTTGTTTGGAAGAGGTGGATCATTAGCACCCTCCAAATGGTATGAGTTTATGATGTATGAACTTCAAAGTTCAGTAATGAATTATTTTTGTGGTTTTTGAGAGCTTTCAGTGAATTAAAGAGAAATGTTCTGGTCACTTCTGGGAATTAGGAACCCTTTGACTGCATGAATACTTTGATGTGTTGTTTGTTTCTATGTTGGGTGTGGGCAGTAAAATTCATGGGATGCTATGAATTGTTTGCTGAAACAATATTTGAAAATCAAAGAATTTGGTTGAGTGACCTCTTGTTTTCTGATTAAAAAATTATTATTATATGTATTATTTGTTTAAAACCATGGTTGTGGTCATAAAAGTATGCAAATAAGTTCATTATCTGCATGTGTATGAAAATTGTTTGCACTATTTACTATCTTCTAATGAATAGAATGCAGAAAACTACATCACATTGCTTTAATTTGAAAATCATAAACATGGACGAACCAGTTATACTCCATTTTTTTTTATCATTTTATATTCTGAATTTGCTTTTTATATTTGTTTAATTTTGTTATTAAACAGAAAAATTGGTGTTTTATGCGGTTGGTTCATACAAGGCATTTGATTTTTTTTTTTTTTATCTTTTTTAATTTTGAAAATGAAAAAGATTCTCAAGTGTGGTTGCAGAAAATCCCCAAAAGGATTTCTCTGGTCAAACAAACTTTTTGACGGAACTTGAGTTGCGTGATTTGCGTCTCAAACTTCAAAAAAAAAGTATTTTATAGTATATCTTTACTATTTAAATAATATTTTCCGTTGTAGTAATTCTATTTATTTATTTTTTTTATAGAAATTGAATCGATAGTGCAATTGTGCAAACCAAAGGTTATATTATACTAACTGGTGAAAATAGTTCATTTAATTCAGGGAAAATTACTTAAAAGTCCCTGAAAAGTTTCAAACTTCCACTGCAGTCCCTCTGACATTTTGATTTCTCTTTAGATCCCTCCTTTTTAAAAGCAAATTCAATTTCGTCCCCGGTGTTACTTCCATCATTTAATACGGGTGGAAATTACATAAATGCCCATGTACCAAAAAGTAAAAAGTAACTTTATGTCAAATCTCATTTAATGTAAGTACTTCCATGAAATATATTATTACTTTATGTGAATAATTTGGTGTGTTATATTATTACTTTTCTGTGTATAATATTCGTGTTTCCTGTGTATAATATTGGCTTTCCTGTGTATAATATTGGCTTTTCTGTGTATAATATTGGTTTCTGTGTATAATATTTTAGGGTTGCGCCCGTTCGCTCGTAAGGTTTCGTGCGCGCATCCCAAAGCCTCGTTGGCCCTCGCGAGTTCCCAAGGAAAAAGCTGGGCAAATTTGTCATTTCACACACGTAATGATGGCTGGATTTCACAAGGGCATTATGGTCATTTCCAATCGAACTTAACCCTAAACTTCACACCGTCAATGTGGTTTGGACTCAAAAAGAAATATTTCAAAAAGGAGGGACCCTGCAGGAAAATGCAAACTTACAGGGATTTTTCTGGAATAACGAATCTTCATGGGGACTTTTGGGTACTTCCCCGTTTAATTCATGGTATATATAATTTTCATTATATTATCCTTGAAATTAAAGCTTTTTCCCCCCAAAACTTAGGCAAACTCTGATAATACAAAAATGACTTTATAAGATAATATGTAAAACATAAAAAAAAAAAAAAAATTACAATCACCACATCAATATTATCCAACATAAGATTATGAAATAGAGAAAAATAAATGCATTGTTTTAAAAAAAAAACCTCATTTTGTGAGTCATTACATAATAAAAAATAAAATAAAATACGTTGAAGACATGGTTTTTTTTTTTTTCTTTCATTATTTCCAACGTCTCAATTACTCAAATGTCAGAGGGAGTTATTTACCATGCTATCAGTAATATGAGATATTATTTTTATTAATTTTTATGGATATAATTTTTTTATAAAATAGATAAATCATATTTATTAATAGAAGATAATAAAAGTTATAACAACATTAGAGCCATTAGCCATTAGGCATGGTAAAAGAATCGTAGGCTAGCTCATTGGTAGCTATTCGTGCTTGTGATTGAGAGATCTTGAGTTCGGGCATTTTAAATTACAATTCATTTTCTGGGTCTTTTGTGAAAATTCTGTGTGAGAAATACCTCTGGTTCTCACCTCTAGGATTGCATGGTGGGGGGTATATTTCTAGAAAGTCGGTCAAATCATTATAACTGATGCATTTTCGTACCTGTTTATCTTTTACTTTGTCGCTTGTAAACTTTGTAAAAAAAAAAAAAAACTAACTTTGGCAGGGTACGTTGACTACTGGATAATGTGAAAGTAGGTCTCACTACATAGTAAATACATAACAAGCTTGAACATAAAAAATTTTTATTATCAATTTATCATGTAAGGAAATTGTACACCAAAGAAGAATGGGCTTGCGGGCTAAATATTTGCAATTGAAAACCCAGAGCTCTCCAATCTAGTCTGGAAAATATAAACCTCAAATATGCCACGTGTGATGTATCCATTGGGCAATGTTGGATCCCCTCATCCCAAAGCAAATAAGTAGTGTATGCAACCAGCCAATAGAATCACAGGAATAGATTCTCAGATCCAACTTTTAGATAAGGAAATAGATCACAGCCACAGGCTCCCATTGGTCGGCTATACCATCCATTGAATCTCACCCGTCCAATCCCCAAAATCTTTTAAAACCAACGGCTAGATTCAATCCATCATTCCCCGCCACAAGAACCCCTTCTCACATGCAATACATAGCAATAACAAAGCAAGCAATTCACCATCACTGCAACAATCATTCACACCGGAAATGGCATCAGTGACAAGCCAAGCATCCCTCGCCGTCTTCCGGCCATGCTTGTCGAAATCAAGATTTCTCACTGGTTCATCTGGCAAATTACCCAGAGAGTTCACTGCCAGGACTTCCCCGGCAATCACTACACAATCATTCAAGGTACAAGCCAAGAAAGGCGAGTGGCTGCCTGGTCTGCCCTCCCCTGCATACCTTGATGGAAGGTGAACATACAAACAATAATTGTAATCAGAACATGTGTTCATTCCAAATACCAAAAATGTTATTTAGTCTGCTAAAACATTTGTATGCACACTCTACTCTTTGTTAGCTTGCCAGGTGACAATGGGTTCGACCCACTTGGGCTTGCTGAGGACCCGGAAAACCTCAAGTGGTATATACAGGCTGAGCTGGTCAATAGCCGGTGGGCAATGCTCGGCGTTGCAGGGATGCTTCTCCCGGAGGTCTTTACTAAGATTGGCATCATAAACGCTCCCCAGTGGTTTGATGCTGGGAAGGCTGAATACTTCGCATCATCATCCACATTGTTTGTGATCGAATTCATCCTGTTCCACTATGTCGAGATCCGTAGGTGGCAGGACATTAAGAACCCCGGCTGTGTCAACCAGGACCCAATCTTTAAGAACTATAGCTTGGCACCGCATCAGTGTGGATACCCTGGCGGTCCATTTAACCCGCTCAACTTTGAGCCGACTGAAGAAGCCAAGGAGAAGGAGCTTGCCAATGGTAAACACGAACAATCACTAAACATGATCACAGTATAATGAACAATTATATGACAAAGTTTAACTTGATGTGTATGTTTGCAGGGAGATTGGCAATGTTGGCATTCCTGGGGTTTGTGATTCAGTACAATGTGACTGGCAAGGGTCCATTTGAGAACCTCCTGCAGCACCTGTCAGACCCATGGCACAACACCATCATCCAAACTTTCTCAAGTTAGATGCATATACATATGTTTGTTTGTGTGTGTGTGTGTGTGTGTTGGAAAGCATTGCTGGTGCTCTGTTTGTAACATTGTTGGAGAAGGCATTTTGAGTGAGATTTGAGACATAATGAGAGCATGAAGAGAAAATGAATCACTCCTTCTCATGTATATTAGAACTTTTCTCATATTACTGCAATGCAATCTACTATATTTTCTATGTTTTGTCTATAATTTTGCTGCTCTTGAGTTATTAAGATACAAAGGTGACAATCTGAGTACATAATATAAATGCAATCAACTTGAAGTTAGATCCACAATCTTCACAAGTCATTCCCTATGAGATTATTTTTTGTTTTTTTATTTTTGAAAGAGCATTATGAGAATTTGATATGAAACTGTTTCATCTCATAACTTTATTCTGTCTATGTTGCCGTGCTACTGAGGTCAGATCCAAAGTTTATGATCAGAATGTTCATAAATCACTATTTTCAACCAACTTGTAGATCAGAATGTTCACAAGTCATTCAATATGAGAATTCGATGTGAAATACCACTGTTTTCTCTGTTGTGTCTACACTTTTGCAGATATTGATTTAAGACACAAATTTAATGATCTAGACGTAATATAAATCAATCTCCTTTAAAAAGAGCACACTGTTTGGAATCTGCATCTCCAAAAGTTATTCAGTAAGAGAATTCAAGCTGGAATTCTCTCATTTCTCAACTAAGATAAAGAGCATGTTGGAACGGCCTCCACACTGTTCTTTGACTTCTCTCTACACTTTGTCCTGTTAGTGACTTAAGATACAAAGTTTATGATCTAGGCAAATAATTTTTTTTCCTTAAAAAAATTGAATTAGATCTACATTTTCACTTGGCATTTGGCATAAGCATTGAATATGGAACTTATTTCATCTCACAACTATGATAAAAAAAAAAGTTTATAGCTAATGCCATGTACTTTGTTTTCTCTTATCTGTCTACACTTTAGCAGCTACTGAATTAAGATACAAAATTTATAATCTAGTCAAAAATCAGTATGAAAATTCAAAACAAAAATGATTGAATCTCACAACCATGATTAAAATGGCAACAATCCTGTCTAATAGTCTAATATGGTATTTCTGGAACAAAATTTAAAAGGATTAAAACACATGCGGACGAATATGATGGTAATCAATGATAGTAATCAACTAGAGCATATTTACCTCTCTGATGGTTTTTTTTACTATTGCTATGTACGCAATGGCTTTAATTTCCAACCAGGCCAAGAGCAATCCCTGTTATATTTGCTAGTGAAATGTTGTGGCAGAGCATGCTTGCGTGTTGCTTAAGCTTACTGAATGAACAAATAATTTGTATGAATATGTGTTCTTGTTACCATCCATACAAATGTAGTCAGAATATACCAAGGAGTAATGTCTTGTACAGAACAAGTAGAAATGCAGATTTGATACCTTAAGCTACTTGTAAAAGAATATTCAAGAGGAACATGTCAACATTTGTATTTGAGACTCATGTTAAGCTTAGATGATCCACAGTATGCGATGCTTCTATCGACAAATGATATGCCCACAGATAATTTATGGGAAAAATATCAACTTATCAAGAAGATAGCCAAGAACAGCTTGTCTATACATCAGCTGAAAAACCGAAAGCTGTTTGAATAAGATCAAGGCAAGTGGCATCAAAATTATTAATTCCACCTGTGGTTGTTTTCTATCTTTCAAACAGAAAAAGAAGTATTCATGGTCATGGATGACCCGCTCAATTTTGGCCCTTCCAAACACAGCCAAGTTTAGTATGTCAATATAAGACAGGTGCAGCTAAACATCACCAGGTACTGTTTTCGTACCAGTTGCCAACAGTCCTTGGTGTCGCCACATTGAATTTACACTGATTACTAACTCAAGCTAAGCAAAAAAACTACATTTATCCTTTACATTTTGCATTTCAAGGTGTGAAATGCTTCTCAAGTGTTTGTTTCTCAAGAGTTGCAAGAAGACGTTAAATAAATGAATGGTATCTTTTCTATTTTAAAGACCAGAGTGTAGGCATCTTTAAATGCTTATTTCAGAGGGCAGGTTGTGACTTTAAAACCATGAATGCATGTGCATGCATTTACTTAGATGATTTCATGTGGGTTGTTGGAGAGGTTACTGAATTATTTGTCTTCCATCGGGGTAATTCTACAGTCTAGACTATTTTTCCACCTACCAAAACTCTCAGTTGTTTTCTGGACAATAGCACCTCACTTCTCCCTTCTTCCCCTGCAAAGAGGGTGCATTCTTGTTGTAGGGTTGCCACACCATTAAATGATACTTCCATCACTGGGCACCACACTGACTCAAATGAATTGGCTTTGAAAAGGAAAACCTCTCCTTAATAATGTTTCTGAACTTGAAACTGAATTCCAGGACTTACCTACTGGCAGTAACTAATGCCTCAAATTCACAAACAAGAATGCATAATGAAATTGTTGAACAAGATAATAAACAAAGATGAGCAAGTAATGGTGTCTTTCTTGGATTCTTCCAAGCAATCAAGAACATGTGTTTGTCATATCATTGTTCCTGTTTCACTTGTTTCCATGGACAAGCTGCCTCCTTGATGTCCTTAATATGGTAAACGTAGACTCAGCTTTAATAAAGGAGACAGTGGAAAAGCTCAAGGTTAGTGATCCTAGTGTCTTAAATTCTAATGGTCCTCATGGTAACAGACTGACTTTGTATCTTTTACTTCTTCACCACTTTTCCTCATTTTTTAACACATTTTCTCATTCCTTCTCCTTTTCCAATGTATTATAAATGAGCATAACCCTGCAACACTGCACATTGAAGCAATGTCAAAGAGAACATTCATCCAAGCACCAGATGTTTCCTTTAGCTCTAATTACCATCCATCCTCTTCTTCATCTACAAATGTAGTTCTTGAAGAAATGGACTCTCTCTCCATCAAGCCTTACTGCACCAATGACTTAAAGAAGAGAGACAATGCCAATGTGGAAGAAGAACGCCAGGATGGAGAAAAGAACAATGGTTTTATTGGCTGTGGTTTCACAAAGGTTAGTGCCAGGGGCCATTGGACACCTTCAGAGGACTCCAAGCTCAAAGAACTAGTAGCTTTATATGGCCCTCAGAATTGGAACCTCATTGCGGAGAAGCTAGAGGGAAGATCAGGTAAGAAAGATCAAATTTACATAGCTTCTCTTCAATAGGATTTCTTTTTCACGGCTTCTTCTATATTAAAGACTCACTCCTGCTATGAATTTTGGTAACTTGATAGGTAAGAGTTGTAGGCTAAGATGGTTCAACCAACTGGATCCTAGGATCAATAAAATGGCATTCAGTGAAGAAGAAGAAGAGAAGTTAATGGCTGCTCATAGATTCTATGGGAACAAGTGGGCACTGATAGCAAGGCTATTTCCGGGGAGAACAGACAATGCAGTCAAGAACCAGTGGCATGTTTTAATGGCCAGAAAGTATAGGGAGCAGTCCAGTGCTAATAGGAGGAGGATGTTGAACCAAAATGTAACAAGAAAGATGGAGGAAGAAGCTTCAGTGAGAACAGCTTGCACATTTTCAAGTCCTATGGATGGTTCTACTCAGTCACAACAGAACAATGGAGGAAATGCAGTTTCCAGCTTTGGTGGGATTTCCACAGACCATATCCTTTTTGTCTTATCATTTTACGCTGCAGTTTATTGAGTTTTTTTTGGTAAATATTCATTTATTTCTTGTTGTCCAAGCTCTGAATTGCTGTTTCTCAAGTTCATTACATGCATGGTTTCTGACATTTTAGTTCTCTGTCTTAAAATTTAGAATGCCATTTACAATCAATCTACATATCAACTTCAGTCATAATATGAAATGAAAAAGAGAAAAGTAGAAAACAAGTTCAATCTTTAAATATGAGAAGCTGTGTCCTAATCACCATGTCAACATAAAAGCTAGAAAAAGTAGCTTATACAGAATAAACAATAACCTGTGGTGGTAAGCATCACCCAAAACATTTACGTAAGCATGGTAAATAAACTTTCAGAAATCTTAAATAATAAAGTATAATGTCACTTCAGTTTTTTACTCAGTTTACCATAGAATTGACCAAATTTTAATTCCATTGATTGGTTCGATTTTCAGGTACAAAGGTAGATGACATTCTATACATATATGGCAGCAATTGGCCTTGGGAGAGGTCAAGAGATGAGTCTTTTATTGGCATTACATATCATCCTTCAACCAATGAGGCAGTGCAACACACAAGTTACCAATCCAGCATTGTAACTACAGAATTTTCATCTTATGAAGAGAACAAAGAAGATAGCCACTTTGAACCAATGAACACTTCACTGCCTTTCATTGATTTCCTCGGAGTTGGAACACTTTAAAGGAAATATCTCAGAGAACCGATGCAGTTCTAAGGCACACACGTCACTACAAACAAAATGTAGAAGGACAAATGTTTCCATGTGTTTGTTTGAATGAGGAAAATAAGACAGACAAACCAAAGAAAGATGATGTACTTGACACAGCATTTTACTCCTTTTTCTTTTTGCATATTCCATTGATTTTTTTTTTCTACTTGCTTTTTTCTCTATTTTCTTCAGTCTAATATACAATCAACCTCGTACGCCTTTTTCACTATATGTGAATAATGCACCCATAAGATTATTAATTGAAAGATTCAGCTGCTCAATCTCTAATGTGGAGACCAAGCTACATGATGGTAGCCACCATCAGACAAGGCTTTTACAGCTGTAGTTTTTCATAGCAAACTTGCAAAAAATCAAGACAAGATGACACATTATGCAGTTTGTTGATTGACAACGAAATATGATCAGTTTATATTTTGTGCCATCCGCAAGTAATATATTTAACGAGAAATTAGAATAACAGACATGGAGAAACATTAAAGTTAAATACATTCTGCAATCAGGTAAAGAATCAAACCTACTGTATCTAAATATTGAATGTTTGTCACAATTGAAGCTGCTGGACCACTGAGCTTTCATGTGGTGATGAAAGTGCCGCTTCTAGGTCCTCCTTTGTTAACAACTTGGTGGAACTCACATGCTTAGTATCAATAGGATCAGTGATTGTTTTCTTGTCTACAGGTTTTACAGTGAAATGGCTGCTAAGAGCCGCAATGGTTTTCTCAATGAAAGTTGATCGGCATGGCAAATAATCTTTCATTCTACACAAAAAATCTAGGTGGTGTCTTTCCTGAAATCACGAGATACACATTGCATTTAGTTGTTTTGCCAGACAAGTAGAACAGCAGATTGGATGTAAAGTGAAATCCTTCGAGCTACTTATATAAGGAAGAAAAGAAACAATATGAGCAACAAAGCAGAAAGGATATTCACAATCCAGCAACAATGCACCTTAGAGTCAACACGTTCAACAAGTAATAGATTGGGACAGAAGACTGTAGAAAACCCTATAAAAGGAAATTTTATTATATTATCAGCATTTTGAGATAAGATTTTTAATGGGTGGAACACTTAAAAAGGTGACCCGTTAAATATAAATTTATGCCAGGATGAACGGAAACAAGAAAAAGCAAACATGTATTAAATAATGAGGTTGATTTTAGGTCATCAATATGGATTCTACTTAACAAATTTCTAACATGCCAGCTTCATTAACCTGGCCAAAAAGTAATAGGCAAACATGATAAGAGTATAATTCAGTCATGTTAAGAAGCATACCAGGAGATACATACCAATCGATATTTAGGAGCTCGCATGGGTTGTTTCAAGTACTCCATGTTCTTGACATCATAGTCCCACAGGAACGATGTGTGGTGAATCCATCGATCTTTGGTAATAGATTGAGCATTTCCACCAAATTTACGGTTCCCAAATGCGTAATCTAACAGGAAAAAAAAACCAATTAAGCATATCTTTTACTACCACAACAGCAAAACCTTAACCCCAATGAATGAAATTTTAATGTAGATCAACAATAAAATTAACAATGCCCATACAATTCAATTACATGAATCCATAAAAATAAGAGAAGAGCAGCTCCCGAAGGCAGAATCTAAAAGCATGCATTTACAATCCACAGGTATGCTCTATTAGTGTCAAACAATAACAAAAGTAGCAGTTTCGATATGATTTGACTTCATTACCAATCTCATGAATCCTCAGCAGCCAGCCCATGAACACTAAAAATATAAACTTTCACAAAATAACTCATAAAATGATGATCAGGCATACCATTTTCACGAAGATGAAAATCGGTAAAGCCTTCAAACACTCTTCCATACAATCCCCCACTCCAATCCATAATAGGGCGAGGAAACGGCTGCAATCCAGGAACAGCACCCTTGCTGCAAATCAAAGTGACGAAAACCGTGCCAACATCGACAATGACAGTGCCACCTCCACTGAACCTCCTGATCACCGGAATTCCATCACGGATCACAGGCTCAACATTTACAAGCTCCGCCACCTTCCTGATTGCCAAGACCTCAAAATCAAACAAAAAAACAGAATTTTCTCTCAAAACAGGAAACACAAAAGATGGAGAGACGATGGAGTACCCGGAAACCCCCATAACAATAGTAGGATCGGAGGTGCCATCGTTGATGATGCACCAATTCTCGGACGAAGATCGGAGGAGCTTCTCCTCGATGCGGAGTTGGTGAAGAATCGGGGTTGATTTCATGAGGATGAGGTTCATGGAGGGGAGAACCATAGCCTTAGCTCTTGATACCATCTTCTTCTTCTCCAAAAACAATCGGGTTTAGACTTCGGAGTTTGGTGACTTTATAATTAAAAGGATTTGGATCCGATAAGCTCTTTGGACTGATAGATTGATCGAGCCCTTCCATTCAAGATCAGAACCTGTGAATGATGAACGGGGGTAACAGGTTTATGAATTACTCCCTCCGGTTTTTTTTTTTTTTGTTTTTTTTTTTTTTTTCACAAATTCATGCTTCCGCCATATTCTAACATAAAAAAATTATTTATTATTATTTTACAAAATTACCTTTAACACTCTATTTAAATTTTTTTTAATTAAATATAACAGAGAAATATGAAGATATAAATTAAAAGTAATTTTATAAATATAATTATTTTTTTTAAAATTTAGTAAAATAACTAAATTTCTTGGTACGTTAAAAAAGAAACTGAGGGATGAAGGAGTAGATTAAAACAATTATATTTTTGTAAATGAAATACACATTAGTTGATATTTTTTTTTGTCACAGTTGATTTAAATGGCTATTGGTCAAGTGGTATTGACTCCACTTTAAAAAATACGAATGAACTTGTAGCTTAGTCCCTGTGTTTGTAGACAAGTACACATGAGCTGGGTGATCAATTTTTATTAGAGTGTATGAATAAATGATGAACAACAGTAATAGATTTATAAATTAGATTAAAATAATTAATTTTAAATATTGTTAATTGTGAAATATATACCGGTTTATATATATATATATATTTGTTACAACAGTCATTATTGGTCTTAGGTTTAGTTACAGGGCTTTATTTTAAAAGATATCACTTTCATTAGTAAAATTCCAAAATATGATGGACACAATAATGTCAAAAAAAATCAAAGCGGTAAGAGTGGATATACCATATGGTGTTTGTGTTTGCTAAGTGAGTGCATATAAGTGGAACCAATAATTTTTGTATGCATGCCCTTGACATATGGCTAGTCGGATTTGATGCATAAATAATAATAATAATAATAATAATAATAATAATAATAATAAATAACAAATTGAAAAGTTTGTGGAATGAGTCATCGTTACCTTTTCTTTTATAAATTTCTGGTCAAACCCGAAACTCCGTGGTTGTAACTTCATTCAGTTATCCTATGCAATCCTCGTCAATTTCCCGCCAAACTAAGCTTAGTCTTCTCAAAGTTTTCATAGAGAATAAGAAGTTGAGATCCGGGAAGTCCATTCATGCCCAACTGATCAAAGCTCCAACCTTTGATCTTATCCAAACCAATCACCTCATAAATCTCTACTCTAAATGCGGTCACCCGGGTGTTGCCCGCAAAGTATTCGATACAATGCCTGAGAGAAATGTTGTCTCTGGTAGCGCTCTTATGGCTGGTTACTTGCATAATGGTATGCCGTCACAAGCACTTCACTTGATCAAAGAAATGAGTTTTGAAGAGAATTTTGAGCATATGAATGAGTATGTGTTTGCCACTGCATTGGCTTCATGCTCTGAAATGCGAGCACTAGAGCAAGGCCTGCAGTGTCATGCTTATGTATTGAAGTCTGGATTGGTGTTCCATTCTCATGTTAGGAATGCACTTCTGCATATGTATTTTGAGTCTTTGCACATGGAAGATGCTTTGAGGGTGTATGAGACTGTGCCGGGGTTTGATGTGTTTGCTCTCAATTCAATGATTAATGGTTTTGTGGGGAGTGGGAGATTGAATGATGCCGTAGACTTAGTGAGTGGTATGGGTAAGGAAGTTGAGTTGTGGGATCATGTCACTTATGTTGCGGTACTTGGCCTTTGTGCTGCTTCAAAGGACTTGCGGTTGGGGTGGCAAATTCATGATCAGATCTTAAGAAGAGGTATTCAGTTTAGTGTCTTTGTTGGTAGTGGCATAGTGGACATGTATGGGAAATGTGGCGATATTGAAAGTGCTCGACGTGCTTTTGTTGAGTTATCAGTGAAGAATGTGGTCTCATGGACTGCGGTCATGGCTGCCTTTGCACAAAATGGGTTGTTTGAAGAGGCATTGAAGTTATTTCTAGAAATGGGAATAGATGGAGTTCAGCCTAATGAGTTCACTTATGCAGTTCTGCTAAATTCTTGTGCTGGTTTGTCTGCTTTGAAAATTGGAGATGCACTCAATGCCCATGCAGAGAAATCAGGATATAAAGCTCACTTGGTTGTTGGTAATGCTTTGATCAATATGTATTCGAAGAGTGGGAGCATTGAGGATGCACGAAATGCATTCGGAGGCATGCACCAACGGGACATTATCTCTTGGAACTCAATAATAACTGGTTGTTCACATCATGGACTTGGCAGGGAAGCATTGGAAGCTTTCCATGATATGTTGACTGAAGGAGAGGTTCCAACTTATGTAACTTTTGTTGGTGTGCTTTTGGCTTGTGGAAATTTGGGCTTAGTAGACGATGGTCTCTATTATTTGACCAATTTCATGAGGGATCTGGGGATACAACCTGGAGTAGAGCACTATACTTGTATGGTCAGGCTTCTGTGCAGAGCTGGACAACTTGATAAAGCTGAGAATTTTATGACGTACACATGTACTGAGTGGGACATTATTGCATGGAGGACTCTGCTCAGTGCTTGCCAAGTTCACAAGTATTACAATCTTGGCAAGCGAGTTGCGGAGCACATCCTTCAGTTGTATCCCTGATGATGTGGGAACATATATATTAGTATCTAACATGCATGCAAAAGCAAACAGGTGGGATGAAGTTGTGAAGATTAGAAAGTTAATGCGAGGAAGAGACATCAAAAAAGAACCTGGTGTCAGTTGGATACAGGTGCGGGGTGAGACCCATGTTTTTGCTTTGGAAGACAAGAAACATCCATCTATGAGTCAGATCCATGATAAAGTTTCAGAACTATTGAGTCAAATAAAATTAATTGGTTATGTTCCTAATATTGATTGTGTTCTACATGATATTGAGGATGAACAGAAGGAGGAATATCTTGGCTATCACAGTGAGAAGCTTGCAATTGCTTTTGGGCTTATTAGCACCACATCAGGTGCACCAATTCATGTGATGAAGAACCTTAGGATGTGTGATGACTGCCACACTGCTGTTAAACTAATTTCACTCGTCACAAGCAGGAAAGTTATCATCCGAGATGCGAACCGCTTCCATTGTTTTGATAGTGGACTGTGTTCTTGTGATGATTACTGGTGATTCATGGAACTTTCAGGTGCTGGATACTAATCAGCTGAAGTGCAGGCATTGTTTTCTAATACATGCAGGCATTTTTTTCTAATACTGTCTGATATTGCAAGTTTCTTATCTTGAAGGGAGTAAGTTAAAAAGGCAAGTGGCCTTTCAACCTGGCAATCCATTTGGGCTTCTCTAGAGATCTCTGCAATTAATATGATAGGTGAGAATTCTAGAACAAACCATGAGTTTGTGTTATTCTTTTTCCTTACAAACTTTGAATGCATCATGGCCTTTTATTTTCTCAGCTACTATTCTTATGAACCTTCCATTCTATGAAAATCCTGCACTTACGAAAACTCTGGTGTTCCTGTCAATACAATTCTAGTCTATGATATATAGTGCTATTTCTTCTGAATTTTTTCAATTTTAAATTTGATTGCATGTTTTGGAAACATTCATGAGTTACACTATCATTTGTTAGATCTATCTGCTGCATCTTCCAGCTGTTTACTAACTCGTCAGTTGACATGTCTCTAAGATTTCAACTTTGGTAGTCTCTCTTAAGCTGCTAGAAATTTTTTGAGTTATATTTCTGTTTTCAGACATGCTTTATTTGTTAAAAATTAAATTTTTGTGATGCCCAATTCTTTGTTACCTTCCAGTGTGCATTAAAGGGACAAAACCTAACCAATAGAAGATGTACAGAGGAATTCCCTTTCCTTCTTTTTCTGCAAATTGGCAAATGATGCTTCAATTTATACTCTAATGTTGAAAATTAACCAAACAATGCTAGTAACTCATGAAATAAACATGAAATTTTAGCTCAAGAAATTGTATCTTTGGGGGTGATTCCTTTATGTTAATCTGAATCACATGTTTATTTGAAAAATTCAAAGCAGAGATCATCATTATTTTTCAAGAAAAATTTAAACAAAAAATACATTATTAGAAGACTGAGCATCTCTTGTCCACATTTCTATGGATAAAAAATTTCAACTGTTTCTGTGATATGTGTTATACATATGTATGATCTTGCCCTGAACATGAGTATATCTTTTACAGGAAAAAACCAGAGGGACTTCTGATACAATTTATCAGATGAAAAATGGAAAGCCGAAACTATATGCGTCAGCAGAAACTTCTTTCCATGAACTTGAGAAACCCATTGAAATCAATCTGTGAATCCTTGTTTCCAACACAAAGATCTAGCATTCTCCTGCATTCATCCAAATCCATCCCTTCTGTGAAACCCAGCTTGTAAAGAACCCGCTGAAGATCCTCTGCATCAATGAACCCATCCTTGTTCACATCAAACACAGAGAAAGCCATCTTCACTTCCTCCAAGCTTGGCTCCTCCTCTTCAAACATCACAGAGAAGTCATCAAACCCACTGAACTCCTTCAACTGCTCTCCTTCTTGGTTGCAATCCAATCCCATCCTCTCCATGACCATCTCCACATCTTCTCTTCCCAACTTGAATTTGAAGTCTTCCTCTGCTGTATTACTTGTCCTCCTCAATAGATATGCCTGAAGCTTTGCATAGGGATGATAAAACAAGGTTAGGAATCCAAGTGAGAACTTTTGTAGTCTGGACAGTAAGTTGAATATTGCTGCAATGAAGACAAGTCCAACAGGGCTTTCCAGTGAGATTGGTGATGGCTTCTCCATTTTGTTCAGAGAGATGCATGCAAAGTTGTGGTGTTATAAGCTCTATATATATATATATAGCTGGTAAGAACACCTCAGGAGTGGAAAGATGGAGAAAGAGGAAGCTTCATGAGTGATATGGTTGTCATTGAAATGCAGCTGTAGAGTAGTTAAGTGGAAGGACTGGTTAACGTGCAGGAATGAGCCAACTGGATGGTGATGGCTTGGGTTTCAACTTCTGAGAGCCTTCCTGGAAAGACACAGCCGGCAGGCAGGTTGGCGGCTTTGGAATATTATAAGAGAGAACTTGAAATTATGTTTTTAATAGAAATGGGGTTTTTTTTTTTTGGACTTATTTGGCTAAACATGTTAAATATTTGCATGTAATGCCTTCTTATAATATTTTTAACTTTATCGGATGAATTTTGTTGTTCTAACCGTTTTGATTAACAAACACTGCCTAGGGCAAGAAATTGTTATAAATGCTGTATAAATGCTGTTGCAATACTATATCTTTGTTGCCTAGGGCAAGATCTTTGTTGCAATACTATATAAATGCTGTAAAAATATTATAGTAGTCATATTCATTGGTTTCCATGTGAGACGATATTGTTTTTTTCTCCTTCAGAATTACATGGTAGAGAGAATTTATTAGCTTGGTTTAGCTTTTGAATTTTTTTTACGTGTGCATATGATATAACTTTAATTGCCTCATGAGACGTCTAGTTAAGTTAATAAATTTCTAAAAATTAATAAGTCATAGTAATTAATGCAACATGAAGTCTACATATCTTTGGCAATCTTTTTGTGGGTAGAGTGCTCATTGCTTTTGTAAAAGAAAAAAAAAATTGAATTGGTTTTCTATTCCCAGCATTTTATTTTATAATGTAGGGTATTCAATACTTTTTTTTAAATGGATAACCTAAGTAAAAAAATATATATATATGTATAAAATAATTATAGATGAAATGAATAATACCCAAATTGATCCCTCTACTTTTCTCTCTTTCTTTTTGATCCCTCTACTCAGAAAGACTCCCAACTACCTCTTCTACTCTTAAAAATACAAGAACTAGTTGGTCTATTTTCAAGCGTAAAAGGACTAAGTGGGCTTATTTTCAAGAGTAGAGGGAGTAGTTGGAAGCATTTTTTAGTAGAGGGACCAAAAGGGAAGAGAGAGAAAATTAAAGAAACCAATTCGGATATTATACCTAGATGAAAGGGTAATGACAACCGATAAAAACAATAAAAACATGTAGATCAAGTGAAGTGCTTGTGACCCGCAAAGTTTTGAAGAGAATGTTTTTAGTTGCAGATTAAAACCCTACAAAACTCCATCCAAACATCTTATCATCATCCATTCCTTTTTTTTTTTTTTTTGGATAAAACCTAATTAAATTAAAGTAATCCCAATAATATATATACATATATATATATATATATATATATATATATATATATATATATAACATTAAAAACATTTGCCGAATAAAATTTTCATATATTGTCCTTCAACTATTACTTTACAGTTGGATCTTCTTTTGAAGCAGTGAGATGCCCTGATTCTTATATTAGTGGAGTTCATCAATGGTTATCTTTATAATTAAAGTGCATTTATATCTTTTCATTAATAACTTTATTCTTTGCGAAATCTAAGGTTGCCTTCTGCAAATAATTCGATTCCATGGCAAAGAAAGCTTCTATTTGTTAATCAAAATTATAAAGAACTAAAATTATCCATTAGAACTTTGTAGAATGTACATAGAGTGGGGCTTAAGCTATGATTAATCACTAATTATAGTTTAAGCAGTAGGTTTTAATTAATAAGATGGAACCGAACAAATGAATGCATAGTAAACTCAATCATAACATGTCTCTATCAATCACATATATCAAAAGTTTATTCGAAAATCATGACTATTATATATCCCAGTCTCATTAATTTTAGAATTTTAATTAACTATTATAGATATGTATGATTTGAATTTGACCATTAAATAAACATATGCTATTAAATTAGCAAAAAATTATTTCTGTACATCTGAACATTATATGGTCTATTTTATGGAAGTTAAAGATAGTGAAACAAAGAGGCAAGTTTAGCATATATTAAAGACTTTGTATTGAATTCATTGAAGAGATTTCCCTCATGAACATTGTTCATTCAGACTCATCAATCCTTAATGTTTTTGGGAATCCATAAACACTTCTCTTCTCCATCTCTTGTGTGCTTTCCTAATATTGAAGAGTAAGCAAATGAACTCCATGTATCAGTTAAAGTATCGGCGGCACCACCGAAACTTAGTACTGTTCCATTAAATTTCAGTTCATGGCAATGTTTATTTTGTGATGCAGAATTCTTGTCCTTCCGTCGTCGTCGGCCAGCACCGACAGGCACGTTGCGGATTGCACCACCGGCTGTCCAATAACGTTGACATTGTCGACAGAAATGGCGTGGCTGATTGACATTGTAGTTGTTGAAGTAGCAGAACTTGGTATCAGAACTAGTGCACCTTGGACAAGCCAGTATCTTGTCTGGCTTCTTCATTGCTATACCTGATTTGCTGTTGGAATTCAGGGATTTATAATTGTTTTCTTTGCTTGAAAGATCCTGAAATTTGTAACAAGTTGCAAAACTACATGTTTATAATTAAAGAATCAAATTTAAAACAAACACAACTGTAATTGAAAAAAATTCTTATTTTGAAAACAAGAAAACTTGTGGCAAATTACCTTATCATTTACTCCACAAGAAGAAGGAAGAGGAATTGTCCTCCCAAAGAGCTTGATTATTGCAGGGTCTCTTCTCTCAATGGACATCTTTCTTTTTTCTTTTCTTAATCTCTGTGTTTCAGTGTATGCTTTTTGTATTGGGTTTTAAGAGTGTTTGCCGAGTTAGCATGGACAAGGGAGCTCTTGGCCACAAGTTCTTATTTATGATCACTTTAGAGAGAGTCTTGTGATTCTCTTACTTTTATAGCAAAAGAAAGCCTAAAAGAAAAGCCCAAACTTATGCTCCTACTCAGCATCCATTACCTTGTTTTTCATAGTTCCTCTCATACATTAATTATCTCACCCATTACATGCCCTTGAATAATAAACCCGGTCAAACGTATTGTCTTCTTGTATTTGCAGTGTTATGAGAGTCAATGCTTGAGTCTCAACCCAGAAAACAAGAACTAACTTACAAACATGTGTTGTTTTATGAATTGATGTATTTGAAGGTTCATTTAATTCTCAGTTGAGTTGACATTCAATCAGTTAGACATGCATGGAAACATTGCATGCAAATGCTTGAATCCAGAGAGATATATAGATCCAAAAGCTAAACATTGCATGCTAAAAATGATAGAGGGGAGATGAGTTCTGCCAAAATGGGAATTATATATGCATATTTGTTGAGTTTTAATGAAAGGAAGTTCTTTACACCACAACCCTCTTAAGCAAAGATAACAAATCATGACCTCTTTTAGTTAATAATACTTACAAAACTAACTACACAAGTTAATTAGCCTTATTTTCACAGTCGCTAAAGTGGCACGCTATTGAATGTTTTGAAGACCCATGTTAGCAAACCATGCATCATCAACCTGATGTCACACCATGCATGCATTCAAGAAACAGAAAATTACTCTTTTTTCTCCTACTCCCATTATGCTCTTCTATCAACTTTCCCACCCACTTCCTAAGCTACAAGAAAAGGTTGAGCTAGAGTTGACTTTGTTCCAAGATATTGTCTTAAACTATTGCTTGTGGTTTAGGTGGGTAGCCATTAGCAACCATTAATGGCTATCTTCATCAAAAGAAAAGCAATAGCAAATATGAATACTTAGATATTATATAAGAAGAGGGGGCATAGAGGAGTTTGGCAAAAGATGGGGAGGTCTTTCCTTCATCTCTTTGTCTTCCTGCTGGCCTTGTCCTCCTCTATCATTGTTCTGTCAGCAAGTAACATGTCTTTTAATATCACACTCTTGTTCTTGTTTTTTGTTCTTATTCTTCTTCTGAACCATTTTGATCATTTCTTTTGTTGCAGGAACTCAAGTTTTAGTGCAGTCACCAAACAAGGTACATATATATAATTTTGGTATCTTAACAATTAAAGCTTTTCAATATTGAAATTCACTGAAGGGGTTATTAATAGTTGTGATTACTGAAACACAGATGATTTCTGAAGATACAGCGCTGGAAGAAGCTCTGATTAATGGCAGAATGGACTTGGAAAGAAGTGATTATCCTCCTTCAAGTGCTAATGGTCACCACACTCCTCCGAATCCACCTCGATGAAGCTTATATATATATATATATATATATATATATATATATATATATTACCCTTCATGGGTAGTTGGTTATCCCTTCCTCTCCTAAGTCAGAAGGTTGAGGTTCTATATATATTGTAGAAATAAACTCGTCTATATCAATACGAATCTATAAGTATGCATCTTTATTATAATATTTTGATTATTTAATTTATCACTTTTCCTGCTCATTTCAATTTTATATCTTTTGATTGCTTCCTCAATGGCTCTGTTGGGATCAATGATTATCTGTAAGTATATATGAAAAAATTAAAAAAAAAAAAATTTTGGATAAAACACACAAATTATGCTAAAAAGAAAGAAAGCAATTACAAGTACAAATAGATAAGCTAGGAAAAGGAGCCTACAACAATAAAAAAGAAAGTGGGGGAGCAAGACAAAATTTTAAAAAATGATTGGTTAAAGAAATTATTCTCCTATTTTTGCTCTTCAATTTAAAAGTGTTAGAGGTTTTTTATTAGATCCATAATTAAAGGAGAGCTCTCACCAACACTAGAGCAAATACATCGAAAATGAAGATTGTGTTTCATATAAAAATAGTCTCAATAAAATAATTTATTGGGAAAAAAATTGAAATCACTGTACCTACAATTTGAATTTTGCTTGAAGAATATAGTCCTTAGAGAATTTCTAGTTTAAATTGTGATTGTTCACAGTCAAAAGTTTTCATAAATATAAAAGGAGGGATTAAACAAATGATACATGAATAACTTTATAGAATTTTGCATTTTTATTATGCTCGAAGAAATATCAGTTGTTTAATTAGAATGTCAAAGACTTTTTTTTTTTTTTTCTTAATGGGGTTTAAATTAGAATCCAATTCACAAACCAAAATTTTGAAGTATGTTAGTTAATAAAAAAATTAGACTTATATTAATGCCAATATGTTTTTTTACAGACGTTCATAAATTTAAATTCTACAAATATCTAAGAGGGCCATTACCCATGAGCCTCAAGAGACCCTAAACCTGAATCCCCCAGGTCTGTTTTTTCTTTAAATCCAAACTCTACATGTTTCTCTCACATTATTTCCCTCTTATTTTTTTATCATTTACAAATGATGTTTATTATATATATATATATATATATATATATATATATATATAGACAAACCATGTTAAATAAGCAAAAAGTGGGTACAAATAAAACAATACAATACCAAAGTATGTCACATCATCCACAATTAATAAAAGTAGGCTTAGCAAAAGAGAACTAAGTGGAAAAATAGAAACCACTATTGACTAAATAAGAGATCACAGTCTTGGAAAAGCAAGAAAAGAATATATATATATTACCCAACATTCAACAACCATCAATAGCTGGAAGTATATATCGATAGATATTAATTATAAGGGCATACATAATTACCAATTTTCATGGGTTTATACATGCAAAAACTCACAGAATAACGCAATTATTGGTGTTGCATTGCTCCTCACCTGTTCGACAGAATTCCTGAAAGAACATAAAAACCCAAGATTGCGCATGCTGTTTCTATGGCTTTGCTTCAGCTCCCTCTTGGCCGCATGCTTACACAAATCTCCAGCCTTTCCTGCTTGCATTTCAATCCACTCTGCAACAACTTCTCCACTATTACTCTTCCTTACAGTAAGCAACATTGTCTCTTAAGCCTGCTCTGTTCGCTTCTTTTTTTTACGCTGCTGATCTTGTACATATATATGTTTCAGAGCCATTGCTGAAGATTTCAAGGATTGAAGCACGGGCAAACACTCGAACGGAAAGCGCTAAGATTAGGAATCGCAGGAGGCGTAAGAAGGTGTAGATTAACTGTTTGAAGAAATGCCTTTTAGAGAAATCTTTACTCAATATGGCCCTATTGTTCACTTTATGCAGTTCAATGGTTCGGCTTCAAAGCCGAGGCTTTCAGTATTCTGTTCCGGCAAGCAATTGTACGCCATGCTTGTCGATGATCAGAACAAGAAGACACTATTCTATGGCAGCACTTTGCAGAAATCCATACGCCAAGACCTTCCTTGTAGCACTATAGTGAGTACCATGCACTTATTTTTTATTTTTTTCTTTTTATTGTCATAGTTTTATTTTGGATTAGCATTATAAATATTTGGAAGTTATTTAGTTTTTGCAATTCTATGAATTTTATGATCATATCAAAGGTGACCAAACTGCAACATCAATCACACACACTGTCACATCTGCCCAGGCTGCCTGCACATTAGTGGTTATCGTTATTGTCTTGATTCACCCTATACATTCTCTTGCTCTGTTATACGTTGCTATTATTAGATGTAAATCAAACATATTTTTTGAGCATGATTCAAACCCAGATTTATATATTTTTTAAATTAACTAATGTAGGGCAATTAGTTATTATTATTTTGTCGGTACACCACTATATGCCTGTATATATCTTCTTTCATGTCTAATAATTTCAATTCTATCAATTTGTCATGAGAAGTCATCGAATATATATGTATACATAATGCATTTTATGACAGGAAGCTGCCCAAAAAGTGGGAGAAGAGCTCATCAAAGCATGCAAAGAATTAAACATTTCGGAGATATCATCTTATGACCGGAATGGATTTGCCAAAGGGGAGAGGATGGCTGCATTTGAGATTGCTATCTCACAGCATGGATTCTTGCCACACTAGCAACTACTACTAGTCTTCTTCTTCTTCTTCTTCTTCTTCTTCTTCATTGATGTAATTGATAGCATATGTTGTGTAGTTTTGAATTGCTATTATGGTATATACTCTTAATTATTGATATTTAAATGTTGTTGAAAATTATATTTTGATTAAAGCTTTGATTATGTCACAAAGACTGTGAAACCGTGAACCACCTTCTAATCAGATTTCTCAGAACGCATCTGAAGCTTCTTCAAGCTTAACCTAAACATTCAATCTCTCCCCCAATCTCTTTTAGAGGATTGGACAACCTGGATTTATTCCTTAGAGGATAACTGTAGCAGGACTTAGCGGCGTCCGCCCTTGGCACGGACGTGACCGGGCCGCTTGGCCGAGAACGTGATCGAGGCAAGATCATGCGCAGCACAGAATGTACGGTCGGACATCACTCTCGGTCATGAGCGGAGTGATTCCCGCACAACCTACCTCAGGGCGTGATTAGGGCACGTTGGTAGGGCCGCGCGCATGACCGAGCGGGGGATGTGATGATACCGACAGTGTTGGGTCGAGAGGAAGGCCAAAAATATTCTAAGGCATTAGCCTAGAATATATACATGGCTGGGCTAGTCATGTGGCACTTACCGAGGGATATGGTGGCGGCATGGGCATGTCACCATCGGTAAGGGGGTCTGACTGAGCATGGTGCGGCGTTACCGGTGTGACGTGCGTTGATGGCACCGCATGGCGCTGGGCTGGCAGCAGTAGGGCATGGCGCAAAGGCTGGCACGGCATGGCCTGTGCAAGGGCGCAGGGCGAGGTCTCGGCAGGACATGGCGCAAGGCGTGGTGCGAGCATGGCCGAGTGACACACCTCGTATGGCCGGTGGTGACGCAAGCAGCCTGATGCAAGGTTGATGTTCGCGAGATGGCGAGCATGGGTCAGGCCTTACCCGCAGTGGTTATTTCTGATTGGATTGCCTATATATAGAGGCAAATGGAGGCTATTGGAGGCCAAGTGAGTTATTGTAGCCTTGAGGCAATGTTGTAAACTTAACCATTTCAAGAGAGTTATATTTTCTCTCTTTATACTTGGTGTTCTTCGCCTCTTTGCATCTTCTCTTAACCAGATCCTTGGGCAGACGGAGGAGAAGGCTGGGCTGGTGCGTTGGTCGCAGTTAGTCGCCGCACGGTGCTGGATCAAAGGATTAGCCCCCGTGACAATAACCAATGTGTCATTTGGGATCTTCTTTTCAGAGCTATTTTCTGAAACATTTGGTTAAAAAAATAATCATATTTTTAATTCAAATGTTCTTTACTAGTTTCTTTAATGTTCAAAATTTTTCACATGCTATTTGCTTGGATTTCCACAGTTAAGGATCAACACCAACTTCCTAGTAGCTCTATCCAAAATATTAAGCGTTCTCTGAATTTCTTGAGCGCTAGATCATTAGATTCAGCAAACGCGACACCACAACAGCAGCCACAGGAGTGATCCCGTCTAGCCTATCTGAGTTAATCTACATCTCCTTCTGGTGGACCTCGTCTGCTCAGCCGCTTCTTGTCTGTTTTTTTGCTTTTCCCTGTGTAGAGTTTAAGTGTACATCATCTCTCATGATGCTCCTTTAGCCCCTTTTTGTTTTCTTCTTTTGTCACTCTCTTGTTTTTTTTGTTTTCCTCTTTGATTGTTTCTTGTCTTTTGTTTTTGCTCTTTCCTTGACTCGGATTATTATTTGAATGATTTCTTTAGCATCAATGCAAAAATTCCTAAGAGATTAGTAGAATATAGTTTATAGTTTTAATAGTCTCAGTCAATTAATTATGCATGAGAGATGATATTCTTCACAACCTTGTCGAGCATGAATATATCACAAATGCCTGTTCAATGTTTTTAGAGATTTTTATTAAAAAGTAATTTTAAAAATCAGAATTTTTGTGCACAAGAAGCATGAGCCCGCCCTCCTTTTCTCCACATGTCAATATATATATATATATATATATAGAGAGAGAGAGAGAGAGAGAGAGAAAATTTTAAAAATTAATTATTTGCATGCTGGTATTTTTATGACACATCTAGGGTGTAAATGAGCCGAGCCGAGCCGAGCCAAGTATCACTAGACTCAAGTTTAGCTCGTTTATATTTTTTAAAGGCTTGAGCTCGGTTCAAGCTCGTTCGAGCCATATTTTTTATGCTTAAGCTCGGCTCGCTGAAAGCTCGAGTAGCTCGCGTTTGGCTCGTAAAGCTCAAAATTACTTATACTCAAACTAAACTCGAGAAGCTCAAGCTAGTTAACCTATCATTTTTAAATAATGTAGATAAATCTAATATAATTCATAATAAAACTCCAAATTCAACACATCTTCATTATATTCATAATAAAATTACAAGCTTCAAATATAATAAATTTGGGGTTTATTTGGGGTTAGAATTTAGAAATTAGAATAGTGTGGTTTATATACTTAGATATTTTTGTAATTTAAATATAACTACTTTTTTTTAATATTTTATATATAGAAGATCGTTTATTCTTGCGAGCCTCACAAGCTGAGTATTTTTAAGGTCGAGCTCGGTTCGCCAAGTTAAACAAGTAGTTCGAGCTCGGCTCGGCTCGTGAAAAGTCGAATCGAATTTGTGCATGGACCAAGTCGATCTCAAGTAACTCACAAGTAGCTGGACTCATTTACATTCCTAGACACATCAACATGTATAAAAAATATTTACAAATTAAGAAAAATCAAAGAGTTTACAAACCATAATATACAAAAATTACAATACAAAACCACCTGAAATTAGAATGATCATTAAAGCATATTCAACATTGATGTGGCCCATCTAGGAAAATCGAATAAAACTTCTATTATATTTTGTAATTTTTTAAATTAAATATATATAGAGAGATGTATATATAATATATATATCCATGTTATGAATAAGAAATGATCCTCAGATACATTGAAAAGGGAGACAATCCCTTGAGGAAAGCATTGAGGAGATTCTGTAACAGTGTAACCAATCTAATTAAGAAGGTCCCCAATGTAATTTGTCCGCCTTTGAAACAGATGCGTCTTTTAATTCCTGTCCTACCTTCATTTCAAATTTAAAGATTAGCCAGTGTAAACAATGTAAAAAGTATTCATCATCTTGACTTGATAAAATTAACTAAATAATAAGATTTATATCTGCTAGAGCATATAGTTTCTTTTAGTATCTCATTTAAGTTTTTGTTAAAAAAAAAGATATAAAAAAAAAATCCATGCATAACTTTTTTTTACATTCAATAAAATGAAGATAACAGTTTGAAGGGTATTTATAATGATGAACATGCTAATACAAAATCGGGAACATTAAAGAAAGGAAACTTCACTATGTAAGTTACTTTCCAATGTAATGAACTTGTTTGATTCATGCAAAAGGGACCTTAAATTTGTCATCCATATGAAGTTTAACATGTAAATGGGATGTAACTTCAAGTCACTCCAATTTACTTCTCCTTTGTAGCTATAAAGAATTACATTAGTCACTTTTTATTTAGCTATATTTGTAAAACAAAAAAGTAAGATTTTTTTAATAAATGTCGATATGCCAACCCTTAACCGGAAGTAGCGGCAAAATTTGAATAGTAGATAAAGGGGCAAATATAACTTAATAAACTATAAGTATATTCAAATTATATAATAACACAACTGAAATACTATATTTTCAAATTGATTTTTCTTAATAAATCAGTAGTTTATCTATTTTATTAAAAAAAAATCTTCAAATTGATAGAACATTAAATTAAGAGGCTTATTTTTAAATTAAACTTTGTAAAATTTAATTATTTCTTCATATCAAGTTCTAAAAAATTAAATGTTTAATTTCATATTATACTTTATAAAATTATATATATATATATATACTTTTTTTCATATTAACAATACACAATTCAAATTTTATTTGTCATATTTAAAAAATACATTTAAGACGATTGTCCCCTTTCTCTTCCATTCTCTTCTATGTGGCTCATCTACAGGTTGGAAGGAAATTGAATCCATGATGGACTATTACTCTTTTAGTTAAAAAAAAAAAATCTAGAGCAAAAAAGAACTGGTTTATTTTTATTAAAACTAAAATATAATATATTAAAATTAATTTAGTGGTGTCATTATTTATGAAGATGATGAAAAAAATTAGAATTTTTAGACTAGTTATCCTACAAGCAAAACTCCATTACAAAGAAAAAGAAAGCTGTAACTTAATGCTAAAAAAATTGTCAACAAGTGAATAATTAAATATCACCATTGAATTGTTAAGCTTGATCAAAACTCTTTCATGTCCCTCGTGGTTCACACTGTTCAGACAGCTAGCTCTATTTCCAAGAAAGCCTGTCAGAAAGTCCAAACCAACCCATTTCCATCAAGTTGGCTCTTTGCTGCATATTAACCAGTCTCTACTTCCAATTAATTAGTCTATAACTGCAATCCAGTGACAACCATATCACTCATGCACAAAATGGACAACAAACTTATTGGTAAGCCCTGCTGGGCTTGTCCTCATTGCAGCAATATTACTCAACTAATTACTGTCCATGTTCTGTTCTGTTTTGCTCATTCTTTTTTTCTCCAAAACAAATTCAAATTAACACAATCAAACAGACACCCTCAAAATATAAGTCTTCATGCATTAATTCATTAATTATTAAGATAAAGCAAAAGAGTGAGCATAGAAAGGCTGCACTTACACACTAGCTAATTAAAATTTAGGGAACTCAATCTCAGGACTACACTTGCGCTTTTTATAAAAGGGACAGTCAATGAAATCCTTGCCTAATTTATCAACACACAGGTAGATCTGGAAGAGCTGGGGATTGCGAGAAGCATCCCTGTTGCATTCAATGCTGGGGAGCACTCCGAGCGCCTCCTTAATCACTTCGGTGATGTGCTTGGTGCTGTATAATTCGCCATTAGGCCTAATGTTGGCATCCTCGAGGATGCTAAGAATGTTAGCTTTGTTCTGGAGATCAAGTCCTGCCCGGAAGTACGAGTGTTGGTCGAGTATGGACTCAGAGCAGGTGCCATACCTGTTCCACTCATGTGCCCATAACTTGCTCCCGTCCGCACTCGGACATTCAAGTGTTGGCCACTTGGTTTGCATCTTCGGTAACAGATCCTTTATCTGCACCATTCCAAATCAGCTTAAGCTTTTAAATTGAATCCAACCCAAATAATATTTTTTTAATAAAACTCAAATAATATTAATATGTTTGATTTAACTTTAATATAATATATAAATAAATAATATACAATTAATATAATATAATTTGGACACAGGAAATGTGTGACAGACCTTGGTTGCATCATAGCGATTTTTATAATCACAATCATGAGGATATTTGCCATTGTCATAGTTTGGCCAGAGGCCGTGGATGGTGAAGTTTGCCTCCGGATTAATCCCCGTCGTCGGATAACAACAACCCCGTCTTGTATCACAGTGTGATCCCGGCCACTGTAAATCCACAATCATATATACACATATCAACAAAGATATATATATATATAGCAAGGAAAAAAAATTATACCTGTTGAACAAAGTAAAAGAAGTCATAACTCCTTGCAACAGAAAGAACTACAAACAGGAGGAGGAGAAGAGATATGAAGGGAAAAGTGAAGGTTTTGCTCTTCATGTTTTTTTTTCCTTAAGTTACCAACTAACTAAATGAGTTTGAATGATATGATTGGCCGATTGGCCGGCCATTGCTGTATTTATAAGCAAAGATTGGCATGTTCCCTCTTCTAAATTATTAAGTTATGGGAGAACATGGGAAACGTTCATGATCATCAAGCAACCTTGTCTCTTCAACTTGTGTTTTTAAAACCCTTTTTTGGCACGTGATTTTGTGTTCCTATAGGTTTTTGATAAATTGAATATTAAAGAACAGTGGATTACCATGTGGATACATTTTTTTAAATATAACTAGCTTATACTCCGAATCTCGAAGTTGGTTGGTGATAACATTCAACAAAACACCAAAATTACCATATATATATATACATCAAAGTTTTATAAGTATGTTCGCTATAAAACTTTTTTAATCAAGAAAAAATGTTCATTTGAGTTAGAACACGTGGTGATAAGAAGCTTTGCTGAATAAAGATAAGCCAGTTGGCTTTGAGATCCAAACCTAAAGTTTTTTTTTTTTTAACAAAGATGACAAGCATCAAATCAAAGGACGGGCACGTGGGAGGATACGAGGCACTTGAAGACCTCACAATACACTCACATGCGCAAGCTGGGGATCGAACTCAAAGAGCCACCTTTCGTAACCCAAGACGAATCCCCTACGCAGGGACTTGAATACCAATAGACTTAAAAGTCGTTGGTTCCAAACCTAAAGTTTAATCAGTGACTAATTAACTAATAAGGACATCTCCAATAATGTGTTAGTTTTGAAAAAAAGATTCAAATTTGGTACAGGGCACGCCAATCCGGAGCAATACCCTGAGCCAAATATAATTTCTGCTACAGTGGTGTGTAGGATATTGTGCACCATTGTAACAACATTATTATTATTATTATTATTATTTTTTTTTTTTGTTTTGATATTCTGTTTTTTATTTTTTAAAGTTATATTTATAATTTTTATATTTTAATTAAATTAATAACTTATAATTTAAGTTTATATTTTCAATTAATAAGAAATATAAAATAAAAAAATTAATTTGTAAAATATAAATTCATTAAATTAACAAAAATTACATGAACGATAAAATAAAAATATAAAAAATAATCCTAAAACATACATTACCATCGATACCAAAAAGAAAAAAAAACGAAAACACCCAAAATACGAATATAGTCTGCATGTTATCGCTACTTCCACCAATATTGCCGAATATGTCATTAAACATATAGTCTAGTACTTTGCAATGATTTAGAATTTAAATTTAATGGAAAAGATTTAAAGATGATTAAATTTGTTGATAGTATGAATATATAAATTGTGAAATGAGAAGAATATTCTTAAAATATTCTATTTTAGAGTTAAAAATAGAGATGATGGTTGGAAAAATTTTCATTATAGAAGCTGTATTTTTTAGTTTTGAAGAGCCAAATATAGAGTTTTGGGTTGGAGATGGCCTAAGAAGTCAGTATAGAAGAGGATTATTTTTTTGCATATAGTTTAAGTTTAAAAGTATTATAATACTTTCCAAAGATACGAAATGATCTTAAAATTTAATACTGTATTACTTAATTTTTAGTCATGCAACTTGTCACACCCCACATTTTTCTCCATCAACATGTAATGGCAAAGATGACATTTCTCCATATTTGTCGCCTTTGTGGGAGGTGGAGAGAGTTAGGGCGTGTTTGGTTCATTGAAGTGGGTTCCGAAGTGGCTGAATCCGTCAGTTCCGGAGCAGGTCCTTGTGTTTGGTTCGCTGAAGTGTACTCGGAAGTGGTGATTTGACTACTTCGGGGTCGGCTGAGTTCCACCGTTTCACTTCGGTTTAAAAAACCCCGAAGTGGGTTTTGAAGCCCCTGAGTTCCGCACGTGGGGTCACGTGGTGCCTCATTTCCCAATGCCACTTCGAGACCCTTCTTGCATATGCTTCTCCGCCATCCCGTCTCTTCCACTCCTCTCTTCGTCTTCATTCTCTTCTAGGGTTCTCCGCCTCCATCTCGTCTACTCCACTCCCGTCTCTCCCTCTCCTCTCTTCTAGGGTTGTCCACCTTCCTCTCGTCTTCTCCCTAGCATCAGAGTCTTTGTCGCCACCATCTCTTCCTCTCTTGGAAAGACTGTGTTTTTCTTGTTCGCCAGCAGTTGAGATCTACTCGGTAGACTTCTTTGCTCCGAGAAATGGTTGAAAACGACGATTTTTTTGTTTGAGTTTTGTTGTTTACCATTCTTTCTCGGCGTATTTTGCTGTTATTTGTTTTCCATTTCGTTTGTGTTGTTTCCTCAAGTTTTCAGATGGTATTATGAACGTATTATGCTTTTCATGGATTTTGACTCTACCTCCGGTGATCCTTGCAGATCTGCAAGAAACCCTTTGGTTTTTTAAATCAATGTTGTTTTTGATTTGAAGTCCTTGTAGGTCTGGGGGTTCCCATGTATATGTTTGTATATCGGGTCTGTTATCTTCGTATTAGTGCGGAAAAATTTTAATCGTCGATTTTGTTGTATGGATGTTCTTTAGATACTGTCGATTTTTATTTAAAGTTCTTGTATATCTGGGTTTTTCATGGGATTTATTTCTTTATCAGGTTTGTTATCTTCGTTGTTTTTCATTATTATGTTTGTAATCATGGTATTATTACTCCTTATGCCTGCATGCTTGTGGCGTCGTTTATTCTGTTGTTTGCTAATATTATTATGTTGTGTTCTTCTATTGATAGAATCTATTGTTTTATTGATACTCTTTTTCTGTGTGGTGTTGTAGTTCCTTATTGCATGACATTAAAATTATGCTGTTTATTCTGTTGTTTGCTAATATTATTATGTAATCATCTATTGTTTTACTGGTCTGTTGTTCATTATTATTATTCTGTTGTGGTTTCCCCTCCATAGCATGTTTGATTTCTGCTTTGCCAATCTTTATGAACATGTGAGCATCCATTGTTTGAGTAATACTCTTCTATTAGGTGTTGTTGTTCCTCCTTGCAACATATTACAATTCTGCTGTCATTTATGTTGTTTGCTAATATTAGTATGTTGTCTTGTTCCATTGAAAGCATGTTTTATTTGTGGTCTTCGGTCTGTTCAACCATAGAAACATGTGTTACTATTATTATTCCTCCTTTTTTTTGTGTTATTATTCCTTGTCACAGCATGTTTTAACGGTCTGTTGTTCATTAGTATTATTCTGCTGTCCTTTCCAATCTTGACAAACATTCATCTATTGTTTTATTAATACTCTTTTTTCTGTGTGGTGTTGTAGTTCCTTATTGCATGACATTAAAATTGTGCTGTTTATTCTGTCGTTTGCTAATATTATTATGTAATCATCGATTGTCTTACTGGTATGTTGTTCATTATTATTATTATGTTGTGGTTTCTCCTTCATAGCATGTTTGATTTCTGCTTTTTCAATCTGTATAAACATGTGAGCATCCATTGTTTGATTAATACTCTATTAGGTGTTGTTGTTCCTACTCGCAGCAGATTAAAATTCTGCTGTCGTTTATGTTGTTTTCTAATATTAGTATGTTGTCTTCTTCCATTGAAAGCATGTTTTATTTGTGGTCTTCGGTCTGTTCAACCATAGAAACATGTGCTACTATTTATTTAACCATCTAACATCTACTGTCTTTTTTCTTAGCATGTTTTTTGTGTTGTGTTTTTTGTTGATTAATTTAAAGTAGTTGCATGTTCACATGAATAATGTTATCCTTAAATTATGTAGATGGATAGCTGGATTGTAAATGATCGTGTTAGGCCGTTGGTTGCCGCATTCACTACGATTGTTGTTGTCGTTGCCTGCCTAATTGAGGACATGCATGAATCTAGGCAAGGAAGAAGTAAGGAACCATCCATGTTTCGAGACTTAACTAGGAAAAATCATATGGAACGTATTTTAAGGAGTGGTCGCGATTATTGCGTGAGCTATCTAAGGATGGATGTAGGTCCCTTCATGCATCTAGCTTCGATCATGCGTGATAAACTCCTCTTACAGGACACACGCCATACATCTGTCGAGGAACAGTTAGCCATGTTCTTGAATATTGTTGGTCACAACACCAAAAATAGGACCATGAGAATTGAGTTTCTCCGATATGGGGAAACGATTAGCCGATATTTTAATTGTGTTCTCACAGCTGTGTGTGCCATTCGAGATGATTTTGTACATCCCCCTAGCTCAAACTGTCACTCAGAAATTGAAAGTAATCCCAATTGGTACCCATTTCAAAGTAAGTAAATAGGGTATATTACATAAATTTAATAATTTCCCCTAACCCTTTCATTCCATATGTTCGTTCATGTATTTTTGTATGTGTAGGACTGTATAGGTTTGTTGGACGGGACGCATATTGATGCGTCCGTCCCCCCCCAAGAAATACCTCGGTTTCGTGGTCGTAAAGGGCCAACTCAAAACGTGTTGGCTGTTGTCAACCCTGATTTGCAATTCACTTATGTTTTGGCGGGTTGGGAGGGATCCGCTAATGACTTCACTGTCTTAAAAGATGCTCTAGCAAGACCACAACCGGAAGGATTAAAATTGATAGAAGGTAGGAAAACAAAAAATTATACGCACTAAAATATTAGACAAACGAACACTTGATAGGTGTCATTGTTGTAGGAAAATATTATCTTGTAGACGCCGGTTACACCACAATGCAAGGATTCATAGCACCTTATCGTGGTGTTAGGTATCACTTGAAAGAGCACAGTGGAAGGCCGCCAACAAATCCAAAGGAATTGTTCAACCTTCGACACTCGATGCTTCGTTCTCGTGTAGAGCGCGCTTTCGAAATCTTGAAAAATCGTTTCAAGATTCTTACATCACACCCTTTCTTCCCTTTCAGGACACAGGTTAAGTTAGTCCTTGCATGTTGCATATTGCATAACTATATAGCACGTGTCGACCCAAATGATATGTTCTTGCATGATGGAAACACACAAAATGAAGACATTATTATGGCATCACAACCCCGATCGCAGCGAGAACAACGTGAAGAAAATCGGCAATGGATTGAACTTAGAGACAAGATAGCGAATGACATGTGGATGCGTTATAGTGGTTTGGGTTAATTATTGGCATTATGGTTCGGTGACTGTAGCATTGAGAACATTTTCATATTTGCGCCTGTTTTCTCTGGATGAGTTTATTTCCGCATAGCATTTCTGTATTCCTGTCGTATGGGTACTGTATTCCTTTCATGTGTCATTGTTTCCTGTTTTGTTTATTATTCCCTTCTGTTGTTCACTCTTCATGCTTGACTGTTGCATATTTTCATGCGCTTGCGCATGACTGATTTGCTTCCCTGCAATTGTTTTCTTGATAGAAGGTAGGACAACCAGCAGTTTTAATCAAAAAGATTTAAGAATCTTACACAGTTACCATTTTGCAAAAAATAAAATCCAGTTTCAATGGAGAGTATTGGGCATACAACTTCGCGGTCATCATCAAAAGCCTCTGGCAGCAAGCGCGGTACACCTAACAAGAGATGGAAGGTTGAATACGACAATTACTTGATCCCGATTCTGGTGGAATAAGTAAAAAAGGGCCTGAAATGTGACAAATCATTCAAACGAGCAGCGTTTGTCTACGCAGCTGTAGCAGTCAATTCTAGGTTTGATACTGAGTTCAGTGCGGAGAACGTTGAAAATCATTACAGAACCTTGAAATCTCGGTACTGTGAGATAAAGAAAGTCAGAGATCTTAGTGGTGCAGGTTGGGATGATGCCACAAAAACCATCACCCTTGATCCCATGGTTGCGTTGGCATACGTCGAGGTGACATGTTATAACTTTACTTGTAATGTTCGTACGATGAAATCATTATTCATGTGTTCTTTGGTCTGTGTGGAAAATGTTTACAGGCACACCCGGCGGCAAAGGCCTTTATTAACAAACCAATTGAGCAGTACGAGGGATTGCGAATTATATGCGGGGACGATAATGCAACAGGAGCGTATGCGACCTTTGTGTTCGCTGATTTGGGGGGTAATGGCTCAGAAAATGAAGGCAACAATATGCACGACTTTGATGAAGTGCCGGTACAACAACCAAGTGATGATGATGCCGATGCAAATTCTGCCCCACCTGTTGTGAGCAGTCCTGTTAGTTCATCCACCCCAAGATCACAACGTTCAAGCAGGGGTTCAAAAAATCCGTCAATGATGGGTGATCTCATTGTTGTTGTGGGGGAAATGGCATCCGCCATTAAGAACCCCACTCACTGGACAGAGAGCTTGTATGCGAAGGTCATGGAGGTGGATGGCTTTGAGAAGAAGGAACTTGTGCAGGTTTTTGACTTTCTGCAATTTCGTGAGATTGAGGCAAGAGGCTTCATAGCGAAGGATATAGACCTGAGGAAGGATTGGATTGAAGGTTTCCTATCCAGGATGGTTTGATCCAGCTCTAACCAAGCGACTGCGTGACTTTACTTAACCCTACTTCTGCAGACATCTTTATCTTATTCTATGTTTGTGCAAGTGCATGCATTGTGACTGCGTATGGTTGCATCATCCATGCATCTTTTTTTTTTTCTGACATCCGCATGTGTTATTTGTCATGTGCATCTCTCTGTTTTGAACTTGTTGACATGTGTGCCTGTCTGGACCTACTTATCTTTATGCTCTATGATGCTCTGCATGGTTTGTTTATTATTCAGTTGTCACTAATATTTCTTAGTTTGTTGTCTCTGTTTTGTTTGGATTTCAGGTTATGAGAGGATGGCAATGATGAGAGGCAAAGTGACAATGCACTGAGGCACAATTCTTTAGCATGATACATAATCCAAACTGGATCGCTGGCGGGGCAAAATGATGGGCATTTCGATGCCAATCTTTTGCAGCCATTGTGAATCTGATTTGGGTGGGTGTCAAGGTGGTACTAAATTAGTGTTATTCTGCATTTCTTAAATTGTTTGAATTCCATCTGTGTTATTATGTTTTACTGTATTAGCTTATTTTCAACTGTAAATTGTTTTCCAACTTATTTATACAAGTGCGGCGAGGCAATCAGGAGGCACGTTGTGCCACCATTGCAGCCGCCTTGTAATTGGTACCTGCGGTTGTGTTTTAATACAAGAACTTGTGCCAATGAAAGTGCGTAATTGTCTGACTTGCTACTGCCTGAGCCATGCCAAGCGAAAAGGCCCTATTTTTGTTCTACTGATCCGGAAAACATTCAAGCATCACCTTCTAAATGAGCGTACGTATAGATTATTACTTTGTTTCAGTATTTTCCCCTTTAGAATGTCGTTTAGAAGCATGTTTTGCTCATAATAAAAATTAATCTGTGCCCCTGTTTTTCTTTAATAATGTTTTACCTATTTTACAAGTGTCTAATTTGTGCCAGCAGGGATAAATGAACTCCCTGTATTTATACCCTGATATAAGGCACATATTAATATAATTTCATTCAGGTAGCATCCCTTTATCTTGCCATTGTTGGTATTGGTTCTGTTGTCTGTTCCATTTATGAGAAGAAAGCACTTGGTATAGCATAGCAATGTATTATGAACACTGTTTGGTACTCATGCTAACGGAAGTTTTTTTGTTTAGATGCCAGAAAACTGAATGTTGTATAAGTAATTTGGCTTTATGATATTGGTTTGGTTGGGTCAGTGCTCTCAAAGACTGATTGGGTTCGATGTACTTATATAATTTTCTCATTCTTGTAGGTTGGCTAGCTGCAATGAACTCATATAATGACCCTTCAGCTGTATGTGTTGTGCATGCATCCCTCAGGGATTCTCACTCAGAACTCTCATTTGGAGAGATGTATTTATTTATTTATTTCTTTGGAAAAATAACATGAAGATCAGGTTTATGATATTATGCATGTGATCTAGCTACTTATAGTGTTGCATTTGACTAGGTTCAACTTTTGGCGTAATATGCTTGTTCCTTTACATATATTTGTTGAAGATAATTGTCTAATAGGGGCTTTATGCAGTGGTTTCTTTATGCATTTCAGCCTCATCTGACTATTTCTATATTCCAGTTCTTGATCAGGCACTCATTCTCTCTCTCTTCATAAATCTGTATAGCTCTCACTGTTATTTTTCTCTTGTTCAAGGTTGAAGAAGATTTTATTATTTGAAACGTGCTGAGTTGAATTGCTTCTCATTTTGTACATCTTTTATGCTTCTCCAGGCATGCTACACCGCGTATTGAATTGCTGTTGTACCTTTCAATCAGCTTTGGATTTATCTTCTCCGTGAAATCAGAAAAACTGGTTTTTTTCCCTGTATTTGCAGTTGATAACTTAAAAATCCCAATGGGGAGGTGTTTTGATTTGTTCTTATCAAAAGTGTTTGTCATATCTCACAGGACTGAAATTGTTGTACAGTTGGTTTTTGTTTCTCTACTGAATTTCAAACAACCATTGCTGAAGAATAGAGAGGAATTTATTGGATTGTCTTATTATTGTTGGTCTGGTTGTTGGTGATGTTGTTTGTGTGTGTCCAGGTGTTTGTTAGTTAGTAAAGTTTGACCTACCAAAATCTTTTGAGGGTGTCAAACTTCATGTAATGTTTGTTGAATTCTTGATAAATTAAATTATTGATAACTATTTATGCAATGTTTATTATATTGATAACTCATTTCAATTTGGGATACAGGAAAAGGAAAATTAAATAACTTAAATTTATGTAATGCTTGTTATATAGATAATATATGTAAAAATTAATTTTGGGTAAAGGGAATGAAAAATTAGATAAGTTAATATTTCGTTTTAAGGAAAACGAAAAAAAATTAAATTAAATATTGGAAACTTGAAATTATTCAATACCCAACATGTTGCTTTATAAATCTTTTTTTCACATTTCACTTCTTATTTTGTTGTTAGGAAAAATACCAACTCTTGTTTTGTTGTTAATATATCATAATCGATTTCAAAATTAATTTTAAAGAAAAAAGTTAAAAAAATAAAACAACTTGATTAAGGAAAAATTAATTATTATGAAATTAAATAAGTCATTGATATATATATATATATATATATATATATATATATATATATATATATATATATATACACACACACAACCAACATGGGGTAACCATACCCCTATACCAGAGTGGTGACCATAACCCCACTTCGGTGTTACCAAACACAAGGAACTGGTGAAGTCACTATTTCAAAATTTTCACTTCTACCAACCAAACACTTGAAGTGGTCACTGATGTTACAATTTCCCTCTTAACCAAACATATGGAAGTAGGCACCTCCAACTGAACTCCAAACTTCCACTGAAGTGGTGTTTTCAGACTTCCCTCACTTCGGTGCCTCACTTCCGAACCAAACACCCCCTTAGTGGAGGTTGGTGGAGAATATTTTATATTATTTGGTGATAAGTGCCACCTACCCCATTATTTGAACCCTTGGATTAAAATGATTATAGCTCTTGATTTATTAGGTGGAGAGCTATATAAACCCCTCATGACAAGTTGTAAAAACACACAAGAGTGTTTCATTACAAGCATTTATTATACAAGAGAGATTGCTCCTCATCTTCTTGCTTATTTATTTTGCTTGTGTTCTTGCATATTTTCTTTATTACTTTACATGCTTTACTTTCTTTGTCAAGTTTACATTTTTATACTTATAAGTTGTAATTGTTAAGTAATCAAAGAAGGGAAGGCTGCCTTGGTTCGGTTTGAACATTAAACAAACACTTAAAATGTGAACAAAAAACTAACCAAAGGCCGCACAGAACCTTGAATGAAATAACAAGCCCGTGACAAGTGGTACTAGAGCCATGGTTTTTTTTACATCTTACTTTTGAAAATGTTAAAATCTCAAAGCGAAGTGACCCAAGACGCCAAGAAGAAGCAACCAAGGAAGGAGAGAGTAAGCTCTAGAGATGTCATGGCGGACATGAACACAAGGCTCTCAAAGGTGGAGCTTGTGGTATTTTTATGACATATCAACATGTATAACAAAAATTTACAAATTAAGAAAAATCAAAGAGCTTATAAACCACAATATACAAAAATTACAATAGAAAACCACTTGAAATTAGAATGATCATCAAAGCATATTCAACATTGATATGGCCCAGCTAGTAAATTGAATAAAATTTCTATTATATTTTGTATTTTTTTTAATTAAATATATATAGAGAGATGTACATATAATATATATATCCATGCTGTCATGAATAAGAAATGATCCTCAAATACATTGAAAGGGGAGACAATCCCTTAAGGAAAGTATTGAGGAGGTTCTGTAATAGTGTAACCAATAATTAAGAAGGCCCCAAATGTAATTTGTGTTAGATTTCATCAAACCTAATTATGACATCTATGTCGTATATTATATGCAGAAGAGGATCACTTATCTCCAGTCATAGTAAATAGTTGAAAACGACGATAGCCTTTAAGTCTACGCTTGAACTTGAAGTAACCATGGACTCTTCCAATCTATCCCATCCTCTCCCACTGATGGAGCTAGGTATTCCCAAAAACGATAGATTGGGGACCCCTGGTGATGTCTTATATATAATCCTTACCATCAAAGGATTAACTCTACTTAAATTTTAAGTAGATCATTATCGAAAGTGCCAATTAGAGTTAACTTAGGATTCCTATTAGATAAAGTGATAGACCATTATATATAACTTGAATTCAAGTTTGATTAATATCATCACGAAGTTAATTCAGAATAGAACTCAAACTAACAATTTGTCCTCCTTTGAAATAGATGTGTCTTTTAGTTCATGTCCTATCTTCATTTCAAATTTAAGGATTAGTCGGTGTAAACAATGTAAAAAGTATTCATCATTTTGATTTGATAAAATTAACTAAATAATAAGATTTATATCTACTAGAGCATTTAGTTTCTGCTAATATCTCATTTAAGTTTTTGTTAAAAAAAAGGTATAAAAAAAATCCATACATTCATTGTTGTTACATTCAATAAAATGATGATAACAGTTTGAAGGGTATTTATAAAGATGAACATGCTATTACAAAATCGGGAAAATTAAAGAAAGGAAACTTCATTATATAAGTTATCTTCCAATGAAATGAACTTGTTTGCAAAAGGGGCCTTGCATTTTTCATCCATATGAAGTTTAACATGTAAATGGGATGTAACTTCAACTCAATCCAATTTACTTCTCTTTTTTAGCTATAACGAATTACATTAGTCACATTTTATTTAACTATATTTGTAAAAAAAAAGTAAATTTTATTTTAATAAATGTCGATAAACCAACCCTCAACTGGAAGTAACGGCAAAGTTTGAATAGCAGACAAGGGAGCAAATATAACTTAAAAACTGTATGTATATTCAAATTGTATAGTAACATTAACATTGATAGGATATTAAATTTAGATGCTTATTTTCAAATTAAACCTTATAAAATTTAATTATTCTTTCATATTTGGCTCTAAAAAATTAAATGTTTAATTTCATATTATATCCTATATATATATATATAAACTTTATGATATTAATAATACAAAATTCAAAGTTTATTTGTCTTATTTAAAAAATATATTTAAGACTATTGTTCCTCTTATCTTTTATTCTCTTCTATGTGGCTCCACCATTGGTTGGAAAGAAGTTGAATCCATGATGGACTATTACCTTTTTAGTTAAAAAAAAAAAATCTAGACCAAAGAAAACTGGTTTATTTTTATTAAAACTAAAATATAACATATTAAAATTAATTTAATGGTGTCATTATTTGTGAAGATAATGAAAAAAAAAATTAGAATTTTTAGACTAGTTATCCTACAAGCAAAACTTCATTGAATTGCTAAGCTTGATCAAAACTCTTTCATCAGTTCATGTCCCTCTTGGTCCACGTTGTTCAGACAGCTAGCTCTCTTTCCAGGAAGGCATGTCAGAAAGTCCAAATTAACCAACCCATTTCCATCTAATTGGCTCCTTGCTGCACATTAACCAGTCTCTCCTTCTACTTAATTAGTCTACAACTGCAATCCAGTGACAACCATATCACTCATGAACAAAATGGACTACATACTTATTGGTAAGCCCTGCTGGGCTTGTCCTCATTGCAGCAATATTACTCAACTAATTACTGTCCATGTTCTGTTCTGTTTTGCTCATTCTTTTTTTTCTCCAAAACAAATTCAAATTAGCACAATCAAACAAACACCCTCAAAATATAAGTCTTCATGCATTAATTCATTAACTATTAAGATAAAGCAAAAGAGTGAGCCTAGAAAGGCTGCACTTACACACTAGCTAATTAAAAAGCAGGGAATTCAATCTCAGGACTACACTTGCGCTTTGGATAAAAGGGACAATCAATGAAATCCTTGCCTAATTTATCAACACACAGGTAGATCTGGAAGAGCTGGGGATTGCGAGACTCATCCCTGTTACATTCAATGCTGGGGAGCACTCCGAGCACCTCCTTAATCACTTCAGTGATGTGCTCAGTGTTGTATAATGCGCCATCAGGCCTAATGCCGGCGTCCTCGAGGATGCTAAGAATGTTAGCTTTGTTCTGGAGATCAAGTCCTGCCCTGAAGTACGAGTATTGGTCGAGTATGGACTCGGAGCAGGTGCCATGCTTGTTCCACTCGTGTGCCCAGAACTTGTTCCCGTCCGCGCTCGGACATGCAAGTGTTGGCCACTTGGTTTGCATCTCCGGTAAAAGATCCTCTATCTGCACCACTCCAAATCAGCTTAAGCTTTTGAATTGAATCGAAACCAAATAATATTAATACGTTTGATTTAGCTTTAACAAAATATATAAATAAATAATATACAATTAATATAATATAATTTGGACACAGGTAATGTGTGACAGACCTTGGTTGCATCATAGAGATTTTCAGAATCACAATCATGAGGATATTTGCCATTGTCATAGTTTGGCCAGAGGCCGTGGATGGTGAAGTTTGCCTCCGGCTTCCCCGTCGTCGGATAACAACAACCCCGTCTTGTATCACAGTATGATCCCGGCCACTGTAATCCACAGTTATATATACCATATCAACATATATATATAATATTTCATAGAACAAGGAAAAAATATAATTTATACCTGTTGAACAAAGTAAAAGAAGTCATAACTCCTTGCAGCAGAAAGAACTACAAACAGGAGGAGGAGAAGAGAGATGAAGGGAAAAGAGAAGGTTTTGCTCTTCATGCTTTTTTTTCCCCTTAAGATACCAACTAACTAAATGAGTTAGAATGATATGAATGGCTGGCCATTTCTGTATTTATAAGCAAAGATTGGCATGTTCCCTCTTCTAAATTATTAAGTTATGGGAGAACATTAGAAACGTTCATGATCATCAAGCAACCGTGTCTCTTCAACTTGATTACTTGTGTTTTTAAAACCCTTTTTTGGCACATGATTTGTTTTCATATAGGCTTTTGATAAAATGAATATTAAAGAACAATGGATTACCAAGTGTATACATTTTTTTTGGGTATAACTAGCATATACTCCGAATCTCGAATTTGGTTGGTGAAAACATTCAACCAAACACCAAAATTACCATATATATATACACATCAAAGTTATATAAGTATGTTCGTTATAAAACTTTTTTAATCTAGAAATATGTTCATTGACTTGGAAGTTAGAACACATGGTGAGAAGAAGCTTTGCTTGGAGGTTTGCTGAATAAAGATAAGCAAGTTGGCTTTGAGATTCAAACCTAGAGTTTAATCAGTGACTAATTAACTAATAAGAAGTCAGTATAGAAGAGGATTATTTTTTTGCATATAGTTTAAGTTTAAAAGTTATTATAATACTTTCCAAAGATACGAAATGATCTTAAAATTAAATACTGTATTACTTAATTCTTAGTCATGCAACTGGATCCATATTAAATTTTGTTAAATGCCCTTATGTTTTATACATTGTATAAGTGATTATCTTAATATGAACCATATGAAAGACTTTTCCATTAATGAAGATGTGGTTAGGTGATCCAAATTTTATTGTTTTTAATTAAGTTTTTGCCAAGGAAATGAGAAAATAATTTCCCAAGAAGTTAATTGTTACTCTAAAAAGAGATTAGAGTAACGTGTTGATGTCAGAATGAGAGGATATCTTGTTCAATGATACAAGAGAATGAGAAGGCAAGCAAGTTTGAGAAAGTTGTTAGTTAAGTCTGATGCGAACTTCTTTCATCCAAAAAACCAAGTCTAGCGGGAACTTCATTACCATTTTTCATTAAAAACTTTTATATTTAAACAATTAAATAAAATAATAATCCCAGATAAGCAAGCATTTATACATAATTTTTCTCCTTGAAACCACATGCAAGAAATCAAATACTATACACTCATATGTTTGAAAAAAAAAATTGCATGGAGTTCACAACAAGTGATTAAATCTCTTGGAGAAGCAAGGAAATTAGATATAATTTAAAATCCGTGTAAAGTAACAAACCAGAACAACAAAACACTCCTCGAGTACAAAATTTTGTAGTCTACTGCAACTACATAACCAGAAGACAGTCCTGAACTGGATACGACCGAGGAGAGTACAAAAAGAGGCAAGCAGTTACTTTCCTCCTCGCTTGCCATAACCACGTCCTCCTCTTCCACCACCACCAGATTTGCCACCATGGCCACCTCCCTTGTGTTTACTGCCATTTGAAGCTGAAGGCACCTTCATGTTATCAGGCAAGGGGAGGATGTGGTCCACACATTTGCGGAAGCTGAAATCATCAGAGGTCCCATCAGATCGCACAAGGAAGAAGCAGCGGCTTTTCCAGGCTGGGTGGACTCGAACCTGGAATGCCTGGATTCCAACTCCGATCTTCTTGTCAGGCTCTGGGTGTCCCTTCTTGATCAAGTCAAGTAAAACCAGGTGCTCATACTGCAGAAAAGGACCAGAATGTGATGTATCAGATGATTCATGCTTCTAAAAATTATAACAACCACTAGTTGTAAAACAAGAAGGATGCTGACGATCTAAATATAGTGTTACAGTCACTCAAGCTCCCCCAATACCGGTTCAAATTTACTTTATCAAAGAATCAAGCAGATTTGTGGAAATAACATGTACCAAGATCAGCTATTGATGTGCCATCAGAAATGGGTAATATTGAAATTTAAAGTCAAGGAAATATGGTAATTGATAAATTGCTGATGTCATAAGCTGATGGTTTCACTTTATAAATCAATCCATTGAATACAAAAAAGTCAAGTATGACTACAGACTATAAATGATGATATGGTACCCTGCATAATCGTTAGATCAACCTAATAAGTTTTGCCCAATGCTATAACTCTATCAATTCACAAGCTCCCATCTCACTGAACCCACAACTTGTAGTTTGGAGTTTGAAGATAATTCTTTCTTTATAAGAGATTCCACTTATAATGCTATTAAAACTCTTGAGAATAAATAGGAAGTAGAAAAAACAAAAGAAAGGCAGCCAACAAAATTTGGCAACGTATAAAAGTATTAGAGAACTCTAATAGACCAATTAAATCACCATTCATGCAACTTAATTTAAACACTGTTCTAGGGTGAGTCTTTTACCAATCAAGTGTCATTCTAAATATTTCAAAAGAAGCCAATATTAACATATCGAACCAAACCTAAATGAGAGTAGAAAGTCAATAGAGAGGGAGCTACTAGAATTGGTTCTTTCAGACAAGAAAGTACACTTGATATAAAACACATTTAATCAGCAGACAAATGCAAGCATCTTGAAATGAAATTCCAAATATCCATAAGTTGCAACTATTTGAATAAGCGCTCAGAATACATATTGTTTCCTCATGATTTAAATCACAAGGTCATTTTCTTGTTCCTTAATGGGCCTTTAAGCTTTGAAAGCATCAGGAACTGCAAAATAAATATAAGTCATTGGACAAACTTACATACCACTACTGCACAAATCCTTACACATGATTGCAATTTCCAAGTATGTATCAGCTTAAACTAGAACAGAAAGACAGTAAACAGACATTGGAAGCAAAGGAAAATGCAACAACAAATCTCCATTATTTGCTCTTAAAAGCAATTACCTCACCAAAGATAAGTATGACTAATGAAAGAACATATTCAAATCTGATAGCAGCTATTTCTCAAACAATCTTAAATAATAACAGAAAGTTATCCTGAGGCATCAGTTGCCACCATTTGGTTTAACTCTTTTGAACATTCAAGTGGTGCTTGGTTAGGGAACAAATTGAAAGAAATTCCACTCTCTCCAAGCAAACACCACTTTTGGAACAGGTTAAAACAAGGAAAAAAGCCATTTTACAAATTTTAATTAATTGAATAAACACAACTAATAACTGATGATTAAAAAAATCAATTATTAATTAGAAATTGCAGTTTTAATTGCAAAACACTTATTTTAATTAGCAATCATTGAGTCAAAGTTTTGTTGACATAAAAGTTATCTCCAAACCATATTCTAACTTCAAAACCACAATCTTGACTACTGACTATTCCAATGTAACCAAACACCCAGTGGGGGCCTGCAAGAAAATGAGAAAACAAATTTAGCCTGCTAACAAAATAAAGTCCATCCACCAAAGACACATACATGGCCACTCAGAAAGCCGCCTGAAGGTTAGAGTTCTAGGGCACGTAAGAATATGGTTTCACCACGAGAATGAATCAATTATTGGCTTAATCCAAATCTTTCATTATATAAGGAAGGGGATTAGTTCCTTATATTCATAAATACATGAATTCAAAGGCACTAAGAATTTCCTCCTCTTCTGTACCTTTTCTTTAAGCCAGGGTAATCTTTCCCTCACTTCCCATCTCCACAACTGTCTCTGAGCAAACATCCATTCTCTTTATTTTCTTATCTTTCACAGGATAATCAACAAAACTATAAGCTATTCAGAAGTCATTAAGCTGCGCCTTCTGAAAACATCTTCCAGATCAATCTCTGGAAAAGTTTCAAAATAACAATAAACTTTACAAAAACACAATTTCATAGGAATCAAAAGGAAATCACAAAGAGTAAATGATGATTTTTACTTAAATTCCTCGAATGCTTCAACTTCAATCTCCAATTAACAACTACTAATAAAACTAACCTAAATCTTCAAAAAAAGAAAAAAAAAGAAAAAAAAAAAAAAAAAAGCAAAATGAAAAACATATGATTAAGAGAGAAAAACACAAAACTTTAACATGCAATAAAATCAAATAAATTCACAGGGGGAAAAAAACCTTGTTGACATCGAGATTAGTAGACCAAGAATGCAGAAGCTTCATGAAATAATCAAACATCTCAACCGATGAACCAAAGTCTTTTGGGCCCAAACTCTTAGGACCCTCAGATCCCTTCTCACCCTCCTTTGAATCACTTTCTCCTCCCTTCTCCTTCAGCTTCTCGAGCCGCTCCTCTTCCAAAGACTTCTCCACCTTCTGCTTCTTCGAATTCCCATCGTTCTCCTCCTCCTCATTATCCTCCCTAGCTCTCTTGGTGGCGCCGTTCTCCTCCTGCTGCTCCACGCCGCCTTCAGCTTCCGCGGATCCGGAGATGGGCTCCAGCTCCATATCCTGCGCCGATGCATCCTGTGATGGGTTTGATTCCTCGATCGGTTGGGGGATCTCTGTTGCCTCTTCTGCCATGATTGAAGGAAAAGGAGCAAGCTTTGGAGTGAAAACCCTAGCGAGTGGAAGCGAGGGTTTTAACCGGTAATTTCTAATAAACCCCATAAAACCTTATAATTCTAGGTACACCCTTTATTTAGTTAAAATTATATATTAAATCCTCAATATTTTAAAATTTTTATGTTGTCAAACAGTGAAAGTGAATAGCTTAGTACGCTTTAGTCCCTCCGACCAAAATACAGAAGTCTCAACTGTTTTGCAAGCTCAATCTTTCATGACTTTAGAAAGGGCCACATATATGCATTAAAAAAAAATATATTATAAATACATACATGAATAAAACAAAATATTCTTTTCATCCCTCTTAAAATTTCTAAATTATTTCTTTAATTTTCAAATATTATAGCAATATATATATTTTTTAAAAACTCAATATATATATACCAATGTTCTAAAACCCGACCCGGGGTATGACCTGAGAAGACTTCCGAGTCATGGGTTAATGGTCGAACCGGGTTGACCCAGTCATAAATAATTAAATATAATATATATTTTTATAAGTTTAATTATATATAAATATATAAAATAATATATTATAAATTAATAAAAAATAAAAAAAAATACAAAAGTTCAACAAACAAAATTAACAAATAGTCTTCTTTAGAATTTATAAATATCAACTTAATACCCTAAATAAAGTTTTGAAATTTAAAATTTTAAAGTTTTAAACAATAAATATATAATAAACTTGTGTTGACTCAATTCAACTGGGCTGAGTAGACTAGTTCACCGGGTACTCGCTCGGGTCAATCAGATCAACTCTTTATCTTGGGTTTTTATATAACCCAATCCGGTTGTCTGGCCAGATCCAGTTGAATAGGGTTGAACTAGCCGGATCAACTCGGGCTTTAAAAACATTGATATATAGTAATATCATTCCACTAGGACGAAGGCATAATGAGATTCTTACGGAGATAATAATATCGGGTGGAGATAGAAGACCCATGGGTCGTGAATATATTTTCTAGCCTATTAAATATAAAACTAATTAAATAATTATATACTATTATTAAAATAAAAATAATTACCTGTAAATTTAAAATATTTTTGAGAACATAATAAAACCAATATTGATGGCAAAAACCACATAGATACATTATTGAGGTTCCTCAGCGTACAAACAATTATAATATATTTTTTGCGGAGTTCAAACACACAATTAGAAATATTTTTCATGATTTACAAACAAAAACCCTCAAAAATAAACTATTAATTAATGAAATTTCTTTAGCGTGACAAGTGTCCATTGTAAAATTAAAATTTACAAGAAGCGGCACAGCGTATCCCTTCATCACACATTGACCCTCTCCCCCGATAAAAAGGACGCTGACCCCTCATCGTTTACTTTAATACATCACCGGACGGCGAGTGGAGAGCGGAGAGGCGGTGGCCGGAGACTCTTCGGCGCCGATCCCTCTCTCCCTCTCTCTCTTCCGGCCATTTCCCCTCTTGATTCATAGATCTACAATGGCTTTCGATCCATATGCGGCGTTCAAGCTCTCCTCCACCAAACCATATCATCATCGCAGGATCTCTTGTCTTCCCGTTTGCGTCGCTGTGGGCTTGGTTTTCATCCTCGTATTTATTCTTGTTTCCACTAGAAGTGCGCCTTCTCAGCTCCGATTCGGCATAGTCATTGATGGTGGGAGCTCTGGGAGCCGGATCCATGTTTATGGGTGGAGGATTGGTGAAGGAATGGTGCCGGAGATCGATTTCGCGGCGTCGGGGGAGTTGAAGGTTAATCCGGGTCTGTCGGCGTATGCTCAGGAGCCGGAGAGGGCTGGGGAGTCGCTAGCTGGGTTGTTGGAGTTTGGAAAGGGTCACGTGCCGAGGGATTTGTGGGGCAAGACGGAGGTGAGGCTTATGGCGACGGCTGGATTGAGAATGGTTGAAAGTGAAACCAGGGAGAGGATTTTGGAGTCGTGTAGGAGAGTTTTAAGGGCGTCTGGATTTCGGTTTCGGGATGATTGGGCTACGGTGATTCCAGGCAAGTGATTTAGGTTTTTCATATTTTTCAGCTATTTTGGTGGCATTCCTCTAATATGTTATTGTGAAAAATCAAAGCTATTGTTTAGTTCTAGAATTCGTTAGGATCTGGTTCCTATTTTCTAGATGGCTTGCTGCTTTGATATGTTGAGGCGTTGGGTGTTTTTAGGATCTGCAAGACTTTGCTTTTCTCAAAACAGGAGGGATTGGTTTTACCTGGTAATTTGACAGGTACTGATGAAGGCATCTATGCTTGGGTTGCTGCAAATTATGCTCTTGGTGCTCTGGGAGGTGATCCACAAGAAACCACTGGGATTATTGAACTTGGTGGGGCTTCTGCTCAGGTCATTGATCCCTTTTCCTTCTTGGACATCATTTCGCCTGCTTGCGTGAATGTGTTACCTTCTGCTCAGATTTGATGCTTTTGTGGCGTGAGTAAAAGAGCGTCCATCATTAAAGCATCTAGACCATCTGTTTTTCTTGAATTAGATTATATTATGCTCAAATTGATTTAATAAGAGCCATTTTAAATAAAATGGGGACCTGATCTTTTTGTATCTTCTACATGCGGGAATGCTGCAGATCATTTATACTAACAAAAGTTATTACTGTTTTGACTTAGTGAGCATATCGGAGTCAATACTGCCTATAATTTTTCTAAGGATATGAGCGTGTTTGTGTCCAAATACCTTTAATTTGTTGCTTTACTGTGTCTTAGAATTGTCAAACCAGCAATTCTCTTCACTTCACTCATACTGAAAATTGTATTGTGTGTTTATCTGCTGAAACTTATTAAATATGACATAAGTAAAAATTAACCATCTTATTTTGAACCCGCAGGTGACATTTGTCTCAAGTGAACCTGTGCCACCAGAATATGCACGGCCACTTAACTTTGGGGAAAGGAGGTATAACCTCTACAGTCATAGTTTCCTTCATTTTGGCCAGGTGATTACTGGTTTAACTCATCTAGTCTTAGTTCTCTTAAACATGAAGAGACCTCCATATTAAAAGCTTCTTTATGATCTGGTCCTGTTCTTTGCTTTGCTATTGGCATTATCAAGATCTCCATTTCGCCATTAAATATTTCCATGTCTCAGTGATTCCCCTTACTAAGGACAGTTCAGTTGTGTGGACTTAGGGCCCACTAATACAGTAATACTCCAATATGGAGTAAGTGTATTCAAGTGCTGTGCTAAAATTATCTCCTGAAGGATATTTGTGGGAATTTGTTGCTCTTTTCAAGATTATTGTTATTTTTTCCTTTTCCCCCTTGAGGGAAAATGCTGCTGTCAGTAGACAGCTAATCATTTTACACCTATTTGTCCATTACATGAAAATATATCTCCTATATTTTGCAGAATGCTGCACAAGATTCGCTTCAAGAATTGCTTGTCTCTGAAGGACTGAAATCAGGTGATTTGCCTCCGTTGTGCGGTTTTATTCTCTTTCCACCAAATTTTTGACTAAAATAAATTGATACCCGTTCAATTATTGTCATGTAAATTATGCATCAGAAAACAGGACATCTATGAAGGTGTGTACTCTCAGCTATTCCATGGATTCTTTATGCCTTTGATTGTTTGTTTGGTTTTGGTTTTTTGCCTGCTTGTACCAAACAAGGATGTTCATGATCTGCATAATACTGCAAGAAAATGAATTCATCTTTGTTTCTTAAGCTTCGCCGAAATAGTTGGGCTCTTTCTATATCAAGGCCCATGCGAGTATTTTGGATGAGAGAATTAAGAAGAAAACAACAGCTGCATTGGACTTGAAATTTTTATTATGGTTGGTTGAACCAATAAAGATTCTTGTTTAGAAAGATAGCTTTTTATCTTTAAAATGCTTCTTCAAATCAGATATTTGTTTTTGTCTTTCAATTGGAACTAGGAAGCAATGAAAGAGACGCATTTTGATTAGATGTAGGTCAATGGAATTAATATGGACTCTGGAAGTAGATAACTTGCAGGTGGACTAATGGACTAATGAATTCTTGTGTGGAGATAAGCGGAATGATTTCAGCTTTGAGCTTCTATGAAACAAACCATTTCCAAGTCTTGCCCAAATAATATGGCACAGTTATTTAGAATTTTATTGCTTCTATAATTTAAGCCTTTGGCAATAGATAATAGCGTCATTCAGCTTTTGGGGATTAATGACATTTAACAGTATGCTTAGATATTATGGTGATCAGTAATATTGAAACTTTTTTCCTCCTATCCAACAGCAGAGCATGTTCATCAGGGAATATATGATCCTTGCACTCCTAGAAGTTATTCACATGGTTTGGAATCTGGGAAGCTCTCTGCTGGTGTCCCCAGTTTGCAGGCAGAAGAAAATGATGTTGCTCATGTGATGGGTAACTACTCGGCGTGTAGGTCTCTTTCATTAATGCTTCTACAGAAGGAGAAAGGTAGTGGGTTTGATACAGCTCTTAACCGCCGTATTCTCTAAATTTACATTGATGTGGAGTGTTCATTCTTTACTGCCTCTTTCTCATTTATCTGTGCTTGTATATATTTTGCTTGAACATTAACATTCCATGTTAGCTATCCTCGTTTGCCATGTTTCCTTTCATTTCAATTCTTTGCTTCTTCTTTTATCCTTGATATTATTTTGTTACGGATGCACAACATGCAACCTAATATAACTGTGGGATTTATTATTATTTATTTATTTACTTGTTGTCATTGTTATTGTTGTTGTTGTTGTTGTTATTATTATTATTATTATTTTATGTAGCTTCTCTTGTTGAGGTGTCTTATTAGTTTCAACATGCGTTCTCTTTTGCAACAAGCACTTGATATCTAGCATCCTATGTGATGATCCTGCAGTATTTATCATTAACTTGACATTGTAATGCTGTTTAGCATTTTGCATTGTCTTATTTCAATGGTATTCTACAAATATTAAATGCTGAGAGATATTCTGCTGTTATTTTCATGGATTATCCTGGTAATAATCCAATAGACATGTTGATAATAAATTTTCGGAATAAGTTGGGTAACATTGACATTATCTGTTTGATATGCAGATAAATGTTCATTTGATGAATGCCTCGTAGGGTCAACGTTTGTACCTAAATTGCAAGGAAGGTTCTTGGCAACGGAGAATTTCTTTTATACTTCAAAGGTTTATTTAATATTATCATTATCCATTACCATTTATCTAATCTTTTTAAGGTTGTTATGCGCTTTAGGAATTCTCCCGCATAGGCAAACCTTTTTTTTTTTTTTTTGGGGGCCTGTTTTTCTTGAAAACAAACTATGGATTTCATGCTGATTCTAATTTGTTTTTACTTCTTGCTAGTTCTTTGGGCTTGGTTCATTATCATCTCTTTCTGATCTGATTTCTTCTGGGAAAAAATTTTGTGAAGAAGATAAGCTGAGACTGAAAGAGAAATATAGTACACTATCAGAAGAAGATTTTTCACGATACTGCTTTTCATCAGCATACATTGTGGCTTTCCTGCATGATAGTCTTGGAATTGCTTTGGATGATGATAGGTATGCCCCACATTCTTATAATGATATTTTAAATTATTAGTGTGCACATTCAGTAAATATTTTATATGTAGTATAGTCTACTTTGAGTTTCTGGTTGTTTCTTAATAACTATCAAAACTATTTATATTAATTTATTAAAACCTGACATCTAATATGAGCACAATTCATTCAGGATTTCTTGCATTCAATTAATGATAGAAAATCTATTCCAATGTTTCATGACTTTTAAAATGTTAGAAAAACAATATAGAAGAAAGAAGTTGAGCTATGAATATATAATGTTTTATTTGATGCCATCTTGATCAGGATTAGCTTCGTGAATCAAGTGGACAATGTTCCTCTTGACTGGGCATTGGGAGCCTTCATCATGCAGGGAACTTCATCACCAACCACACCACCATATTCTTGGATACCTGTGATCAATCGAGATGGAATGCTAGTGTTGCTATTTCTATTGATGATATCCGCCTTGATGGTTTTCACTGTGGTTGCAATTTCCAAATGGAGGAATCCTCAGTTGAAGACCATATATGATTTGGAGAAAGGGCGCTATATAGTAACCCGGATACATCGATAATTTTGCTATGCAGATGGAGCAGCCAGTATTTAGTAGGCCAGGCGTTGATCAACCACACCACTATAATTTTTTTATTTTTTACCATTTCCTGTTGTTATCCTTGTATATCCTCATGCCATGATAATTATTTCTCACCAGCCAATATAGCTTAAGCCCTTAATCAGAATCAATACAGGGTATTCTGCACCCAGAAACCTTCTTGTGTATCGCTCTATGTAGAACTCCAAGAATTGATCTTGCCTTCTCAAAGCAACTATTTGATTTGAAAATCAAGTAAAATCATTTTTTTTTTACCATTTGAAAATCTACTATCATGTCACTTCATTTCTCTCAGTGCTATTTTACTTTCTTTGTAAGGCAGGTTCATCCAATATTTTTGCATTCCAACCAGTGAAACTTAATGACTGATAATGACTGGATAATTACATAACCCAAATTAAATGACTAACATATCAAATACCGACCATACTATAATGTTCCTTAACTAATCCTTTGTCAACTCCATCTATGTACAAAGAACCCCAATTATATCTCAAGAAAAAAAAAAATCCAATCCATCTCTGAAAGAATATTAAATTGTGTTTAAGCTTTAATTAATCCATAACATCAATCAAGTTAAGGCCTCTTCTCCCCTCACAAGTGTTAAATAATTAATGAAGAACAGAACCAATCCCTTTCAAATAATCTTGATTTAACTTAATCAGGACATTGATTTAGTTGAGAAAGAAATTAAATTATTATGTTAACATTTCAACCGATGGATTATGTTTAATGCTAGTTCTTACACTACGATCCAAAAAGAGTTTTAGGCCAGCAATTTAAGTAACAGTACAAGCTGAACACAATTTGGAGGGGGAACAAATGCAAATATGAGACTTTGCATAGGTCTATAGCCTGTATATATATACATGGACAAATAGGGTATTTCTCCATGTAAACTAACAAGAAAAGATAGGTTTTTGTTATATATAACATATAAAACATTAAGCTTTCTAATTAGTTGTGCAAACTAAAAAGGCCACAACTTGATGTAATGTGCATGAGGGAGAAACTTCAGAATCTCAATAATTTTAAAAGTCATTTTCATTCAGTTTCCTATGTCTAAATTGTCTACTTAAGATGAAACTCCGGAACTATGAAGAGTAAGCGGTTTTCTCATATCCAGTTACAAGATATGACAAAGAATGCATACGATGAGGCGAAGATGCCAGGATTCAGATTTCATGCCACAGATAAGGAACTGATGGGTTTTACATCAAGATTGAAAGTTGAAACAAAAGCCACTTCCCATAGAGCTCATCAGCCAACCGGATATCTATAAATTTGATCCTTAGGATCTTCCGAGCAAGCTGCTGTTCAGGAAGATTGCATCTTTCCGTAAATGTTAGAAGTCAGGAAGTTCACCCCATTTGCCAAAATAGGTGAACTTTTGAACAGTACGTTTGAATAGAAATTCAGTTTTGCACTTACCTAATCGAATTTCTAGTCATAAAACATGTTTTGAAAGATCATTCTTGTTGATTGAAGCAGGAATTAAAACCAATGTATGTTCACAGAAATACAACAAGTTCGATAGAAGTACAGCAACCATTTGGTACAATTTTCATCGTCATCATCATCATAGAATTTAAGCAAAATTCTTCACAGTAAATGATAACTGAGAAACTTTTACCAGTAATCTAGCTCTTTGATGACAGTTTCTCTTTGGCCTTCTGAATCTTGAGAACTTTCTTTACAATCTTTTGCTCTTCGACCAGAAAGGCTCGGATAATCCTGTGAAAAACAAGACTGAGCATGAATAACAATATAGCAAACTAACCGACAGAACAGTTAATATACTAGAATAGAGAGATTAATAACCTTTCCCTCACTGCACTTCCAGACAACACCCCACCATACGCACGATTCACAGTTCTCCGATTCCTGGATAATCTTGACCTCCTGTACTCAACAGGTCTAAGGTGAGGAATCTGCAAAAACAAAACAGAAAAATGAACATGAAATGGTTCTCAAGCTTCTTTGAGAAGAATTGGATTGACAAACTAAGATACAATCCCAATTCAGTAACCCGAGTGATGAAATAAGAAGTGTTTGGCTCTTGTTCCTTGGGAGCTTGACTATTAACCCAGGAACAATGGATGTTATTCCAGGATAAGTTAATATAAAAATGGGGTGGTATTTACTTATTATAGCCAGGATAAGAGACAACCTTAATGAATGGTGGACGTAACTAATGCTGATTTATTTAATGTGGACAGATAACTTCAGTTCCTTCACAAATAACAGCGACAAGCTTATGGCATTCAATACTTCAAGCAGGTTACAAACTTAAAAACAACGTTATAATCTCAATGCAATCATACAGACAATGAAGAAAAAAAAATTAAGGGAAAACAAGGCTACGTACTCCTTGAATTCTCTTTCCAGTTACTGGGCACTTTGGCCCACTCGCCCTCTTCTTGGCGTATTGGTAAACAAGCTTCCCACCTGCATTTTTATACTAAAACATTCAATAAACCAAAAAAGGCACTTAACAAATAGCATCACATCCAAATTTAGATATCAACCTACTGCAAAGTTAAAAACATAAACACTACAAAGTAAAAATAAAAAACAGAACATATGAGAATGAGAAAAGAGTTAACAGATGTAGATCAAAATTCAAATGCAATGGATCAGATATACCAGGTAAAATTCAATAAGATAAACCATAAGATTCCCATAACATCATAAACACCTTAACAGATATCCACCTGCACAATATCCCATACCATGACATAAAAAAAACATGATTTTGAATTAAGAAATAAAAGAAAAACATAAAAAATAAATAAATCTAATAAAAAAAAACCTGAAACCTCAAAATCCAAACAACCCAAGAATCTAAAAGAAATTAAAAACAGGATTTTGAATTAACAAATGACTAAAAAACACACTATAAAACAACACGGTCTAATAAAATCAATACAAAACCTTAAATAACCAAGCAAGACAGTGATCCAACAAAGACTTATATAAGAAAAAGAATGGAAACAAATCAAAGGTGGGATCTTTTTCACCTGGGGTTTTGACAACCCTAGTTTGGTTGGATTTGGTGGCATAACTATGCCGTTTCCTGTAGGTAAGACGCTGAACCATCGCTCCCTTCTTCCTGTTCCTCTGCCAATTCCGGGAACCAGAAGTATAGGGCTGAAAAACCTCAAAGAGGAAAAGAGTGAGGTGTCAACATGTTAAGGATAACCTAGATCCAACGGTTGCTATGCATCCAATCCAATGGTTCGTATGGGATAACACTAATAGGAAATCCTCTAGATTAATTTTATTTATTTAATTTATTTATTTATTTACATTCACTGATTCATTTGTATATTGAGATCCATGTTATTGAGGTTTGTTGTATGTTTTTTTATTAGCCTTTAGTTTATTACTATTAAAAGCCTAATATTTTTGGATAATAGATATTAGTTTGACTTAAATTACTAACTTGAGACGTAATGTGTTTGACTATCTACCAGTACAAATCGTGTGGTATAATTAAAAATATTTATATACATATTTAATATGTGACTTATCTGTATTTATAAAAAAAATTATTAATAAATAAAAATTATCTATATTTGTTGGGAGTAATTTATCCATTTATAGAGTTATCAATCCTTGTCTTCGAGGAATGTTAGTGGATTAAAGAAAAAAAAAACCATTAAATTTTGTGATAAAAATTTAATGATTTTTTTATTATCAAATATTGCAATTCCTTCACCACATGAGATCCTAATATGCATTTATATATGTGAAAAAATATAAACGAAAGGTACTTTGGTGTATGTGTAATTTTTTTTTTACTTCTTTTATGAATTTACTAATTTTGTATTACAGAGTTGGTTCTATTTGGGAGGCTGGGAGCCCATCTGAAATGAAATTTTTTTATAAAAATATCAAGTGCTATATATATTAACATACGAATGTAAATAAAAAATTAATTATTCAATTTGTACACTTTCACCTAGTGACATAAAATTTTGATTGTATCAATTTATGCCTTATTCTCATTGAGAGTTGTAGCCACCAAAAGTAAAAACGCATTATTAATTTTGATTGTTAACAAGATTGGAGAAAGAATTTTAAAATTAAACACATAGTTATGTTCAAACCAAATATTTAAAATAATTGCTCCAATAAAAAACTCTATCTTATTAAGTGGGTTTTAGAGGTCATGTCTCCAACCTCCTCTAAATTATTTAAAATGAGGCATTGCCTAAGCTTGAAAATAAGTAAAAAGTAAGAATCATTTATGCTCATTGCGAAAAAGGGCAATCACTGTACTATAACCAAACACCCATATAGTGGAAGGAAATATATCACATTATTACTTGATAAGAAGATTATCACTGCATGACAAAACATTAAAAAATGCTTTTTCCTAATATATTTGGAGCATAAGAAGGTTTTTTTTAAACAAGGTAAACCACATAAGTTTATTTAAAAAAAAAATCCTAAACAAAATATTTCCTATTTAAACAAGATTTAAAAATGCATGCCTTGACTCCATCTGCGCCCATGGTATTGTTGTTCAAAAGAAACGGACTTCACGCTGGCTCGTTAATCGTTATGGAGTCTTTCTTCACATGTTGTATTGTTACTGGTAACCCACAGTAAAAAAAAAAAAAAAAAACAAAAGGTCAGTTTAATGAGCTAGCATTAAATGGGCGCTGCTGAAGCGGTCAAAGGTTGCTGCACGGAGATCACATGAATAATATTAAACACTGCATAGAAACAACAATGCAAATCAGGTATATCTACATAGACATGCATTTTGATTAAGGAAATACATGAGGAAATGCTCACACTAACAATCTTACAGCAAGGAGATGCAACAAGTTTTCCACAACCACATGTGTCCTCTATCATTCCGACATAAAGAGTGGGGTTCATCTTTTCATTATGTTCTTTTATCATACTCATTTAGAGTCATGTTGCTTAGCTTTTAAGTATGTTGCGAACGCTAGTATCCTTAGACTCATAGGGAGTTTGAGGATGGGTCCTTTTTCCAAAAATTAAAAATTTCTAGGACCTCTTAGGCTAGAGCTATAATATGAATTATTTAAACAATAAGAAATAACTGCATTTTTAATTTTAAGTCACATATTTTTTTCTCAATTATTTTGAGAATCAATAGCATGTTCTCTTTTGGATTTTTGTACTTTTTGCTGGGAAAAAAATAAATAAATAAAAGTTGGAGGTTCTTTACATTGTGATGACTGATGAGGAGAAGCATCCAGTGTTTGGGTTTCCATATAGAAGAAAAACACGACCCAATCAACGAAGGCTTTGCCTTGACTACCAGCAACTTCTCTACAAAGCTTTGTTGATGCTATAGGAAAAGATCTTTTTTACACCCAAGACTCTTTGTTTATTGGTGTTAACTTCATCCAAACCTAATGAATTATGTAGTTGTTATTCAGCTTCTTTATGCCCTTTTTCCTTATTTACTGGTGTACTGTTTTTAGCCGCGTCATTCCACTTTTTTACTACTTTTTCAGGTCTTAATAAAAATGAGCGGTTTATCCATTAAAAAACAATACACGAGGAAAACCATGCGTCACCACTGACGTAAACTGTATCAATATATATGCACTGTTGCTATGATAACCAACAGTGAAGCGATGAAGAGTTTCCATAAATTACAATTTTATAGAACAAGTAGATCATACGAGACTTGAAGCAAGATGACTTTTTTTTTTCACTCACCAAACATTCCAATATCTTGGAAATTGGATATTCAGAAAGAGATGATGGTGTGAGCCAGTGGTTTTTTTAAGTAGGCCTTGGTGAGATCCAAATCAATGTATTTAACTAGGCATGTTTGTCAATAAATATATAATATAAATGGGTGAGAAAAGAAATAAATCAATAGTTTTTTTAAAGAAAAATGTGTGTTGTTCTTGGGTCAGGGTTAAAAAGATATTGTTTCCGAAAGCTTCAATTCTAAATAGGAAGCATTTTTCAATGTGTATATATACATATATTTGTTTCAAAATATGAAAAAAAATATAAAAATACACTAGTTATAATAGTTTATTGATCTCTTAATTAGGGATTATTAACTTAGTCATGGGTCATATAAGGCAATGAAAGCTCATCACGTGTCTGTTGAGAAGATTTATAAAAACCATATTGGATTAATAAATCACTCTTGTACTTAACTATGGAGAGAAAAGATATAACTTGCCCAGCAAAAAAACCACCAAACCTATTTAAATAATTTAATAAATAGTATTTAGATTAAAAAATAGTAACAATATTGATATAGTACTACAACATCACGTGAATCACTTCACTAGGCCGTGGTTGTCACCAATTAAAGTTTTATGCTTGTCAAAATAAGATAATTTTCCAGAATAACTGATATGAGTAAGAATGACAAATTCATATATAGCATTTTATCTCGAATTCCACTTATAAACCGTCTTTATAGTCCCAATAACCAAGATTAATGCAAATAAAATACTTCCACTAATTTGATCAATATTGGGAAGTCTGAGAGGCACTTAGTAAAAGTAAATACTGCTACTACTACTACTAATAATAATAAATAACTCGATGCATTGAATGGACGCGGTTTTGTGAGCCAGTGAGAGAGATTTTCACTTCACTTCACTTCACTGCATCTCTATACGAAGCTGACTTTTGATGTGAAAGTAAATGCACCCATGCTGTCCTTTGACTCTTCTTGCGTCCCTTGCTTTCCATTGAAGTCAATGAATCTCCTCCTAGTTCTATGATTTCTATCTATAAATCAGAGAAAAACCATTGTCTTAGACCATTGTCCTTCTCTATCCTAATCCTTGCAAATAAACAAATTAAGCAGTGGAAAAGAAGAGAGGAAGAGGAATGGGAAGGCCACCTTGCTGTGATAAACTTGGAGTGAAGAAAGGTCCATGGACACCGGAAGAAGATATCACCTTAGTGTCCTACATTCAAGAGCATGGCCCTGGCAATTGGAGGACTATCCCTGCAAACACTGGTGAGTTTCCTCTCTTGATTTATAGTTTATAGGCTTCCATATTCACGCAATTTTTTTTTTTTTTTGCTTTTAGGATTAAAGAGATGCAGCAAGAGTTGCAGACTTAGATGGACTAATTATTTAAGGCCTGGAATCAAGCGTGGCAACTTCACTGATCAAGAGGAGAAGCTCATAATCCATCTCCAAGCTCTTTTAGGCAATAGGTAAATCTCTTAAACTATAAATTTATATATACTTGCATAGTTTGATTGTAAAGTTAGCTAATATATAGTTTTATTTCTGTTTGTTTGATTGAATGCAGATGGGCAGCCATTGCTGCTTACCTTCCAGAGAGAACAGACAATGATATCAAGAACTATTGGAACACTCATCTAAGAAAGAAGCTCAGCAAGACACATGAGTTATCAAGCAATAAATCCAGCTCTAAAGGTCAATGGGAAAGAAGGCTTCAAACTGATATCAATATGGCAAAGCAAGCACTCATCGATGCCTTATCATTAGAGAAACCTCCTATAAGTGATGATCACACTCATGAATTGAAGAACTCCGGTGGTTACTGCTCAGCAACTTATGCATCAAGTGCTGAGAATATATCCAAGTTACTTGAAGGATGGATGAGGAACACCAAGAAGCACTCAGAGAGCAACACAAGTGAAGCTTGCTCAGTATCTAGTACAACCAAACCATTACCTGAGACATTGTTTGGGTTGGATTCAGAGACACCAGAAGCATCAGAGACAAGTCTTTTGCATGGTGAAAGCAAAGCAAGTATGGAGGCTTCAACTTCTTTCTCCATGCTTGAAACTTGGCTCTTTGATGAAAGTGTTGAGCAAGAACAAGATGATCTTCTTGATGTATCACTAGTAGATACTTGTCAATTGTTTTCTAGCTAGCTATTTGATGCTCTGCTTCTATTTTTTTTAACTTACTAAGTAATTAATCACCATAATTAAGGTGATCGATTATGTTTGTTCACAAATGAAACTGATATTTTGAAGATTATATATGGGAGTGTTCTTTTATTAATGCATGGCTTGCTCATTTGCGCATTCGATATTGATCAGTACTTAACAACTCAAGATGATATATACAATCTGCAATAAAAATATAGAACTCTCTACCAGGAAGAAACTCCGGCCATTATCAAAGCTTCCTCAACGCAGCTAATTAATGACAAATATAGTAGCAGAGATCGATCTGTGAAAACAACAGTAGATCCCATCTTTCTCAGGTGTCCTACCAATTCAAATCTAAATCTTCAGTTTATAGGATGAGAGACCCACGATGCGTACCCTTTTTTTTTTTTTTGCAAGTGTAAAAAGCTTGGTAAATTAAAGTTACCGTGTTCTGTTTCTGTTTAATGAGTCGCTCGTGGTTTATTTACTTTATAACAAGAGAAAAAAAAAATTGTTTATTGATGAGGAGGTTTCATGAGAGTTTCTTAGGTTTCTAGAAGATGTACCACCACATGAGATTTCTTTGTCCATGCTGCAGTAAATAGTACAGCGTGACTGTTGAATGAAGAAGATGAAGAGCTAAAGAAGGAAGAAACCTACTGCACTTATCTGTATCTTGGAAATATCCAGACAAATCTTAAATGCACCCACCACATGCATGTTTTATTTTTTTTATTTTCTCTCTGACCACATATATAATTTTTTTGATCACATTTAACTTTCTCAATTATGGACTTCTTCCAACTTCCAAGTCCATTACCGTTCTTTAATGACAAAGGACTTTGAGCACTAGGGTGTAGTGGACTACCATATATCAAACATGAAGATGGACTTTCGGAGAGGGAGCCCATGCCATGCATGCATATCTCTTTATCATGGAAAACAACTTCTAGTCATGGAGAAGTGTACGTACATATATATATAAACAAGGGAAGAACTATAAATTGAATCCATGCATGCATGCATGGGCTATGTATACATGGCATCATATGCATGAGTGGTGCACTGATGCACCATTACTACTCTTGCAGACAATGGCATGTGCATGTCCATGAAGGAATGCTAGAGACGGAACATGCATGTAATTAAACACACACATCTGTAAGGGTTTGAATCTTCTTAATATTAGGTGAGTTGTTTCAGACCAACCTAGCATGGTGATCCAATTAGTCATTCGAGAAAAGTATCATACTAGAGAGTACATTGCCCAAAACCCAAGACGAGCAGAAGGAATGCACATGAAAGGGTAGATATTGGTGCTGAAATAATTTACTGTTTGAAATATGAATATCCAGCTCATTCAACACAAGCTCTCGTACACTTTTATGATCATTTAAACAAGAAACGAGTACAAAATAGTTTTATGATCATTTAAACAAGAAACGAAAGCACAATATGTTCTTCACATGGAGTTGGGGTTGTATATTGACTCTACGTTCACCCGGTCACCACCCCTAAGGGCCCCAACTCTTATTGAATTGACTTCTTCTTTAATTTTTTATTTTTTAAGTCAGTTCAACAAAAAGTATTTTATATAAAAAGATGACTTCTTAAAGCCTAAATATTGCTATGTCGAACACAAATTATTTGATTTATTAAGTTATTATGTGAGGAAAAATTACATAACTCTTATTTAAGACTTGCCTTAAAATTAAGAAAAAGGACACAAGGACTTTAATGGTTGAGAATTCATGTGTTTGTGGGGATTTTTATTACGCTATAATAAATAAAAATAATAAAAATAATAAAATAATAATAATAATAATAATAATAATAAGGGGTCATTGGTTCAATGGTACTAGCTGTGTCAGATTTTTTCTTAAAACAAGTTTATTTAAAAAAAAAACTATCAAGCCAAATATTACATAACTTTCTAAAAAAATAAAAAATAAAAAAAAACATATCATACTAACTTGTAATTAATTGTAATTATTTAAAAATAAAACTCTTTCCCGTTTCCTTAGTGGTAAAACAACCACAGCATAAATTAGTGGTTTCTCATTTTGATAATGGGTTATCATGACACTATGGGGCCGTTTGGTTCATGATAATAACATATTACCACATAATGAGATTACCATGGTAATATGGATGAGAATGTTATATGGTTGGGAATATTGTAGTAATTTGATATAACTATATTTGGTTGGGAACTCTGATTACTGGGAATAGTTCATTATCTTGTTTGGTTCATGGTAATCAATTTGGTAAAATAGAAAAAATTATGAGATTACCATGGTAATCTAAGATAGACACAAAATTTGGTGATAATAGGATTACTATCTTTTTGGTAATATTCTCATGTTGATAATGCGATATTACCATCCAGATTACCAAGTAACAAGTGGTAATCTTTCTCAGTGCAATGCCAAACATAGTAATATTTTCAGATTACCACGTAACGCATGGTAATCTTTATACATTACCTGCAAACCAAACGTCTCATGTAAAGTATCAATTCTTTACTAGTGATAATGTATTGGGTCTCAATATAGGCCCTTTGTAATAGGAGTTGTATTCTTCTCTCTTTTAGAATTGCATATTAATGAGAAATTTATTATTGTGTGATTATATTTTTTTTATATATTATTTTGAGTGCACGAGATTTCATTAACTCGGGTATTAACTAGCATCATATGGTAAATCTTTAAAGAGTTAGCATTGTTGTAAATTCTTGTTTTTTGTTTTCAATTTCATGTTTTGGAAACAAAACTGAGAAAACATGTTTGGCAGCTTGTTTTTGTTTTCAAAAATTTTGGCAACAATCCTCATATTTCAAAAAAAATAGAAAACAACAATTTTATGTTTTCAACTGTTTTGGAAACGTTTTCAAACTATTCCTTCCACAATGAAACCCTTACTCTTCTACTCCTTTCTCTCTCTCTCCTTTTAATTTTTATTTTTTATTTTTAAAAAAATATATTTTTTTTACAAAATAATATATATATATATATATATATTATAAATATTTATAAAAAATTATTATTTTGGCTTGATATTTTACAAATTAGTTTATATAATATAAAAATTATATTTTTAGAAATAATTTGTGAAAATAATTGTTTGACCTTTGATTTTGATAAACTATGATATAATATAATATAATAATAATTTATGTTATTAATTTTATTTAATAATATAATCAAGGAAACTAATATGAAAAATAAAGTTTTATAAAAAAAATTAAAAATATGGATTTGAAAAAAAAAAGATAAAAAAACGTTATAATAATTTTATACTAACCAAACATGTTTTTGTTTACAACTTTTTAAAATAGAAAATAGTTAATGTATTTAAACATGTTTTTGTTTTCAAAAAATTGAAAACAAAACAAAAACAAAATAAAACAAAAACAAAACAAAAGTGAAACAAAAACAAAAAACAAAAAAACAGAAACTATACCAAACGACCCCTAAATTATTGTAAGTAGTGCACTTCTGTTGTTATCTATCTTTATGATACCTTGTGAGGAAAGCACCTAATTGTCTCCGGTTTGATAAAATAAATAAAAAAAGTCCTCGGAGGCTAATGAGAGGTGCAAACATGGATGAAAGGGATGGTTGGAGTGTCTAAGCCGACATGTTGCCTCAATGTGTCATGTGCCCATTAGTATCTCCATTAATTAATTAAGACCATAGTCTTTAAGACTTGATCGTCTTTTATCTACACTCTTTCCAACCTTGTTGTGTAGTAGTCTTAATCAGTCATATTATTACTTTCACGGATGATAAAGCATCCAATCTATTTTATATCATTCTCTCTTCCATAATTGGAAAAGAAGACTATTAAACATATATATGTATTTAATTTGTGTTTGATTAGTTTGGTGTGGTTGGTGCAGGTCGATAAAATATTGGACCACAGTGGAGATAGAGTCACAGAAAGATTGATATAATTAACAAGGTAATTAAGACACACACACACACACACACACACACACACACACACACACATATATATATATATATAACTTATATATTCTACTAAATTCCTAATTCTACAATAGTTTAAAAAATGTGTATGTGAACCTTTTGTTTGTTTAATCAATGATGTTATATTGATTAATTAATTTATTTATTTATTTAAATAAAATGAATAAATCCCAATGTATCAAAAGCCATATAAAATTAACAAAGATATTTTTAAAATAATAATATATAGTTGATACGGAGTAATATTATTATAAATTTTTTTAATGTTCATCTTTTAAGTTATTACTTAAAGTCTAGGAATAAAAAGAATTGCCTTATTGGATTGTATATTAAATAAAAATATTTTTTAAATAATGTGTAACTAATTATGCAAATTTTACGTGCAATATGTAGTTAATAATAAAAATCAACCTATTTGCATTTATTAAAAAAATATTATTCATGGCCAGAAAAACGTTAAAAAAATAACAACAACAACAACTTGATGCTAGCTCAATTTCAATAGGGTGGTAATTTTTTTTTTTTAATAGGGCCTCAAACTATAACATTTATTTTTGGAGTTCAAACTAAAATTTGAATTAAAATGATTACTTAATTTCAATTTTGTTTCACTTGATGAGGTAATGTCAGAAAGCATGTGAGATAGAATTATCAGCTGAATAGGTAGTGTGTCATATATATGATGAAAAAAATTTCGGGCATATACAACATCAAAAATAGATATAATTTCTAAAGTGACCACTCAATGAAACAAAATTGATGTTGAATAACCATTTTGATTCAAATTAAAGTTTAGACCTCAAATAAAAAAATAAAAAAAATACAATAATTTGGTTTTTTATAAAAAAAAATTTACAAGATAATGATTTTTTAAGGGAGTCTCAACGTGGGACCACCACCACCACACCAATATTTCAACCAATAGGAATCCACCATGTTGTCAATCATTTCACAATGCTGTCACAAGCCACACAACCACTTCAAAGAACCCGCTCATTTTACTCTCAAGATTTCATTCCCGCTACCTCCCTCCCTCCCTCCCTCCCTTAGTGAGGGAAATTGAGATCTTTGCTGCAACTAGGCGGAGAAGATGAGATTTCAGTTCAATTCCTCCACTACCATTCCCTTCAATCCCTTGTAAGATCTCCATCTTTCCAGGTCTTTCTCTCTTAAATAGTTTCAAGTCGTCCTTCAATGGCAATGTGCAATCAATTAGGTTTTACATCAGGGATTTGAATGCTGATGGTTTTACTTTTTGAGTAAATGTTCAATTGGGCTTCTTAATTCTATTTATCACAATTCCTAGGGCTAATTTCTGGATCAATAATTTATGAGCCATTTTCGTCTACTCAATGCAAGATTAATTTAGTTCTAAAAATAATTTCTAGGAAACTTGGCCTTTGATGATTTTTTTAAAATAGTTTAATTAGAAACCGAATTATTTATGCAATCATAATTGCAACAGATGCATGCATAAAATTTATCTCCAATCAACATAATCTTGATTACTAGATGTGTTTTCCTTTTTGAATCATTCATTAACCATTGATATTTAATTTCAAGTTTGCATAAATGTCAATTCTAGAAGTATTGAGTATCACATTATCATACATAATTTGTTTAATGTTTATTTTGCATGATTAGGGTACCTCGACAATGTTGGTTGTGGACACCACTCCCTGATTAGATCCTAGCTGTCAATGTAAATTTTTTAATCAGAGCCATTGATTTTTAAAATTTTAAAACCCTTGTTCTTATCCCTAGGGTTACCAAAATTCACATTCTGACTGTATCTCTATCGTACATGATATCCTATATATGATATCCTATATATATATATATATATATATATATATATCAATCTTCCTTTCCTTCTTTTTATCGAGTGGATCTTTTTAGCGAGAGCTGTTTTGCTTCTACTTTCAAAGAAGGATCTTGGAAGTTTGTGCAGATTTTTTAATTTCTTATTTTTCTTAACTTGTTGTGGCGTGATTCTAGTTAGGGTTAAGGTTTGATGAGAATGCTGAATTGTTTTCTTTGAGGATAAGATTAAAAAAATTTCTGTTAGCAGCAAAGATCCCCTTTTAATTTTAGGAGATCTAGAGACAAAATTTGGAAGAGATCAAAATAGTAAAATTGTAGATTGAGGACTTATTTGGTTATTGTCAAAATTTAGAATTTTTGCACAAATATCCTATAACTTATAAGCTTTAAGTGACGCGGTCAGGATTTCTTTGCAGCCTTGATCGGTTTTTGATTTATTTCATAATTGTAAGTTCTTATTTAGATTTAGATTTATATAATAAAGTTGTATTAGATGAATTTATCTTTGTCTCTGCCTAATTTTAGAATCTGTAGATGTGCTCAATGGCATTTCTGCAGAAAGCATGAAGATTGATAAAAGAATATGAGGATCTTAGAAGTTGAATTAGGACTCATGTTTAATATGAAAGTTGTCTTGATATTACTTAAAGACCTAAAAAATTTCAGATTTTATACGCCTGTATTTTATGAGATATGATTTTATTAGTAAACTATCTTCGATAGGATGTTTAAGATTGATGGGTATTTTTGATGGTCATAGAGATTGAATTGGTAAGATGAAAAATTGGAAAGTTATTTTTTTTAGTTCTCTGATTGTCAGTAAAATGAATGTTATAATTTGAATAGTTCTCTAAATAATGTGAATTTCGGATATGTTATTGTCTTAGGTGTCTACATTTCTCAGAAACTTGGAATTTGTGATTTGGAAAAGTATATCTAACGTTGTGAGGGATTTAGTACTCAATGGTCATTATGAAATTGTTCTTATGCCCTTAGAGTGGATAATTGCTATTGTACTCTCGCAAGATCCATATTTGGCAGAGTATAGTGATAGCTTTGATCTTTTGCATTTGTGCCCTTCTGAAAACTTTCTTGCAAACCCATAATTATTGTAAAATTCATTTTGTTGGTGAAATTAACAAGTTATTTCCCAATTTTATGGCATAATGGAGAAACTTGATTTGCCTTAGATTTGGAGTTTTTGGGAGTTAATCAGGTAAGTAACACCACATATAAATGTGTATGTATATATATACTTTCTGATTATCAACAATTTTGAATTTATTTAAATTCTTTTAAAGCTTTCTTATATAATATTAAAAAGTTTGTTGGTCTTTGATCTAGTTTCTGTTATTATATACTTATTAAATTTTTTAATTACTTTTCTTTCCATGAAACATTAACTCCCACATTTTTATCATATATGTTATTCTTTGAACTATTATGTTTTGTAAATTGTTTTGAATATAACTGGATTATTTTTATTGTAAAGAAGTGGGATCATGTGTATGTTTGTATATTTTCTTGACAAATTATCTTGTAAATTTGGTTATACCCTGACCTGTCTAAAATTCTGAAATTTTAAAATTATGTTTTGCTTTCAGATAACAGAGTTATTTTAATATAAATACGTTTAGTCTCCATTTAACTAGGCACTAATTACTTGTCACAGGTTGTTAAACACTAACCATGTCGACATGAAACTTTGACTCTATTAAGAAACTATAGTTTCACACCATTCCGTCAGTGAAAATTAACGGCTTTTGATATTCTGGCTCGGGTCACCGAGGGTAAACAAATGAGCCTAAATATTCTGGTTCTGGTCACCAAAGGTAAAAAAATGATCTCTGATATTTTGTTTTAACCATAGTGATTTGAAGACATATTTTTGTATGTTATTAAATTGTATTTTATTGAACCACTTTGATTTTATGAACTATGTTTTGGATAAATATTTGTGCTATCTGATATGATCTGTTTCTGTTTTTTTTTTTTAATCTCGAAATTGCACATGATCCCAATATTTTTACTGAGTTACTTACTAGGCTGTCAAGCTCATAATTTTGTTGTTGAATTTTTTCATATCCTGAATGAATAGTACAACAAACATCTTGTGAGCTAGCGAGAGATTGTATTCTTGATCATTTCTAAATTTGAGTTGTCATTTTGTCGATGTGAATATTAGTTTTATGTATAGAACACCAGCTTGTATTTGAAGTTGGAATTTTGGACCTTGTAAATTTCTGATTTTGATTTTCAAGATTACAGCGCTGTTAGATTGTATGTTTGTCTTGAGATATGTTCTGAGGCCATGCATGCTTATTGTGCTATGCACTATATGTGTGTGGCCATTTGTCAGCACATCGGGTCTAACAAGCTGGGTTTGGGGCGTGACATTGGTATAGCCCAAAGGTAAAGCGCGCGAGTCCCTTGCAGGAAATTGGCTATAAATAGTAGCTTTGTCTAATTTGTCAATAAAAAAAACAGTGTTTATGATTCATGATGGTGATCATTATCAATAAAATAGAACATTAAAATAAGCATTTATTGTTCAAGTAGAAATATGTAAGCATTTTTATTTATTAATGTAGATATCGGTTGTTATTTTTTTATTTTGTTGAAAGATTTAAGGTAAATATCGGTTGTAAGCAAAAGAAGTTGTAGAAGTTTGTTTTAATCATTGGTAGGATTTACAGGGAGCAAAGAGAGTGAGAGTTAAAACATGTTGTAAAGAAACTCTTCTTGTTATTGTCCTGTAAAGAAATGGGTTTCTGATTTTTACTTATATATTTATTTTGTTTCTGATATTATGTAGAGGCTTATACCGAAAGAAGCCGCTGATCGATGCAGCCTGGAATTTTGTTACCCTCCAAACCCTCTTTGCCAAAATACAAATGAAAAGGCAGGTAAAGTAATTTTTGATCAACATACCAATAACAATTTTAGGATCAACGAACGAATGAACTTATTCTTTATGCATGCTGTCATTTTATTTTGAGCCTTTGGTTCAGGTAAGAATGTAGAGCTCCAAATTGCTAAGATATGTTGCCCACTTTCAGATTCCATCTCGAGCCACTCATTTGTTCTTTGGCATGTATTTGATAAATCAATCCTTCTCGCTTTCCTTTTTCTTTGATCTCTGAAGTGAGTTCAGAAAGACATTTGAGATGCTGTTGATTTCACCGAAACTATTTCCAGTTTGGATTAATCCAAAATTTCCTTTTTGATTACTAATCATTTTTAGTTGATGGTTCTCCCTGACTCACTAAGCTTGTGGACAGTTATAAAGAACGGTATTTACTCATATATCTTCACAGACTACTTTTTTTTTCCTTCTGATGTACCTTGTGGTTAGCTTGACTTGATTTAGTCGGGAACCTATCTTAGAAAATTTACTCTCTTTCTTAGAGATATTTTTAATGTTGACAGACTATGTTTAGATTTTTATTAATGATTAAAACTCTAACCACTAATTAACAATCACTAACAGTGATCCACTGGAACATGAAAGTAAATATTGTTTTTGTTAAAAGACGTCAACAAATTCTAGCTTTTGCAAAGTATGAAAATTTTGAATCTTTAGTTTCTGATTGCCATCATATAGTTCAGCATTTGTTGGTTATGGATCAATATGATTGATTCAAGTACTTATAACTTGTAGTTATTAAGAAATTCATCTCAAAATGTTGAGTATAGGTAAATAAAATTGTTAAATGAATATTGAATCACAGAAGGGTTCCTTTGTTGTACCATTTGCGGGTATGAATATTTGCTTAATAGGGCTTGTCACCAATTATCTATTAGGAGTATGAGGTGGAAGCTGGAATATTCAATAGGAGGCAAATGGAAAAGTGGCATATATATATGCATTTCCTTCACCTCTTACATAACATGGTTGTCTATTTTGGTCAGACGAGTCATCATGTTAGGTGTCTGCTTACAAAGTGATTCTGTACTATTACAGTATTTATATAGTATTTTATAATATATACACAATAATATAACAGTATTATTGACCTAAGGATTCAATACCGGGTCTATTCATTCACTGTTTTCATAATTCGACCTTGGGTCTGTCTATTCATAATTTTCATAATATTCCACCACCAGCAAGTAGTTGTTATTTTTGTGTAATTTTTTAATTTTATTACTTTGTGTCGTTTCTGTTTTTTGTATTTATATTATTATTTTTAGAGTTGTGATTTATCTATTTTTTAATATATATATATATATATATATATATATATATATATATATATATATATATATATATATATATATATATATATATATATATATATATAATTTTATATATTATAAAAATTTATAATTTGTTTAAAATAGTCCTTGATGTTTGATTGGTGTTAATTTTTATTGTCAAGCAACAACTATAAAAATTAACTTTTTTACTAATAAAATATTATATATTATGATTTTTAAAAAAACTAGTGAGTCAAAAGGAAAAAAAAATTATATAAAAATTATATTATTTGTCAAGCAACTCTTGTAGGACTCAAGACCACAATGGGGATTAGTTTAGAATTTGTGAATTTTTTTTTTTTAATGAAAAGATAGATAAACCATTTATTAAAATTAAGAAGAGAAAGAACAAACCCCACAGAGTAAGACACACAGATGGCACCGATATCCACTAGATGTGGAACAACCAGAAAACCAAAACAACAAAAGTACAAGAAGGAAGACCCATTTCCTCACCCCCCCCACAAAAAAAATATAGTACTACCCCAAGCCAGGACTCTGCATCTCCTTAATCCCGTGATCCACACTAGACTCCAGAGTGCGAGACCCAAGAAACTCAAGGCTATGACAGATGGTAGACATGGCTTCACCAAATTTCTCTCTAGCATCCTCCGCCGCTGCAGAGAATCAAGACAAAAGCATACGATTAATATTCATAATAATAGCAGCAATAGGTAAAACGCGACTATTAAAGATGCAATCATTGCGAGCCAGTCAAATATTCCAAACACAAGCTTTGATAACAAGAACACCGAACTCTCTTTGAGCCGGCCTCACAAAGGTTCGCCAAGAGTCCCATAGGTCCTGCATCGACTGTGGTGGTTCTGGCAATCACAGCAGCCTAACAAAATGCAACCAGACTTGTCGGGTGAGATTACACTTAATAAAAAGATGGTTAACCAACTCGATCTCCGCGTTACACATCACACAAGTGCCAGTTGGAAGTCTGTTGCAACGCCGCTTCACAAGGTTCTCCAAAGAGAGAATCTTGTTCTTTCATGCCAGCTAATTGCAAAGGTTGATTTTCATTGGGCAAATACTACTCCAGAACCATCTCGCTGCTGGACATCTGGTGCCTCCACCATTTAAGAAGTTATAAAAAGATTTAACGGAGAAGATACCATTGGCCGTGAGGGCCTACCTTTTCTTATTGCTAACCGTGCCAGCAGAGTTGAGGATCCTATCGCGAAAATTGATGACGTTTGAATTCTCAACAAACGGTGCATCAATCAACAGAGGAAAGAGATCCTGAATAAAGCCGTTTGGATATTGACAGTTAAGAAATTCCTCTGGCCAAAGATTCAGTGGCGCTCTGCCATTCAACCCCCTATCTTTCCAAAAGAAGGTTTCCGAGCCGGAATGAACATCGTGCATAATACACCCTCGAAGTGTCGGAAGGCAACTAAGAACGCCTTTCCAAAAGAAAGAGATCCTTCTAGATTGCCTGGGAAACAAATTCCAGCGAGACCCCCTGTAATTGAACAAGATCACATTAGTCCCACACCATGATGGGTCCATCATAAACTTCCACCCCCTGTAATTTGCGAATCTTTAAAAACTAGTTAGACAAAGGACCACAATTTGCTTTACCACTTCAAATATTAGTATTTAAATGATTAAACTCTTTGGTAATATTTAACAAGGATTAATATAAGGATAAAAAAAATTAAACTTGAAGTGGTTGATTTTAAATTGTGAGAATTTTCTATTTTGGGGAGATTGGCACAGACTTAGCCCTGTGGTAAAGGACTCGTGGTACTTTTTAGCTATTGTTATTTTTTGTCTATTTGATTGACAAAAAATAACTGTATCATTGTGCTTACATTACCTTAATTATCTTCTATTATTTTGAGAATTAGTCATATGTTTATTTTTTGAGTTTCTGCGGCACAACTACTAAACAAAAAAGATATAGATCACTTTCGCTAAAATAAGGAAAATTCAATTCCATGACTCCTCTGTAGAGACAAAATACAATCCAACTAACCAGATCTGTCGCCGCCCAAAAGTTTTTATCGTTGCTTCTAGCTCTTCCACTCTTGGTGGATTTTTGTATTATTTTCTTTGATGTGTTGTTATGTGTTGTTTATTAATATACAATTTATTTTGAATTTTTAATAAAGTAGTGATTTTTCTATTTTATCAAAATAAAATTATTTTCTTTCACATTAAGAAAGTATAAATGAGTTATTGAATATAAAAGAATTGTAGTGGTTAAGATTTGAAAATGATAATTTTCATAATGTCCATACAATTTTTCCTATGATAAATCATAATTTTGTTAAAGCCTAATTAAGGATTACACAAAGACAGATAAGAGGTGACAAGACACCGAGTTCATTAAAGGATTTTTTTTTTTTTTTATAAAATGCTATAGACTTATAAAAATTATGATCCATCTTTGCTCAGTCGACATATAAAAATTAGGCTATAAACTCGTAATCACAACAGGAGACAAGTGCCAATAAACTCGTAATCAATGACCCGTAACCGGCCCGTACTGTAGACGGGCCGGTTACGGGTTGGGGAAACCCAACCCGTTGACCCGGCGGGTTGACCCGCCGGGCCAAACTCGGTTTGGAACCGGGTTTGGCCCGTTTTTAAAAATTTTGAAAATTTTTTTCTATTTTTTTTAAATTTTCTGAATTTTTTATTATTATTTTTTATTTTCTGAATTTTTTTGATTTTTTTAATATTTTTAGCGGGCCAACCGGCCCGGCCCGCCGGTTCAACAGTGAAGCCGGGCCGGTTCCGGGCCCGGCCTCCTGTGACCCGGACCCGCCGGGTCTGACGGGTCAACCCGGCCCGGCGGGTTCTACACCTATGCCGAGCCGGGTCCGGGCCGGGGGCCCGGTGAACCGCAACCCGGCGGGTCGGGCCCGCCGGGCCGGTTAACCGGCCCGTGCCCATCTCTAACCGCGGGGATTACACCATACAGTTCTCCAAATGACTTAAAAATTAAAAACTATTCGTGGTCTTAATGAGTGGTGACTGGTGAGTAATCCAATTTACTTCAGACATCTGTTTTGATGCAGCATGACAGTTAGTATGCTTTGTTGTCACCGGTTTTTTAGTTATACAGTGAATCCTTTGTACCTCTTGCTCGGAACTCTTTTGGAGGCTATCCTTTGAAACGTCTATATAAATAAAATACGGGGTTTTTTTATTAAGAATTTTATTTTATTAAGAATAAATTTTTGGTTGGTTTTTTTCTAGTATTCATCTATAAAGAGACCATAATAAATTTATAATCTCTGTTATGTATTTGGTTTTATAAATAAAATATAGTTTGTCTATTTTTTAAAATAATAATAATTATTATTACTATTATTTTATAATTCACAGACATTTTTTTATTTTTGAATCCGAATCCCTTATTCATGGTTTAGTTCTTTTTGTTATGGTTCATTAGAGAGAGTTTAAAATTATTACCTAATGATTAGGTCAAAATAAACTAGCTTGGCCCGTAACATAAAAAATTTAACATGCTTTTTAATTTGTGGATAAATTATCCATAGAATGATTTATTGTTTTTGTTTTGGTTAGTTAAATCTATGATAATTTTTAACAATAACTCATCCGAAATTATTTTTATGTTTTTTATCTTAAAAATAAAAACAATATAAAAATGAATGATTTACAACGGATTTTTTTTTAAAAAAAAACAAGTGAATAAACCATGTTGATTAATACAAAACAAGTATAAAAATACATGTAGGAGACACATGGTAGAAGAGATACGAATAGATCCACTAGCCAAGGAAACAAAACAAAAATAGCTAGGAGACACAAGGGAGAAGAGATACGAACAAATCCGGCCACTAGCCATGAAACTAAAATGAAAATGACAACAAAAGAACAAAATAAAAAATCAACATTTTATTTTTTGATTTTGAGATGAGTATTGATATTTTTACGGAATATATTTATCTGATGATGTGGATGCCAAGTTGATATCAATACTAGCATCCATGTCATTCTTTCTCTCTATCTTCTTTTTTTAAAATAAATTTCTTTTTATTATTTAAATTCTAAGTTTAAATCTTTAATTTTAAACGATAAACTGAAAACTTCTTTCATAAACCCTAAATTGTAGGCTTTGTGATTTACTTTTTAGGGTTTACATATTGTTTGGATCCAAAAGTAGAAGGAAAAGTAAAGGAAGGGAAAGGAAGGAAAAGGAAGGGAAAATAAGGAAAAGGAAAGAAATGATTGAACCCTTTTTTGGATAGTCAAATTTTATGGGTGGAAAGGAAAGGAGGGTATTCTAATAACTTGTTTGGTTAAGAAATGGGAGGGAAAAAAAATTATATATAATAATATGATTTACCAATTATATTATTATTAAATAAAAAATACTTATTTATATTTAAACACAAAATTAAAAATACAAGATCAATTCGATGTAAGATATATGGAATTAATATCAAAGATCCAATCAAGAGTTGAAAAAAGTAATTAGTGCCTTGTGAACCCATAATTACAATAAAATTGGATTGAAAAAAAAAAAAAAAAAACAAACTTATGAAGTGATGCTATATAATCAATTAAAAATTTTAAAAAATTGAGGGTATTAAGATTTTTTAAAAAATTATAAATTTTTTTGTAGGCTCTTTCTCCCCAGAAAAGTGAGGTTTCGGAGGTTAGAGTTAACCGTTACTTTCCCTTGGTTAAACTAAAGCAATCTATCCAAACGAGGGAAGAGCTCACTATGACCCTTCTAAACCCTACCTTTCTTTTACTTTCCCCCGTCGGCCATCAGTACAAACATAACATAGTGTTTAATATTTATTATTTAGGGTTTAAATTTTTAAATTTTTGGTATAAGATTTTATAGTATTTGGGTTTAAAATTTTTGATATGGTTTTATAATTTTTTTAAAAAAATTTAAGAATTTAAAGATTTTTAATATTTAAACTTGAAGTTTATATAAAAACAAAAAAAGTGGATGATGACTTGGATGCCAAATTGGCATCCAGGTCATTTTGAAAACTTATTCAAAAAATTTATTTGGTAAAAATAGTATCGTTGTTTCGAGATAGCTTGTGATTGGATAAAAACGCGTAAATTTTCACGATAGAAAAAAATGAGATAAAGAAGTGATGACAAAATGGTTTTTATTTATGTATGTTAAATTCTGAAATAGGATAAAAGAACATTCATTTAATGTTTTTTTAGTTTATGTTAGATTTTGTTGTAAAACTTACTGGATAAAAATTTTATAATTTTAACCAGAAAGGATAATTAAAAAGTAATAATCGTTTCATTTTGTGTTTTTTAGATGAATTTCTATTATATAAGAAAGAAATAACACCATTGGTACCTAAATAGATAAATCAGACATGACAAAATAAATTCATATTTGTCGAATATGAAAAAGATTTGTCATAGTATATTGACAAAAATTACCTGATTTTTATTTATTCTAGTCTAACTAATTTTCGAATTTTACCCTTCTGGTACATAAATAGATAAATTAGACATAATAAAATAAATTTATATTTGTCGAATATGAAATAGATTTGCCGTAGTTTATTGGACAAAAACTACCTGATTCTTATTTACTCTAGTCTAACTAATTTTTCAATTTTATCCTTTAATACCTAAATGGATAAATTAGACATGACAAAATAAAATCATATTTATCGAATATTAAGCTAGTCTAACTAATTTTCCAAGCTTATCTTTCTGGTGTCTAGCTCTCTTTTTGTCAATATGAATAGGTTATATATATACACACAAATTCATGCTTTATATATGGTGTTTGATTGGAGGATAATATTATATTACCCCTGCAATCTTAACCAGATTATGTAAGATTACCTCGTTTGCTTGGTTAGCATTAGAATACTACAGCTTTATATAACTAGTGACTCAATTGTGTTAATGTAACATGCGGAACATGAAATTTTTTTCAATTATACCCTCATTATTTTACTTTTTTAGACTAAAATGACATCTAAATTCATTAAAATTTCAAATGTATCAACTTGTTAAAAATTTTAAAAATAACAAATTTTCATTTTTTATCTTGAAAAACATGTCCTATTTGACTTGTCTTCCTCCACTCTGACCAAAGAAATTTTCATATCTTTTCATTCATATACCACTATCTTTAATCTTGACTCTAATTAATTTGGTTTTAATAGAGAAGTCACTAACTAAGATTTAGAAAATAAATCATTAAATCCATATTTGATGATATATTATATATATGATAAATAATTTTTTTATATTTAGAGTAACATGTTTTAAACTTTAATACATTTACCATCTATTAATATTTTAGTGAAATTATAATTAATAATATAAAAGCTAACCAAACGTGGGAATATCATATTGCAATCGTATTATTATCTTCGCAACCAAACAGAAACTATACATATTTCTTTCAGTATGACTCGGAATCATCTTTCTAATAATTTTATTTAAGCCGGAAATGTAAGACTACACAAACTAAAGCGCCGCATATATAGTGCTTTAGAACAACACACCTTTAGTATATATTTTATATATATACAATTATGAAATTTGTAATTACACATATTCACCCCACACTATTTATATATAAAAAATTTGTTATATATTTATTTAGAAATAAATATTTATTTATTATCATTAATTTCGGTTTTGGTCAAAACTATAAATACATACTCATTGCTCAATTATTGTGTATTTATTATAGATACGAAAATTTTCAACTCTTCATAAACGCGGAGTTAAACTCAATAAACCCTCAACAGGTTGACTTTATCGAAATTATTTCTGAAAGCCGATATGCATTATATTGCCAGAGCTGAATATGTTCAATGTGGCAAAAAACTTTAAATGGAATACGATTCACATGTATCTTCATTGTCAAATACTGTTTATTTAACAATTTTACTTAAATGCATCGGCTATAGTCCGCTACGGTCAAAGACTTTCTATAGCAAATGACAATTTTACCCCGATGGAAAATTATTTTTTACCCTAAAAAAAAGTTTTTAAAATTATAAAAATGAATTAAAAAAGTATTAAGTAAAGGAAGAGTGTTTGTCTTGGCTTACAACCTCCCTATGACACTTGTTCTCTATTCCTCTTTCTTCCCCATCTTTATTATCATCTCCTCTGAATCTTCTCCTTCCTCTATCTCTCCTTTCTTATACTCTCCCCTTCCTTCTCTTGTCAAACCCTAACCCTAATCCTTCTCATCCATGGCCTCCTCTCCCCAATACCCTGACTCCTCCGACGACCAGTTAAACGCCAACCCCAACGGCGCCGGCGATGCTTCCGGGCACCATCACCGCCGCCTCTACCGTCCCTCACCGCAGCCATCGGTGAACGTCAGGGTGATCCACCACGAATGCGGCCGGAACCACGCCGCCAGCATCGGCGGTCACGCCGTCGACGGCTGCCACGCGTTTCTGGCTTGCAACACCGCTGATCCGGCAGAACCCACCTCTCTGATCTGCGCCGCCTGCGGGTGCCATCGGAACTTCCATCGCCCGCAATTTCTCTACCCCAGCAGCCCATCCTCCTCGTCGTCACCCTCATCGTGGTCCGATCTCCCATCCCCTCATCCTCGCAGCCCCACCCCTCCCGTCGCAGCCCGCCCTCTCCTTGCCGTTCGAGCCGGCGGCAGCGTCGAGCCCGATCCCGTCCCTGAGCCCCCTCGCAAGAGAGTCCGCACCAAGTTCACCCCTGGACAGAAAGAGATGATGCACCAGTTCGCCCAGGAACTTGGCTGGAAGCTGCGCAAGACTAATGAGCCTGCTGTTGAAGCCAAGTGCGGGGAGATCGGTGTTCGCCCCAGCGTCTTCAAGGTCTGGATGCACAACAATAAGTACGCCGCTACCAACGCCGCCAGGGCGGCTGCTGCTGCTGCTGCTGCCGCTGCTCCTGCAGATCAGATTGACCCTGCTGTGCAAGTTGATACTGCTGCTGTTGTTGTTTCTGGTGCTGCGGCTGAAGGAGATGAACTTGCTGATGCTGCTGCTGTTGCTGTTGCTCCTGCTGATGAAGGATATGGTGATGCTGCTGCTGCTGATGAAGGATGTGGAAATGCTGCTGCTGCTGATGATGAAGGATATGGAAATGAAGACGCTGCTGCTGCTGAAGGAGATGAAGACGCTGCTACTGATGAATTAGATGAAGACGCTGCTGCTGATGAAGGAGATGAAGACGCTGCTGCTGATGAATTAGATGCAGATTCTGCTGCTGATGAAGGAGATGAAGATGCTGATGCTTGATGCATTAGAAGTTGTTGTTGTTGTTCTTCTTATTAGTGTTGTTGTTGTTATCATCGTCGTTGTCGTCTCAGTCGTCGTCGGTGTTGTTGTTGTTGCTGTTGTTCTTCGTAGATGATGGTGATAGGGTTTAGGGTTTAAGCCAGCGTAATAGAGACTAGATAGCGATAGTGAGAAATTCGTTTAACTAGTCCTATTGATCGTTTGACTTCTCTTATTTGTAATTTTTATTTGAATTTCATGTCGTGCAGTGTTTGTCGGGATCTTCATCGTATGTATGGTTTAATTAATGGTTTCGAATAGTGGTTTTAAATTAAATTGTTGCATTAAAACTGCCTCTGTGTACTTGTGTCTGAATGAGTGCGAGGAATGAATATTGGTTCTTAAATTTCAGACAACATTTAAAACTAAAATATCTCAAACTTGCAAGGGATTAGTATTTTGACTTCACTAGTAAGCATCATTTTATTTAAGATTACATAACATCATATGAGCGAAGATGATGTGAAGGTGAACGTTTGATTTGTTTAATATTGGTTTCCTTGCAAGGAAAAAAAAGGCGGCAAAGGAGTGCGTGTCGTGAGATGAATAAACATGCACGTGAACGTTGTTTCTATTATGCTCTTTTAAGTCGGATACGTGGTGGATCATGTGTGCTCCTATCAATTCTTGATAACTATCGCCATAACATTATATGGATATTTATCTATAATGTTCTAATTATTTAAATATTTACTTAAACTTATACTTGTTCAAATGCCCCTAATTATTAGAACCATTATTATTGGTTTATCTATATATTTGCAAAGAAGAAAGTATGTTTAGGGATTAAATATATATACATTTTATTAATTTTCTTATATTGATATTGTTCCATAATGATATAGAATATCTTGTGTATCTTGAGATATGTATAAAAAAAATCTAGCATATCTTTGGAAATCTACTATATTACAACCTAATAGTTTTATCTTACAAAAATACTCCTATAAAAATATTTTTATGAGAAATTAGTATATAGAACATGTCCAAAAGTTCGTTTCCATAGTTATGTCCATCATCAACGTAGTATCGACAAAATAGACACGACAAAATCAAGTATTTTGTTATATTCATCTTACATCTCTAATAAATATTTTTAAAAACAGTTAATTTGTTTGTAGACAAGTGAATGCAGGGTATTGATTTTTTTAGTATTAATAATTTAAATAAAAAATAATCATTTATGAGTTATTTAAATAAATATGATTTGATATAAATGTATTAGTAATTATATAAGTAAATGAGGTTTATAGAATGATTAAATCTGAAAATATCAATAATTGTTGTGTGCATTCCTCACAAAATATAAGCATCATGTATTTTTTTTTTTAATAAATATAGATAATTCATAAGTCAGAGATGTGCACAAGCTCAACGACACCTGTGTCTTCACACGAACTAAGGTTTGAATGGGTCTTTTTTATTTGAATACAAACACAATACATAAAAGACATGGTACCAATAGACTAGGTGGATCATGTATTTTTTTCAAAAAATAAAATTAATAAATAATTTTTATATTACTTTCTCATAGGATAGAGAAAAATATAGTATATCTAGCTTTATTCTTTACTTTAAAAGTGAACTTTAAAATCTCATATAGCATTGTTCACAAGATTGGGGAAGAGGCTCGGACTCGGAGGTAATATGGGAAAACGGAAATTATAAATTAATTTTTATAAAATATAGGTGGTAATATGGGAAAACGGAAATTATAAAATTAATTTTTATAAAATATAGGTGGTAATATGGGAAAACGGAAATTATAAAATTAATTTTTATAAAATATAGGTAGTGTTTGGCTAATTGATTTAAATACTGTAGTTTTTTTATAATTAATTTCCAAAATACGCATTTCCCTAATTATTTACAGAAATGCGCATTTTGTTATTTTTAATTATTTTTTTTAAACTAACAGGCCAACTATATTTTTTTAATATTTACATTTTATTTTTTAATTAATCAGAGGGCCCATTATTTTTTTAATATTAAGTTTTTATTTTTTAAAAAATTGCGGGTCCTAGTAGTTTTTTTAAATTAAAAAAATTTCATATCAAAACCCTTATAATTTTCATTATTTTTTCTTACTTTTACTATGTTATTTCTACCTTCACTAATTTTAATCAATTGTTAATAATTTAAATAAATAATTTTAATAATTTTTTTATAATAATAAAATATTAAATATTTAAAAAAATTCACATGTCAAAATTACTCCCACAATAAACCAAACTCATTTGATATTTTGAATGCACTAAAACAATTACAAGTATTATAAAATAATTCAACAAATACAATAATTAGGTTACATTATGGCATACGACTTGGACGAGCGGCATTTGAACATTTTCGACGATTATGACCTTCATTGCGACATAAACCACAACGTTTTGGTTGATAGTCTTCTCTTATGTTCATTTCATTACGAATTCTACTGGATTTTAGACGTCCTAAAGGTGGTCATATGTTAAAATTATAGTAGAAGTGAGAAAAAATAAATTATAAGAAAAATTAATGAAAAGTATAAGGGTTTGGATATAATTTTTTTTAATTTAAAAAACTACCAGGACCCGTAGTTTTTAAAAAAATAAAAACTTAATATTAAAAAAATTATGGGCCCTGATTAATTAAAAAAATATAATTTAAATATTAAAAAAATATAATGGGCCCGTTAGTTTTTAAAAAAATAATAAAAAAATAAAATACGTATTTCCATAAATAATTATGGAAATGCGTATTTTAGAAATTAACTAAAAAAATTACAATATTTTAATCCATTAGCCGTGTTTGGATAAAATAGATTGGTGGATAAATATGATGTTTGGTTGAGATTCTCGGGAATAAAAACGCATGTTTAAAATATTTTTTAATATTGGGTAGTTGGGAATTTTTTTTATTAAGCTGATTTAAGTAAAAATAAATTATATATCATATGATTTAATTAATATTAATAAGTTTTTACATATAATTATTAAATATATTTATTTAGATAACTGCAAGATATTAAAAAAAATTTGGTGGAATGATTCTTTGATAAAGTAAAATAACTGGTGTACTCCATGTCTTGTTTAAAAATAGTATCAAAAGATGAGTTAAAACTATCCTAATTGATTTTTTTTTATTTTACTGTTAATTCTAATAACCACAGTTGAAAATTTAAGTGTGTGTACTATTTGCTTAAAATTATTCTTGTTCATATGTCCCTAATTATTAGAACCATTATTATTGGTTTATCTATATATTTGCAAAGAAGAAAGTATGTTTAGGGATTAAATATATAAACATTTTATTAATTTTCTTATATTGATATTGTTTATAAAATACAGAATATCTAGTGTATCTTGAGATATATATATAAAAAATCTAGTATATCTTTGGAAATCTACTATACTTCAACCTCGTAGTTTTATCCTACAAAAATATTACTATAAAAATATTTTTATGAGAAATTAGTATATAGAACATGTCTAAAAGTTCGTTATTACAGTTATGTCCATCATCAACATAATATTGATAAAATAGATACGAGAAAATCAAGTATTTTGTCGTATTCAGTTAACTTGTTTGTGGACGAGTGAATGCACTGAAAAAATTTATATATAAGGATCATGTATTTTTTTTTTTTTATAAATGTGGATAAGTCAGGGATGTGCACAAGCTCAACAACACCTGTGTCTTCACCCAACGCGAACTAAGGTTTGAATCAGTCTCTTCCGTTGGAACACAAACACAATACATAAAAAGCATGATACCAATAGACCAGATGGATCATGTATTTTTTAAAAAAATAAAATTAATAAATAATTTTTATATTACTTTCTCATAGGGTATAAAAAAATCTAGTATATCGTTATTCTTTACTTTAAAAAGTGAAGTTTAAAATCTTATATAGCATTGTTCACAATATTGGGGAAGAGGCTCGGAGGTAAACTGGGAAAAAGGAAATTATAAAATTAATTTTTATAAAATATAGGAAGTGTTTGTACAAAACATATCGGTGGATAAATATGATGTCGTTGGAAATTTTTTTTATTAAGCTGATTTGATTAAAAATAAATTATATAAATCATTTGTTTTTATTAATATTAATGATTTTTTAAATATAATTATTAAATTCATGTATTTAGATAACTACATGATATTAAAAAAAATTAGTGGAATGATTGTTCGATGAAGTAAAATAACTGGTGTGCCGTCATTCTATCTACTCCATGTCTTGTTTAAAAATAGCATCAAAAGATAAGTTAAAACTATTCTGCTTGATTTTTTTTATTTTACTATAAATTCTAATAACCACACTTGAAAAATTAGATATTCCATCTTTGGAAACCAACACTCTTAATGAATATTAGTGCGTGTATTATAAATTTCACATGCATAAAACATTTTTTTTTTAAATGAGGGTAAATTGGATGAAGTGATGGTATGCTGCGACTATTTAGATTTTGTCTGAGGGACATGGTAAAATCAAGTATTTAATTTTATTCCATTCGTATTCCAAATGTGTCAAAATAAAAAACAGTTCAGACAATTGATTTTTTATTTAAAATTATCCTAATCAAATTTATCCAATAATATTTTTTTTTTGTGTTAGTTATAAATGCACAAATATTTCACATAAACAATTAAGAATAGTTTCACTCAATTTATCCCTTTGGAAAGTTTGTAGCACAATATGTCAAATGGACACGACAAAATGGGTGTTTTATTTTTGTTTTATATGTTTTTTATAATTTTTTTTACAAGATCATCTTATACTTAATTTATTTATCGTTGAGGTATTCATTCAGGTTTAATGTATGAGCTATAAATCAAACATATGCTTAAGTCAAGTTTTAAAATAATATTATTAAAATTATATATATATATATATATATATATATATATATATATATATATATATATATATATATATAAATAAATGTAGACAAGTCAATTGTTAAGTGTGTGCACAGGCACTCTCAGTATAATGAGGCCAGAGTTTCAACCCCTAAACTTTATCCACAGGCAAGTGATACAGTATTAATAGGCTAAGGCAGTGTTAGCAATAACACATCTTGTAAAATATATAATGAAATAACTTTTTTATCTCGCCGATTCATCCTCCACCTCATCTCCCACATTATATTGAACAGTGTGACCTTGGTCTTTTATATTTCTCTGTACCCAGTGTATATCAAAACATAACGCTTGTGACCCATTTATTCTGTCTCTGTTTTTGTGCTTTTAAAACCTTGTTTTATAATATTATTTTTAATTTTAGATTTTATTTCCTCAATTCTCTTTAGATCCCACGGTTATGTTTTCTTTTTTCTAAGTTGCCCAAATTCTATTAAAGATTATTTTTTTATATAGTTTAAATCTAATATATATATGTTCTGGACTAATATCATGTACGATGCAAGTACATATGCCGATCAAGTTGTAAAGTGTATGCAAATCAGGGTATTGATCCTCGAGGAACTAGAAAGTACTAGTATTGATCCAAGTTTCGCTAATTAGGCTAAACTAAGATCAAGGATGTTATAACTTGAAAGTGAAAATTAGGAGTTACATTAGAAATAAACTAATGACATCAAATTAAATCAAGCATGGAATTAGGTGTTCAAGCATAGGTTTCCCCTACTGTTTCTTTAAGCTCTAAACAATGTTGCATTGATAATTGTAATTATACAATTGAATTGAGAGAGTTCATAAATCGTATTGCCCCGTTTCTCAAGGTGAACAAAACCAAATCCCATATGACACTGATACAGACTACCCTATCACTGTAATGCACTCTATGAACTCTTTTTAGGGAAAACATGGATTTGGGGATATAGGTAATCCTTCTCTCGCCCCTAATCTTATACAGAATAAGATTTGGAATCTCTTCCTGAAATTCACTCTCTACGATTGTGTAACCCACGAAATCCTAATGTTCACTCACTTGGAACTTGGAAGAATCATGGGGAGAGAAACCTCAATCCCAAAGTTCTCTTACAGGCAGACATGTGCTTGCCTTCAATTGGTATGTTTATATGCTAAACAACTCATCACTTGCATACATTAAATATGAAACTCTCTACTCTCGCTATGATAGAGTTCAACACAAGACGAACACACAATTGAATTCAAAAACATGATATTGCAATATAAAAATCAATACATGATTGAATGTACCTACAATCAATATCATCAAGATATAAACCATAACTTTTAAATAAACTAGCCCTATTTTTATTTTTATTTTTATTTTTTACCAAATGGCCCTAGGACCATCACATCACCCACATGGGTGATGTGCTCTGCTGACTGGGCTCTGAGTCAGCGCTGACATGGCATTTTCAAATAAAAATTATGATTTTTTGCATTTTAACCCCCGAATTATTTTATAATCAATAAATTGATTTATTCTCGGTTTTTTATAATTAATTTTTTTAAAAAAAATTTATTAGTGTTTCAAAATTAATTAAACTTTTAAATAACTTTTTAAGAAATATATAAGTGTGTTTTTTTATTTAAATCCCTTATTTGTTTTATAATTAACAAATTATATTTTTCCCTTGATTATTTATCCCAAATTTTGTTTAAACAAATTATGTAATTTTTTAAATTTATTAAAAAATTCATTTTAAAGACTTATAATTTTTTTTTATTTAAACAAATTTTTTTTAATTAAATCTTGAAACTCTAATCCGACATAGACAAATGCATATGGATAGAAACCAAAGATCCGACGTAGATGAATGCATATGGATAGAAACCAAAGATCCGACGTAGACGAATGCATATGGATAGAAACCCTGATCCTACTAGACGTAAATAATCCGGTCATTATAGAACTACTTGATCTAGGCAAGGGAGAAATATATGATGTAACTTTATTTATATTTAATTGCAATTTTTTAACTCTAAATAATTTTAGAAATTATTATTGATTTCATGATTTAATTAAAAAAAATTATAAGTCTTTAAAATGAATTTTTTTAATAAATTTAAAAAATTACATAATTTGTTTAAACAAAATTTGGGTTAAATAATCAAGGGAAAAACATAATTTGTTAATTATAAAACAAATAAGAGATTTAAATAAAAAAATACACGTATATTTCTTAAAAAGTTATTTAAAAGTTTAATAAATTTTAAAACACTAATAAATTTTTTTAAAAAAATTGGTTAAAAAAAACGGTAGAATACCTTAATTGATCCTTGTATTATCTGAAATTTGCCCTATTAATCCCTCTGGTTTTATTTGCCCTTGCAAAATCCCTTTACTATTCAAATGAGTAAAATTAAATCTCTGGTGCGACGGTAGTTTAATTTTCCGTCCATGGGAGGCTTACGTGGAATATTATATTATTAAAAAACTATTTTCCACCAACAAAAAGCTAAGGGCTCGTTTGGCATTGTTGCCAATTCCTGTTTTTTGTTTTCAATTTCATGTTTTGGAAACAAAACTGAGAAAACATGTTTGGCAGCTCGTTTTTATTTTCAAAAAATTTGGCAACAATCCTCATGTTTCCAAAAAAACAGAAAACAACAATTTTATGTTTTCAACTGTTTTGCAAACGTTTTCAAAACTCTTCCTATCACAATGAAACTCTTCCTCTTCTACTCCTTTCTCTCTCTCTCCTTTTAATTTTTAATTTTTATTTTTGTAAAAATTATAAATTTTTTTACAAATTAATAATAATAATTTTTAAAAATTATATATTTTTTAAAATATTTATAAAAATTTATTATTTTGGCTTGATATTTTACAAATTAGTTTATATAATATAAAAAATTATATTTTTAGAAAGGGAAAATTATTTAAAAGTCCCTGGGAAGTTTCAAACTTCCACTGCAGTCCCTCTGACATTTTCGTTTCCCTTTAGATCCCTCATTTTTAAATGCAAATTCCATTTAGTCCTTGCCGTTTCTTCCGTCAGTTAAAGTGGGATGAATTTACACAAATGCCCATGTACAAAAAGCAAAAAGCAAAAAGCAACTTTCATGTCCATGTCAAATCTCATTTATTGTGAGTAAAACTATGCAACATATTATGTCAAAGAAAGAGTATATTTCACTCCTTCTTGTTCTACTTCTTCTTCTTGTTCTTCTTCTTCTCATCTTGGGCTGGGTTTGCCATTCTTCATCTTGGTCCGTTGCCAAAGCTCGAAGTGAACTCCTGCACGAGTAAGTTAGTTGTTGTTCTTCATGTTCTTGTTGTTGTTCTTCATGTTCTCGTTCTTGTTCTTGTTCTTCTTGTTCGTATTGTTATTGTTCTTCTTCTTTTCGATCTTGAACTTCTTCTTTTTATTTTTATTGTTGTCGTTGTTGTTATTCCTGTAATTGTTCTTGTTATTTCTTCTATTACATTGTTATTTTTTTTATTGTTGTTGTAGTTGTACAATAGAAACGTACTCTGCCGTGGCGAGATTCAAAGGAGAAGGCCGTGTGCTACAATTTACTGTATTAAGTTCATGGGAGTCAGTTATGGGTGAGATATGTCCCTGTTGGTCCCTAGATGCTTCTGAAGTGATAGTGAAGTTCGTAATGCCTGACTCATACAAGACGCTTTGCCCCATTGAGTTTAAAGTGCATTTTCAACGGATGTGTCATATATACCATAGTTTTAACAAGTTCGTCGTCGACATCATTGTCGAGGAAGTGCGTGTCTCTGCAGATGGAAACTCGGGCCTTGTTATCCCATCGTAATAAAACAACGAACTCTGGTAGTTGTCAATTGTGTTATACGTGTTGTTCTTTAAATAAATTTCTGCCCTTTTGAATGTGAAATTTATTTCGTGTCGTATATTATTGTTTCCTGTGTATAATATTGGTTTCCCTGTGTATAAAATTATTGTCCTGTGTATAATATTGGTTTCCTGTGTATAATATTAGGTTTCATGTGTATAGAATTAGGTTTTCTGTGTATAAAATTCACTTTATGTGTATATAATATTTTGTTTCCCTTGTATTTCTGGGTTTTCGAAAGCAGGGGGTTCTTGTCGGACAGCATAAACCCGAATGGAGATAGTTTCCTCTCCCAACATAATTCTTCTAGGGCGCTGAATGTTACCGAGTGTACCGATGCACGCGATTGTTCAAGTTTGGAAGTAGGCCAACGGTTTGAGAACGCATATCATTTTCAAGATTGCTTGCAAAGCATAGCTATCAAGAAAAATTTAGACTTTACGTTTATAAAAAATGACAAAGTGAGGGTGACTGTAAGGTGTGCTGCCCCAGAATGCCAATGGAGAGTGCATGCTTCTAAAGAGGGAATCCATGACACGTTCCGGCTGAAGACAATGCAACCAATTAACTCACATTTGCGGTGGAGGCATTGGTACGACAGCGCATCCAAAAGCAAGCAAGAAGTGGGTTTCCGAGGAATTGGCGGGGGCTTGTCTATGGGTCGCTTAAACCATACTTTGCAACGTTAGCATATAAACACAATATTATACACCGGAAACATGAAAATATACACAGGAACATAATTCTATACACAGGAACGTAATAATATACACAGGATCATGATATTATACACAGGAAAGCAATTTTACACAAAGGAAAGCAATATTATACACAAGAACATAATTTTATACACATAAACATCATATTATACACAGAAAACCATTTTCATGCACAGAAATAACTCATTCGTCCAAAATTTCACACATTTTAAACATCAATATAAATAACTTACTTCTTTTACTTTCATTGATTTCAATAGCGGCTCGATAGATGATTGACATAAGTATTGTTAAATGGAAATTGTTAGTCACTACGTACGAAAGAATATGTTCGTAGTTCCTATTTGCGTCACTTACCATGTTGACAACGTTTGAATCATAAGTGTCTGATTGGAGTGACGAGTAGTGCATGTACTGCTTCTTTTGATTGTTCAAAACGAGCAGATGGTAATGACCATTGAGGACGATTGGCCTAAGTATTAGCTCCGTCGTCTTGTGCCCATATATGACATCTTTCATCAGGTACAATGCTTGTTCAGCTGCAAATTGCAATTTCTGCATTACAAGCGCCAAGGGCCGCGTCAGAACTACACGTTTCTTGAACTCCAATGGATTTCTTACCAATTCATCACGGAGTATAAGTACAAAGGCATCCAACACATCAACGTGTACATTTTGTTTCCCTTCGAGAAGGACGAACAGTTGGTTACGGGTGGTAAACCCGTTAGCATTAGCGTCCCTCCAAATGACAGAACTATATAGAGAAGTATACATGAGACCATAAAATTATACATAGAAAACACAAAATATACACAGGAAACTAACAAATATACACAAGATAATAAAAACAATACACAGGAAAGTAATTATATACACAGGAAATAAAAATAATACACATTAAACATATTTTATACACACAATATCATAAATAATCACAGGACTCAGCATGATAAAGACATGAAACATATATCATACGAAACAAAAACAATACCTATCGACACTTGTGTTCAGGTAGATGGTGATGTCTGCTCGTTCGAGTCTGTTAAGCTTTGCAAAATCGGGGTAGGTCTTCCTCTGTGGAAGGAAACTTGAGTCAGGCTTCTTCTGATCCTCGTAATAGACCTATCCTTTTGCTTTAGTCTGGTATGGAACCAACGCAAGCGGATCCTTTGCCGGTTTATAGTTCCGCAACCCGGTCACGGATTCAAGTAGCCCATCGACATGAATGAAGTGATATACACAGTAAACCGGTTTATACACAGGAAATAACCCATTCACCCAAAGTTCCAGACATTTTAGGCAGCAATAGAAATAACTTACTTGTTTTCTTTTGAGTGATTTCAATAGCGGCACGATAGACGTCGCCTTTATGAAACTGGGCTCCCCGTAAGAAGGTGAAGTTACCTCTTTATTTAATTAATAATTTTTTTAAATATTTTCAAATTGTTTAATTAAATTCAATTGGTGAATAATTAGAGAAATTTATTTTTTAAAGATTTTAGGTAAGAACTTGATTTAAATAATGGATATTAATAAATAATTTTTTTATTTATTTCTCATAAAATATTTTTAATAGATTATTAATGAATAACATAGCAATTTATTATTTAACTAGATTTTTCAAATTTAATTTAATTAGTTTAAAATATTGAGATAAATATTTAAACTATAGTAATTGATAAACAATTAAATCATAATGTAAAAATAAAAAAATTATCTTGTGGCATATTTATTTAAACTATATTAATTGATAAAAAATTAAATCATAAACAATTAAATCATAATGACAAAAAGGAGGGGCAAAAAAGTCATTTTAGATGTGTGATATGATGGTAAGTTGTCAGGAGGGCATTGTTGTAATTTCACCGCCGTTTGAATGCCTCCGTCTTCTCCGTTACCTTGCTTTGGATTGAAAAGTAATTTGTTTAAAAAGGAGGGACTTATGAGGAAGCTGAAAATTTGGAGGGATTATATGGGAAAAATCAAACTTCTCGGGGACTTTCTGGTACTTCCCGGTTTTAGAAATTATTTGTGAAAATAATTGTTTGACCCTTGATTTTGATAAACTATGATATAATATAATATAATAATAATTTATGTTATTAATTTTATTTAATAATATAATCAAGTAAATTAATATGAAAAATAAAGTTTATAAAAAAAAAATTAAAAATATGAATTTGAAAAAAAAAAGTATAAAAAAACGTTATAATAATTTTATACTAACCAAACATGTTTTTGTTTAAAGCTTTTTAA